>CM010618.1:8621990-9121990 GCA_003430845.1 Xanthoceras sorbifolium
CAAATCACCGCCTCCACTCTGTTCCACGGCCCATAACAACCTTTTCATCTCTCTCTTTGATCCGACTCCCTCCCTCCCTCTGTCTCTCACTGTCTCTCCGCTCCTGCGCCGCTAGGTCTCTTCTTAGCTGCGCCCAAAACGTAAAAACGAAAAAAGAAAAAAGAAAAAAAAAACACATCAAACGAACTTGACGAAAAAATGAAATAAAATAAAATCACAAACACGAACAAGAAGAACGCGTGGATGCGGATGCGATGGTCTGAACACGTAATCTGAAGAGAGGAATCCATGAGAAAATGCTGTCAGGAACCGCAACAATTGTTCGTCATCAGCGCACGTTAGCTTCTGCCAGTGATCGTGTCTTCCAATCACCATGTCCAGGTCCGTGTGTTCGTCATCTTATAGTTTCGCTCCCGTATTTTTGGATTGTGTTTTCTTTATTGTTGCGAGTCACACCGAGTTCGCATTAGTACATGTTGACTCTGTTCGGTTTTTATTTGAATCTCGAGTTACGACCTAGTTTTTAAATTTTTAGGTTTCAATTTTGTGGTGGAGCTATTTGCATTGTATTATATGTTGTTTTACGTGTTTTATTTGAGTAAGTTTTTGTAGAAGATCAATGTTACTGAATCCGCGGATAGAAAATTGATCGTAGTTGATGTTTCTTTAGCTAATAAATTGTCAAATTTGTAATTTTAGTTGTTACTGGCAGTACTAATTTTTTATTTGATTTGATTTTATTTTGTATCGTTAAATTCGTCGAGCTCTCTCATTCAATTAAGATAGAAAAAATAATGGACATATTATGTGGCATTTTTCATGATAGTCTTAAAAGCATCATTGGGGAAAAAAACTTGCAAGAGTGAATAGATGTAACTGTGAATACATTTATGCTGATATATGTGTTGGTATGTATCTGAATGTCTATTTTATAGTTTTGGAAATATGTGGATTTTGTAATTGACTTTGAAGCCAAGAGATACTAGGATAGTTTAAAATTTTGAGATTTATAGTAATGTAATTGTTTGAATGCAGACTTTTGACGTTTCGAAATATACGGAGAGTTGCAGAGTCTATTGTTACAAGCCAGAGGAGCAGCAGTTCAGATTTAAGGAAGTATGGGACAGTAGTTACTGTTGGATTACGTGTGCCCCAATATAGATTGTATTCACATTATGGGTCTCCTAGCAGAGGACGTATTTCAGTACCAGTGTATAATACCAAGGAGCTTTTTTGTAGAAGTTGTTCTGCCAGGAGTTTTTCTGTTGCCTCAGCAAGCAGTTCGGTGACACAGCAAGCCCAAACTGCGTGGAGAAGGCTTTTTTATAAAAGTTCTGCTGGGGTAAGTAGGATTGCTCAGGCATTTAGCTTGGCCTTGACACGTTCACCCCTTGTAATTCCTGGTATTCTTGCCTTCACATCTGGTCAGCTAGCATGGGCGCAGAGAGCGTCTGCGGTGAGCGAGCATTACCCATCTCAAAATGCTCTGTACATGCATGCGCAAGATGGGCGTGCTTATGTGACCTCATTACTATATTCAGTAGTAGAAGGTGTTATTCTCTTTGTAAGAGCACTCTATCTGGCGGTTTTGTTTTCCCCTAGCATAATGATGGCACCTTTTGCTGATAGTTGTGGACCCGATTTTAGGAAATTGTGGCTTCATGTTGTTCATCGAACACTGGAAAAAGCAGGTCCGGCATTCATTAAATGGGGTCAATGGGCAGCTACACGGCCAGATCTCTTTCCTAGGGATTTATGCAAGAAGCTTTCAGAGCTACATAGTAATGCACCTGAGCATAGTTTTTCCTACACTAAAAAAACTATTGAAAGAGCATTTGGTCGCAAGCTTTCTGAAATTTTTGATGGTTTTGAAGAGGCACCTGTAGCATCTGGTAGTATTGCTCAAGTGCATCGTGCTTCTTTGAGATTTCGGTACCCTGGTCAAAAGGCAAAGCCAATGCTAGTTGCTGTGAAGGTTAGACATCCTGGTGTTGGTGAATCAATTAGGAGAGATTTTGTGATAATTAACATGGTAGCAAAGGTATCCAACTTTATCCCAACTCTGAAGTGGTTAAGATTGGATGAGAGCGTACAGCAGTTTGCAGTTTTCATGATGTCTCAAGTTGACCTTGCAAGGGAAGCTGCCCATTTAAGCCGCTTTATTTATAATTTCCGAAGATGGAAGGATGTTTCTTTTCCCAAACCCGTTTATCCCCTTGTACATCCTGCTGTTTTGGTGGAAACTTATGAGCTAGGGGAAAGTGTCTCACACTATGTCGATGAACTTGAAGGACATAATCGGATTAAAACTGCGCTTGCTCACATTGGGACCCATGCACTTCTGAAGATGCTTCTGGTATTCTCTCTTTTAAATTAATAAAAAAATTAAACGTGTCATAACTATTGTTATTTTAGGACTTAGATGTCATGATTTCCCAGTTTTAATGGTTTTTTTATGCTTGATTGTATGGAATTCTTGTTTCTATGTCAGTTGAGTTATTATTGCCTATGAATTGACATTACAATACAACAAAAGTGATCCGTGAAAGTTTTACATTTAATAGTCTAATTAACTACACCTCAAATAATCATGTGTTTATAAATTTCGCTCTTTTGAAATAGTCAAGCAGGTTGTTTAACCTAATAGACATCACCTTATTGAAAGAAAATATTTGCATAGCAATTGGTCTTTTTATCACATCACTAAATCTGCTTGCCTGTATGGTTTCTTGACATCGTTGTCATCCTCCACTATATGGTTTGCATTACTGATAGTAAGGAACTTTACGTGAATCTTGTATTTGATTGCTAGCGGTATTGATTATGTAGAGGTTTCATCTCATTCATTAGCTGTGGTGCAGCTGAAATTTTGACTAGTAGAGTAATATTATATACCTTCTTGCACCTAAAGAGTCTTTTCTATATTACAATTTTAAATTTGCTTGAGGCACAGGATGACAGGAATGTCATCTCATTTAATGAAATTACAATCTATGATTGGAAATCCCTGGGTCAGGTCCCTGTGTAAAATTAGGGGTGGGCACAGTTCGATTCGGTATGGTTTTAGGTGAAATCGAACCGAATTGAAATTTATACGGTTTTTAAAAATTGAAACTGACTCGAATTGAATTAAAAGTGTAAACCGAATCGAACCGAACTGAATTAATATGGTTCGGTTCAATACGGTTTTGGGCCTAATGAGCCTTTTTCATGTATTTAAATTTTAGTAGGTTTTAAATGCTAATTCGGACTATAGGTTTTAGTTTTAGCCTTTGGGGTATTGATTTTAGAATTCAAGCTGATTTGGACTATAGTTTTTATGTACTTATTTATTTATAATTATCCATGCATTTTTTCATTAGCTGCTGATCAGTCCAAAATAACGCGCCAAAAATAGCTGCTGATCAGTCCTTTATAATTATCCATACATTTTTCCATTAGCTGCTGATCAGTTTATTAACAAAATTACACATAATAAAATTTAATAACATTCCAAAATAATAAGTTTAAACTCCAAAAGTCCAAAATTACATCCCAATTCAAATAACAGTCCAAAGTACCTTAATTAATATAATCCATATGCAGCTGGAATTCTAAAAATCAACATAATTTTTTGTTACCCTTGCTATCCCACCTACCCATATACCCTTCTTAACAACCTTTTCTTTTCCAAAGTGGTTTTGTGAGAGCGACGCGGGTGAGTGGTTATTTGTGAGAAATTATGTTAAGTTTTTTTTTTTTCCCTTTTTATATGACGGTTTAAACCGGTTTTTGGCTGCCAAAACTGAACAAAACTGAATTCAATACGGTTTTTTAAAATTTAAAACCGAATTGAATCGAATCGAATTCAAACCCAAAACCGACTCAAACTACAAATTACGATTCGAATACGGTTCGAATTGGTTCGGATACGGTTTTTGTGCCCACCCCCATGTAAAATAGATAAGTAACCATGTTACTGACCTCGAGGAAGATGGTATAGGCTTTCTTTTTATTTGAACCAGAATACAAGTGGAGAATTATGGTTTGAAAAATACTGTTTAAGTTAAGATAATCTGGACATTTGTGAAATACTAGAACATCATATTGTTATATCAACGGTAAAGCGTTGCATAATTATGCAATATTTGACAGTTTTGAAGAAGTTTAATATGTCAGTGATAGAACAATATATCAAAATAGGAGAGGAAACTTGCGTCTTTTGTCGACTAAGATATGCAATCAAATCCAATTTGGTCATTCAACATGGTTTCTCAAATTTTTTTTCTGATAAGTTTCATGGCGACATTTTCTTTCAATTGTGTAGCTTTCTCTTTTCTGTGTTTCACAATAACATTGCTATATCATTTGATGATGCATGATTTCCTTCTGTATTTGGTGTCACGGTTATTAATTATGAGCAAGTGGTTCAGTGTTTCTCTCAGTTGTTACAAAACAAACTATCTATGATATAGTACAGGCTTCTAAGTCATTGTAATTTCTTTTTTCAGGTGGACAATTTTATTCATGCTGACATGCATCCTGGAAATATTCTAGTCCGGGTGGCTCAGAACAAGCCTTCTCGGAAACGGCTCTTTAAATCAAAACCTCATGTCATTTTCCTTGATGTAGGCATGACTGCTGAACTTTCTAAGGGTGATAGAATAAATTTGATAGAATTTTTTAAGGCTGTTGCCCGTCGAGATGGCCGCACCGCTGCAGAATCCGCACTCAGATTGTCAAAGCAACAGAACTGCCCAAATCCAAAAGCTTTTATTGAGGTAACTATCAGGCACCTAACTTATTTTTTTTGGTGGAATAACTCTGATTAGAATTGTGTCTCAGTCATGCTTAGTGTTACAAATAGGAATATTTTCTGTCTTGAGCTTGATAACTGCTCCAAAATTTATCAAAATATTGTCCTACTTATTTACAGATCTCGAGGTCCATATGGTTGAACCTGCATTATTATTTTTCTCCTCAGTTGTCTATCATAATTGCTCTCTCATTGTATATAGGCCTGAATTATGCCCTTTAGTTCATAATAAAATTATAGTGTGTCCTAGCAGATTGTAATCATATATGCTAACAAGATGTTGGAGACATTCTGGTTTATATATCAAATAACTATTTTGAATATTTTCTATTTCAACTTATACTCTCAAACACCAGAACCAATATCTTCTTAGTCATTCTAACAGGTGTTCCATGACTTGAACTTAGTATCATTAGTGATGTGTGTGTGATTGACCCTTTGTGAGAGTGCTTTTATGAATGGAGAACTATGATTTTCAAATTCAAGTTATTGGCTCTTGCAAAGGCAACTCTTTAGAAAGTTGGTTCTATTGGATATATGGCTATGTGGTCTATTTTTGGTGACTGGTTAGAGTATTTAGCAAGCATATGATTGATGCTCTTAACTGTCATTTGTTTACTATGGTGCCTGAGGCCCCTCACGTAGTTTTCAGTCTGGTACTCTGGTTGATGTTTCATATATTTTGCATTGGAAATCTTATGCTATCTGATTTCTGTTCTGTTTTATTTTTATAAATTTTAACATATTGTTATAACAGGAAGTTGAAGAGTCTTTCACTTTCTGGGGTACTCCAGAGGGTGATCTGGTCCATCCTGCTGAGTGCATGCAGCAACTACTTGAGAAAGTTCGACGTCATAGAGTCAATATTGATGGAAATGTATGCACAGTGATGGTCACAACTTTGGTTCTCGAGGTAATTATTCTCTTATTTTGGCCTTATAACACAAGTGTTGAACACTAATGGATTATGATAGGAAATAGCATGTAACCCTTCGATCTGCCTCATCTGCATCTTAAAATTTGAGTTACTAAGTTTGAGATCCTTAACACCTTTCTGCTCTTCCTCCTTCACAATTTTCTGTTTCCATTCTCGTTCATTTTCCTTCTTCCGATGCGTTTAATTCATTATGCAGACATGTCATGCTTTTTGGTTAAGGCAAAAATACACTTATGAATAAGTTTAAAAAGTATTTCATCATCTAGCTTAAGTAGCTTGGCATGTTTTAAAATGATGCCACACTATGATTATTGTGATCATCAATGGTGGATATGATTCAATTTGAATGCATTTAGTGCCTTTTATGATTTTGTAGGGTTGGCAGCGGAAGCTTGATCCAGGGTATAATGTGATGGACACATTACAAACGTTACTACTCAGGGCTGATTGGGCAAAGTCGCTTTCTTACACAATTGATGGACTGATGGCCCCATAAGTAGGATTTTGTCAGTTGCTGATTGCATGAAACAATTTTGACAGTGCTAAGACCATATAAATATACCGGTTCCAAGAAATAATACAAGTTCCTTACCTTCTGCCTTCAAATTTTGAGCCTTTTTGGATATGTGAAAATTTTGCTCTTCTGTATTTAATCCATTATTTTCCCACAGATCATTACTGTTATATCTTGCCTCACTGCACGCAAACAAACAGTGAAGTGGGGCAACAAAAGAGACAAATAAATTGTTTTGACATTCTATTCTTTTCCCAGTTTACTCTCTGTACAGTTTGGACCTTCGTTTATCTAGAAGCATAAATAGAACCCAAAACGGAAAGACCAAAGTTGAAGGGTTCTTTTTTTTTTTTGTGTTTTTTTGTTGTGTTGTGCTTATGGACTATATTTTCATTCCATTTTTTTTTTCTCTGGTGTATGGCACATTAATTACAAGTTTAAAGTTGGCTTTTGGAAACTCTGAATTTTGTGCGTCATGTATGGCAATCGCAATGGTTTGTGGTTATGGCTCACTTTGCTGGAAAATGCTAGTGTTGCACAAGTTAAATGTGATGCAGAGAACTCTTTGCGATGGTCTTAGTCAGAACTCAGAAGAGAAGCATTGCTAGGATATATTATCTAAGCGAACATTAGTGTGTTTTGCAGCTAGAAATATTATTTGAAATATCTTAAAGTCTTAATTGGTTTCATATAGAAGCCGCTATATAATATGCTTGTAATTGGCACAGTTGATGCGCAAATCTGAGTGACAACTATCGAAAAATGTGTTTTGTATGATACTCTTTTGGCACCAATGTGTAGAATGCTATCGTTATCATTCATTAGTGCATAATTTTCTTGATTCGCCAATCACCAACTTGCACAAAAGAACGTTTTATAGTTTTCACATATAATTCTTTCTACCATAAAATATAAAATAGAACCAACAGTCTGGTCAGACTACAAATTATGATCTGAACTTCGTTAATATTTTTAAAAAAACTGCCCTATTTGCTCTCAAAGTCAGGCATTTTCTTGTAAGGAATTTGTGTTTGAGAGTTGTTTCAATCAAGGTTAAGTTTGCAGTCCTTCAATGAAGCAAAGGACTGCTTGTCACTTTATACGGTCAATACATTTTTTTAGTCATGACAATCTGGATATTGAAACCAGCTACGGCAACTAATAATTATACGAACTAGAAACTCATGATTTAACTATTTAATTAACATAAATGAACCTAGAGACTGCAGAAAAATGTGACTGAAAAGATTATTATGAATCTCAAGTTAAAAAAGTTTTGTCCCCAAAATGATACCTATGAAAGTATTTCAATACAAAGATCCTTCAGGTTGAGAAAGTGAACTTACAATGATCCTAAATTTCTATTATTCACAGCAGTTGGGGTCAGAAAACAACTATTGTGCACAGAACTTGCCGTTTCATTCCTGTTGGTAAGAGGATGCGCATCAATGTTTTCTGCACGGCAACATCTGCTATTTTCTGAGGGCAACACTTACTACATGTAATACTCAGGTTGAATGGAAAAAAGACCATTTATTTCACTAAGTAGGATCCCTATTGGATTATCAGTTATCAGTCCTCATCTACGACTACTCTGATGAACTCAGCATTTGATCCTGATTATGCAGCATTAGCAAATGCCTGCACACAGCACCTTCTTGCTGAACTTACTAAGATTATTCATGTCAAGATTTCATTTGATATACAAAAGATGTACTGCGAGTATGATTTAGAAGGCATGTATCTACCTAAAAGAAAGAATGATATCTAATAAACAGTATATATTCATGTAAGTTCCATATTGTTGGGAAAATTAACATATGATAACCATTATCAAGCAGGAAATATGGTAGAATTAGATCATCGCAACTAGTATAATTGTCCTACGTTACTGAGAAAAAAGTTAAGAAGGTTAGACTATACAAGCTAGGTTTGAGTACCAAGATAACATGGAAAAATGTATCAGGAATTTAAAGAATTCATAGAAGATTTGATGACCAACTCTATTAATTATTGGATGAAGAGAAAAGTTAATGAGAACACAGGAGGAGTCAATCCACATTTTTCTAGTAGACTGTTGTCCAGGTGCTAAAACCTAAAGTATTTCCAACGAAGCAACAACTCGAGGTTATCCCCAACTGCCATATAGGTAGTTCTTAAATCAGTGTTGACTTGAAATGATTCCATATGACCTTTAAGTTTTTTTTACAAGAAGCTTAGACGATTCCATGATTTTTAAGTGATGTTGTGCAGATCTATTTACTCGCATTACAAGTCCATTAGATTACCAATAGTACACTCCAGGACTCGTCACTATACATAAATGCGCACTTTCTTTAGGTGCTCTAAGATGCTCTTGCATACTGACACCAGAGTTTTGCAAGGTTCTTAACACAAAACACTGGTTATTATTGTGAGAGGTAGGACAGTCAAAACCTGTTAGCAATCATGGTTCACTTATTATATGAATTACGCCTAACCATAGTAAATCTTTTACACAGATAAAACATAGTTCCGAACTTCCGAACTCTTTATTGTTCTTTAGAATTTTGATATGATATGATTACATGGGGAATGCTCAGTATGTTAGTTCTCCAAGATCCCAAACCATCACATGGGAAAAAAATATCATATATACATGAACTCATAGTTCCAACTATGTACTTGAGAAATGACTAGAGTTGCCCAAACCAATGAATGAAACTTTACACTTCTAGGAGAGGCACCTCAAGTCAAAGTAATGAGACAATGGGAAACAAGAATCAGATACTGTGTTGGTTGACATGTTTTTGAGCAAAGTGAGCTACACAGAGAAACACAAAGTAAAACCTTTATATCCGATAGGGCACTTACCCTGCACATGTAAGTTCTCGAATTTCCTTGACTGCTGTACTTATACTATATAGTGCCATTTTCTCCACCTGGTTCACCAAAATATGAGTCATTTTCATATAGTCAATCAATTCTGTGTAAAAATGGAGAATAAAAGACATGTGCAACTAAGATAATTACGAAGTTTACCTCAAGTTTGTTAGCTTTGGCTTTATGGCCATTTGGAAGCAACCGAAGTTCATCCACTAACTTGATGCACTCAGTAACGTTTTCCGGCGAGACAAAGTCCAAAACCACATTAACACAGGACTGCAGGTCATTATACATTAAAGGAACAAATAATAAGGAAAACTGCAAATAAATATCTCTGTTCAACATGAAATTAGAGACTTACAGCATTCACACACAATCAATTACGAGATGCTAAAATCAAATACATGGAACAAAATCAAAATCAGTGAACTGAAATTGTTGTTTATCTAGCGTTCCAACTCTCTACATTAGAAAATCTTTGGAAAGTAACTTGTAGATGATGAATAACGAATAGAGAAAATTACAAAATGGCTGGAACACATTCATCATATGCAGCACTCAAACAATTTTATAATTTATTTCAGTCAGCTATTATGATGTCTAAAGTAGTAGGTTTCAACACATGTTACCTTAAGATTTCTTATTTGATAGGGACATCCAGCAGGAATGATGACTGCTTCTCCAACATGCTGCTCGAAAGTCCAGGGTTCAATTTCTGGATATGGTTAAATGTTAGAAACCCTTAGTAAGTATATTGTTTACCCTCATTAGCAAAAGACAGATGGATGGTGACATTTACCAAACTCCTCTTTAAGCCTCATTATGTGAGTTGAGTCTAGAAAGAAATTCTGATCAAGAATCGGATGTACTACCTGCAGCAGAAGCAGAAACAAATCAGCTTTAATACCATATGGCTAACAGTGTGTGGCATTCTGTTCTTGACTTACATGCTTCCGAAATCCATTTGCCTGAGCGAATTCGTTAGAATGCCTTCTGAGGTATTCTATAAGCTTTGGAACATCCTGTCTGCGAAACACATCCCATTGTGCACCACAAGATTCTGCCAATCTTCCCTTTCTAAAATTGCTAGAATTATCCACGTCAAGTTTCCTTCTTTCAAATGGCTTTGAGCTTTGAGTTGTCCCACAGCATGGTATTGAGCAATCAGTATCAGAATCCGAATCCCTATCCTGACATTTATGTCTATCTTCAAGAAATAAGTCACCTGCTTTACAAGTGGTGACTTCTTCCCCTACTATATCACGCAATCCTACTTCTTCCTTGTTTTCACCATCCAACGATGATTTTCCTTTCACCTTATTTGCCATCTTCTGTTCAAGAGCAACTTCAGGAGACTCTCTTTGATCTTGAACTTGGTGCATTTTCATCAGCTCTCTTATATTATTAAGCTGCTTCGTAGATACTGGAACGTCTGTAGCATGTGCCAAAATATTAACCTGGGACCAAAGCAGACAGAATGAAAAGCAATGAGTACTCGCATCTTTCATGAGTCTCCTCTATAATTATGTTGGTTTATGTCAGTGACAAGTCAATCGATGACTACCATGCATGATTACAGGGTGTGAAATGCAAGCAGTGGTGTCCTTTAGTGTAGTATAAACATCGCATTTTCCTACAGAAAATTTTCAACTCAGAACTTTTGAGAATTAGACCTTTGATACTTCCAGAATATGGCCTGTGTGCTAGATTTAATAAAGGGTTGGATGAAGATACTTGGACATTGGACTCTATAGGAGGTCAGTACGTCCATATGAACGAACTGTTCGGAGGCTTAAAGTTTTCGTATCATAGACAAAGGCACTAAAGAACACCATGCCCTTGTAATATAATATTATGAAATACAAATAGTCACATATATACATCACACAGAGTTACTGAAAGAAGTCAAAGTAAAAGTGCATAAATTAAATGTCAAGTGATAAGAATAACTGAGAGCAACAAATTAGAAGATAAACCAGACTTACCACATCACACAAATCATAACATAATTTTGTCACAGAGTCAGCCTGTACAAGTTCCTCCCCGCTTCCATATGACATGTAGATACATGGACCCAAGTCAGGCCCTGGGGTTTGCTGTAGCATCTTTGACGCGATGTTTAAAAGACCCGATTTTGGATCCATGTATGCTGGCAGTGGTAGGCCACGAATGATTTCAGTGTAATGAGCTGGAAACTGTTCTTGAAATAAATGAGAGGAAAGCCAACCCTTCAATTTTAGTTTCTCATCACACCTATCAACACGCTTTTGCCCCCTTAAAGACCCCAAAAATAACTGTTTAATACCAATTTCCACCTGCCAAATGAAATGAAAGCTAATTGTTTAAGAACTACACATACTTCCAGACTCCGCATGGAAATAAACCCATATACAACCATCATTAGACAATCAGGAAGCATAAAATCCCTCACATAAAAGAAAAAGAGAAAAAAGAAAGAAGCAATGGATATCAATGCTGGACACATTGCTGCTCCTGTACTTAAATTTTTTTTTTTTCAATAATATGTAACTGGCGCATTAAACTGTCCGACAAATAAGACCAATAAGTGATCTTTCTTAAAAAAAAAAAATAATGACACACTGACTATCCAAAATCCTGCAATGCTTTAACCAGAAAATTTGATAAGTGGATAGACACTTAAGCTTCACTTCATTATCATATCCTTTCACGCACATGGACCAGGTTATCTAATATCCTACAGGTTTCTTCACGCACATGAGCCATCGCATTGCATTAGAGAGAAAGAACATGAGGGATCCCTGAAACACTACCAATGGAAAAATCTCTAGACACTGATGGCAGTCACAATTTTCTCTTTCTGAACCAGATAATCAAAATTCAAAATAAAATTAAGGTTACATGTTACAATTACTAACCTCTCCCCCCAACAAGATATAAAGTGTGTTAACCAAGTAGAGAGAGAGAAAGAGAGAGAGAGAGAGAGAGAGAGAGAGAGAGAATAAACGAAATAAGGTCACACCAACCTCGAACCAGTCTAAGCACCTAGTATCTTGAAGTGCTTCTTCATCTTTCTCAGATTTCTTGAGATTATTTTTAAGATAAGTGCAGAACATAACAATTGGATCCCAACTCAACTCTGATGTACCCTGAAGCACATTTTGAACTATTACAGGATGACCCTTACACCAGTGTTTCTGAAAGTGTTCGAGCTTATCACCATGAATATCCATAAGAGTAGGGTGGTATAGAAAGTTATCATTTGAATTCTCTCTCATAGCTGCTTCTTGCAACTGCTTGATCCCACTAGCTTCATGATCCATCTCCAAACATAACGAGCAACATGAGAATGTATCAATAGTTTCTGGCAACTCATAGCACCCAACTATTTGTTCTGCACTAACTTCCAGGTCTTTGGTCCAACTTAAAGGGAAAACACATCTCAAATAAAGGAGTCGATCGCCACAACCACCAAATTCCATGGGAGGGCATGGTATATCACTGCTTCCATCGGGAGCTGTCCAACTGGGCAACAATGCAGATGAATCAAAATTTTTTCTGCCATGAGTTTGTTTAAAGGTGCTTAGAGATTTCTTCTCCGAAAGCAGCACTCCTGATGTACAAGCTTTTCTTCCATCTGGGCAGTTACAAACAAGAGCTCTAACACTTCCAGATAAGCTCCCTCTAAGGATATCCCGAGAACAGCTTAAGCACAGGGTATATGAACAATTTGCACAGCTTCTGTGGAAATCCACTATCGAAGTTTTGCAGCTATTGCTGCTCCAGCAGTCATGTCATGCACCAGAAAACAACAAAAAATAAATTATATGAATTTTACTTGATATGTTGCAACAAATTAGCATCAGGGAGCATACCAGAAACATTGCCTATTGCAGTTAAATTCAGCTTGCTGTATTTGAACTTCAGAGGGTTTTTGGCCTGTCACACATGGAAAGACATTAGAAAATGCCTCCTACAGGAAATGCTTGATTAGATTATGATTGCAAAGTTTTTGAGCAGAAGATAACAGGTGGAATCTCTGAATGAAGCTTTACACGAAAATCATTACCAATACCTTTTATTTTTGCCTCAATTTCTACCTCAGTACTCTGTTCTTGGTTTATTTGTCTCAGAACAGGAAGAAGCATACAGATCAAATAATGAAACTGTAAAACCTTGTCAACTTCAGTTTTCTCCCTCAACAAGTCCTGAACAAAGTTTGAGGGTAAATTGAAGGATTAGAATTCAGCCTAACAATCATGCATTCTGTAGTTTGCAGTTTAGCCATATCAAATACCAGACCTTATAATCAGCGCCTCTATATCCACTTGATGAGCAAACTTTACAGCTACAACTTCCACGACAGACTGGACATGCCTTCTTAACATCTTCTTGTGTATTGAAATACCTATTTTCATTTGAACATTGTGTTATTTCACACGACTACTTTTTAATCCCAAATATAAATGGTTCAAAGCAATAACCTAAGCTGAAATCAAAGAGCCAGAAACAATGATTAACATGACTTATCATATAAAGCATGTTAAAATAGCACAAATGCCTCTTTATATTAACCCCCTCTACAAACACTGTTTTGAACCACAGCTGTTCAAGTTAGATCGAGAAATGCCATTTTAGCCTAATAAATTATTACAGTTCCTTAAAAGCCTTGTTTTGGAACTCACATAGACGTGGAAGAGAATATCGGTCAGTATGTACTAGAAAGGGTAAAATTGCAGCTTTTTTATGCACCTGCATTAGGGACCACTTTTTATATTAATTCACATTGAAACACGTCATGCACTCATTTTCTTATCGCATCAATTTCACAAGTGTTTGTTATGGATGCTTTGCATTATATATACACACCCCTCAACTATGATCCCTAACACACACACTTCAACTATGATCCCTAACTCTGTACTACATTATAAACTTTACTTTTACTACTGCATTCAAAGTTGAACATGCCATAAATGCTTACTTCAATGAAAATAAATATCTCATACCGCTCTTTTACACAATCCACACAGTAAAACAGTTTTCGACAACTCGAACACTGAATCAAATTCCGACCCCTTTTTCTACACCAATGGCACCTCTTCCACCTCCTTAAGCTCACCACATCCTTCTTATACGGCACAGCCTACACACAAAGACATTGATCAGACACATCCAAAACAAACAATGCAATAAAAAAGAACTACCAAAAACACCATAATTGTACAATATAATATAACCACCTGCACCGTGCCTATTGGCGTTGGTTCGATATTTTTGGAACGAAAACGCCTTCTGGTAACCATGGCAGGCTCAGCACCAATTTTCACAGCACAAGAAGTACCTGCATTGTCGGAATTCGCACCGGAACAGATTGAAGAAACAGCCATCAAACCATTCGGCAACTCTCTGGTGAACTCCGTCTCCGTGTCACTGTCACTGTTGGAACCATCGTCTTCGTCGTCTTCAAAATCGCCACTTTTTCGCTTCTTTCTCTTCTCGACCTCTCTCTTCACCACCATTCTGATTAGCTCCAGCTGCAAGTCTCCTCGCTTCAGCTTCATCTTCTTGACGGCCTCATCCAAAGCCTCGGATTCGCCTATCATTCCCTTCTTCTTCTTCCTCAGTCTCCGTCGCTTCCGAGCCCTAATTTCGGGACTCTGTTGAACCTTGAAGACCTTCTTGTCCTTCCTCTGCAATTTCAGCGATTCCGGCACTTTCCGTCTGTACTGTCTGTGTCGGCCTTGGATATAATGAACCTCGCAGAGCTTCTTGTCTTCCATCACTCGTCGATTGCACCTCCATTGCCTGCCGTCGGTCCTCTTGCACCGCAGATGGTCCGGCAGAGCCGCCTCCTCTTCTTCTTGCATTTTGAAAAATTTTCCCCGGGAAAATCCGATAATTTTCCCGGAAAGTTAAAATCTTTCTCGAGAAAATTTGGTATGTGATGTGATTGCGAAAGAGCCTTTAGCTCGAGGTGGTGCAGGCGCTTTGGGGGAGTATTTATTGTCGGGGAGAGAAAACGGTGGTAACAAACTTCACTGAAGTCATTAGTGAAGAGATAATAGTGGCATATTCCGTAATTTTTCTAGAGTTTGAGTCCAATTTGGTCTCGAAATCTTCAATGTAATGGCAGATTGAGATCCAGAATTGGCCAAAATCTTGAGGAGCCTTTGGTTTCTTTCTTCTTTTCTTTTTTTGGTTTTAATATATAACCTCTTTTTTTTTTTTTTGGTGTTATTTTGAGGGGCATTTTATTTGGTTACCAAAATATTTACATCAGAATATTGTTTTCTGTATCAGACATTTTGGGGTTTTATGATCTTAATTGTGCAATAAATATTAATATTGCTGTCAAATTTTTTTTTTTTTGAACAACATTGCTGTCAATTTTTTATTAGACAACAGTTTGGATTGTAATGCCAAATTGGCAATTTCAGGAGCTGCATTTTACTTGGTTAGCTATTATAATGTTGTGGTTTGATTCTGATATCTGCATTAATTTTGTATTGTCTGCTCACTGCTGAGTATAGTATGATTCTTGAAAAATGTAATTTTGATAATGTTGCAATGTATCAAGAATTGCATATATGATGTATTGATGGAATGGATCAAGCTTGATATATGTGATAAGCATAAATAATTGGCAGATAAATCTGTGGCACTGGGTATATGATATTGTCCTGTAAAAATTGGTATCATATGTGGATTAATATCTGTATGTGTCTGCAGAATAAGAAGAGCTCCTGATGCTGTAATGTTATTGTTGTTGTGGCATTTTAACATGAGGTGGAAACCCTTCTGGCAATAAAAGTGGTGCAAACTTATGGGCCCATTGTAATTTTCTGGTTCCAATACTGCATCTGGGTTGGAAATTACACAGGCCCCTTTTTGTTGTGTTGGTTTCAAAATGGTTTTCACTGTTAAAGAGGGCCAAATCCAAGGAGAGATTCTTGAGGGCCGCTGCTTGACTGACTGATTGGTGGGGATAACGATGATTTTATAATGAGCTTACAAGTGATTTACATGCTAAAAATCTACAAATTTTTGCTTCCATTGTGTTGTGGAAATGGGAATTTTACATGGTTTGCTTCTTTGGACTGTGGAAAGTGAAATCAAGAAAAAGGAGATTTGCAAGATGATGCCAATTGCTCCTGCTGCATTGTCATTGATATAAATTCTAAGCTGTGGAATGAAGAAGAGAAAATTTGTGTCCAAACGAGTCCTTTTTCTTTTTTCCCTGGCTGTCTGGCTTGATGGTCTCAATTTTGCCAAAAACTGCAAATTCTAAAGATTTGATGTTGTTAGATAAGAAAACAAAAGAATGTAGCTGCAATTACAACAATGACAATAATTTAGCATTACCATATTTAAGATCACTGTAATCAACCAAAGAGAGAGATTAAAACAAAAATCTGTCATATCAGTATTCTCTTGATGGCATTGTTCCAACCCAATAGAGTGAAAAACACGATTGAATGCAGCGCTAGTGAAGTCGATCAATCCTACGCGGAAAAGAGTCAACAAGAACTGTAGGTAGAGAAATTCATCAACGCTGCACTCAATGATGTTTTTCCGATCTGGGAAAATCTCAGATGCCCAATGTCAACTGCTATAGATGTGTATAAATAATACTACTAACATATATACTGATAGAAATGCAGTACAGGAGGACTTGTATTACGTTGTACTACCACCACCACCGCCACCACATCACTCTCTTATGCATCCAAAAAACTTTCTTCAAATTAAGTGTTGAATGTCAATTATTTAGTCATATTAAATTGAATATGAAAACTGTACTGGTTTTATTGTACTGGAAAAGGATGCAGTAGTACTGCAGCATCCAGCTCTCACATTCTTTTTTTTTATTTTTATTTTTCTGGTCTATTGTTTAATGTTAAAAAGCTGCTAAAGAGGGGACCATTCGATTGGTTTGGTGGGTCCAGTGTTAGAGATTATAGTATAGATGTCTAAATTGCAATTATGATTTGCTCTTTTATCAAGTCATTGAGCAATTTCCATCTCAGTAGTGAAAAATGGAACAGCTCTAACGTGCTTTACACATAATTTAATTAGATTATTCAAAACACAAGTGTACTACATGTTATATATAAACAACTAAAACAAGCATTGCAGAGGATTTAAATCTAAAAAGCAAAGCAATTTTCACTACAACTTATGTATGGCATTAGAAATTAAAAGATCCTGCCTGCTTGCCTGCCTGCCCATTTTCTTGTAGTTTTAGTTTCTTTTTATTTTTTAATTGGCTTATTTCTAAAATTATAACCGGAAGATCGGAATTTCACGAAGAACAATATTGAATTCACAAGTTCGTATAGAATATCCTTAATTTTAAATACAAACTCATTTTGTATGCAAAAAAGAATATTTTTCTGTTGTGAAAACAATATTCTACAAGTTAAAATGATAGATTAAAATCAGTACTGCTATATATTTTAACTTAAATTCTAACTCGATTCATTCTAACACACATGGCAGTTGAAGTGTCGATTGATGAATGGATTTACATTGCCAAGTATATTGGGATAGAAGAGTTGAGATGTATAATATTATTAATTTTCTTTTCTTTCTACTAAATTAAGTTTTTCACTAGAATTTTCAGGAAAAAGAAAAAAGAAAAAAAGGTAAACTACCTCTTCGGCTACATTGATTATTATTTTATCTGTTTTTATTTTATTTTATTTTTTATTCAAAAATAGTCTTCTGTTAGAAACATACAATATTTAACATTAAAACAATATTTAACATTAAAACATAAAGGGCCTAGATTAAATTTTGCTGTACATTGATAGTCTACATATTTGCATTTCAATTAAAATTTTATACAGTTGATTATAATGCAAACTTAAAAAAAAAAAAAAAAAAAAATACTAGGGCACATCTACTCGCAGTTTAGGTGGTTAGTGCACTTCCCTATATATTCGTGATAAGAGTTATGGTCCCACATTTGTAAATAAGGGAATCACTTTCTGACCATGTTTATAATAGTTAATCTCGTCAGGTTTTGATAGAGCATGACCCGATCGGTGTTAGAATTAAAAAAAAAAAATATATACTATACATTATATACAGAGGAAAATATATATATATATATATATACATTTATAGAATATATTCATCTCCTACGAAAACAAATCTTGCCCTCTGCATCTTCATGCATAATTTGTAAGAGTTGATGAGGAGGAATGCGCCTCCAGATTTGAGGCTTCTGTGATTGATGACCGAGTTGTGCCAATTTATGAGCAGCTCTATTGCCTTCCCTAAAGATATGAGTGATCATGCAATTATCAAACTCTGGTATGATTGATATTATGTCACTAACATGACTCTGCACTTCTGCACATCTAACCCGTCTCTTCTCCACAATGATATCAACCAATGTCTTGGCATCTCCTTCGAGCCAGACGTCGTTCCAGCCATTTTCGAGCACCAACTCGAGGCCTCTTCTGAGTGCAGCCAGTTCTGCAATGGTGCTGGTGGTCCTTCCAATGGATTCCGCGTAACCAAGCAAGAATTCAGCCTTGTGGTTCCTGAATATCCCCCCAATGCTGCCTTTTCCTGCTCTACCTTTGCATGAACCATCAAAGTTTAACTTTGTCCAGCCAATTTCAGGTTTCTCCCAAGCCACAGGAATGGGTTCTTTGTGGAAATTTCTAAGTAGGGTAAGAATTGGCTTGTTTACAAGTCTTTGGCACCTTGAAAAACTAGTGAAGGAGAACATGATCATTTTTGAAAAAGTTTTAATATTTAAGACTACAAATTTTACTTGAAAATCATAAAAGAATTGATATTAACATAGATATGAAGAAAAGAGGAATGTACAAGTAAAAAAATCAATTCAATATCAACATAAATTTAGATATTTTATAAACAATACAAAGTAAAAAAGGGTTTCTAAAAATTCCCATGAAAAGCAAATCGATAAGAGAACAAAAAAGTTGTAACCTGTTGAAACCATGGTGAGAAATCAAAACTGTGTCAAAGTCTCAAAGATTGAATAAAAAAAACCGATCTTATTAAAGATATTTAAGAAGTTATTTCTTCACGTAATGGTGTATAAACAACGATGGTGGCAAGAGAAAGCAAGGTATATTCAAAAGTTTGCAGCTACAAGGCAACATTTCGATACCCGGATCACAAAAAATGGCCAGGGAGGTTCCTTCAAGAATTCTCAAACGTTTCCTGGTAAGCTATCTTCCTGGAAAAGCTTTGAGTGCATGAAAAAGTATTATAAAGAGAACAAGTATTGTACGACAAGAAAGCAGTGGACATGTTTGAACAATTGTTGACCGTTAAAGCCTAACTGTAAACTGTAACACTGTTGGTGATAGTTTGTCCCTAAACGTGGGTTGTTCATTAACTATGAAATATTATCATTCTCGTCCCGTAGTTTACCATTTTCCGTTTTTTCCCTAATCTTATTTTTCTACTTGTGTTAAATTTGTTTGAATTTTAAAGAAAAAAACTATTTTACCCTTAAATTTTTTATAAAATAATAATTAAATATTTTATCAATATAAAAAATGGATACACATAAAAATTTTTTAATAAAAAGATGGATTCCGACCGTCGATAAAACTAAAGATATAAATTTTTTTTTAAAATTTTTGAACCTAGTGGCAATCCATGAAATCTCCAAAAAAAAAAAAAATAGTGGAGATCAATCTCCACCATTCATTTTGAAGGTGGACGGTGGATTGATCTCCACCAAATCTCTAAAAAAAAAAAAAAAAAAAAAACAAAAACATAAATATATAGAGATCAATCTCCACCAAATCTCCATAGAAATCCAGGATCTCCACCTCCGTGAGATGGGATTCGAAAATGGGGAGGCTCTTCATTGCCAACAGGGCTGTCCGTGAACTAGCCTCCCTATTTCATGCCCCCCCCTTCACACCGTCACAACCTCCCAAAAATATCAACTATTTTCCCCACCCAACACACATCGAAAGAGAAGAGGCGGTGAGGAAGAGAGAAAGAGAAGACAATGAGTATGAGACAGAGGTGAGAGGAACAAGAGAGAAGAGAAAAATAAAACATAGTTTTAATTTTTTTAATTTTTTTATTTTAAATGAATTTTTATTTAATTTAAAATTATTTTAGGTATTTATTATGTTACGATTACTCTTTTACGCTTCAACATTTTACGGTCAAACTTGAAAATCAAACGGAAACCTAACAAAAGGGGAAAATTTTGGGTATTTTCGTGAACCAGAGGGAAAAATTAGAGGGAAAATAAACTAGAGGGAACCGACGGATAATACCCTAAACTATATGTAAAATATGAGAGAAAATAATAATTTTATTATTATTGTGATTCTAATGCGATTACAATAGAAGCCTATTAATAGGCTTAAAATATTACATAAAATAGAAAAATATAAAATAATATGGAAATAATTTAAATTCAAATACAAAAGTTACTAAAATATTTTATATATGATAGATAACAATCAGAGAATCAAATATTCTACATTATAAAAGAAAAATAATAATATTTTTTAACTTTGAAAGAAGCGTGCCACGTGACGAAATGGAATGATAATATTGATGTGCTCTGATAATTATAATACAATTGCACTGCATTGCAATCAGAATTACAGTTGAATTGTCCTTGATTGTTTTATAACAATCAAAATTACAATCAATAGTTTCTTTCAAAAAAAAAAAAAAATTACAATCAATAGCTAAGGATGTTAAAAAGTTGCAACATTATCAAACATATATATAGAGCAAGTACTTTGGCATGTAGATGGAGACTCTGGAGTCTGGTCGACCCCTTATTCGCATCTGAATTGTCTGTGATCTTTCTAGTCATATCTAAATCGAGCACTATAACTTTCAGTTTTGTTCTAACATGACTTGTATCATCAACTGTTCTTTTATTAGTAAATCTTAATTGTATATTTGACTATTATGAATTGTTAGGTGAATATTAGGTGGGTGTTTGTTGTAGTCTTGACTTTATGTATTGTTAGGTAAATATTAGGTGAGTGTTTGTTGTACTCTTGACTTTATGTAATGTTAGGTGAATATTAGGTGGGTGTTTGTTGTACTCTTGACTTTATGTAATGTTAAATGAATATTAGGTGGGTGTTAGGTATATGTTAGACTTTATGTGTTATATCTTCATGTATAAATACCGCACAAGATTAATGAAAATAATATACATTTTTTCCTCCATTACATTTTCTCTCTATTATATTTTCTGTCATCTCTCCATTATATTTTATGTCATTTTCATTATTTTACATGGTATCAGAGACATAAAACAACATGGCGGATGCAAATCAAACACCAACAGAAAAATCAATTTCCAAACACCCAAATACCAACATTACTCTAAATATGGATCCATCCAATCCATATTTCGTTCATTATTCGGATCAACCCGATCACATGCTCATTCCAACGAAACTCAATGGAGCCAATTATCCATCATGGAGTAAATCCATAGTTCTTGCTCTTACAGCCAAAAACAAAATTGGTTTCATTGATGGATCTATTGAGCCACCCTCTGAAACAGAGCATCCAACAAAGTATGCTATTTGGAATCAATGTAATATCATGATTCTATCATGGCTCACTCACTCATTGGAACCTGATTTAGCTAAGGGAGTCGTTCATGCCAAAACAGCTCGTCAAGTATGGGAAGATTTCAAAGACCAGTTCTCACAGAAAAACGCTCCAGCAATTTATCATATTCAAAAGTCACTTGCCACTCTTTCACAAGGCATAATGACAATCTCAGCCTATTTCACAAAACTCAAGAGTCTTTGGGACGAATTAGACACATATCGTCTCATCTCTGCTTGTAACCAGATGAAGGCGCACATTGAACAAAGAGAAGAAGATCGGATGATGCAATTCCTCATGGGTCTCAATGACACTTACAATGTTGTTCGTAGCAACATCCTTATGATAACTCCACTGCCAAATGTTCGCTAGGCCTATTCTCTAGTCAACCAAGAAGAAATGCAGCGACAAGTGACATGAGAGACAAATGAGAACTTTTCCATCGCTGCGGCAATTCAGAATCATTCAAACAACTTATCAAACAAATCAAAGAACAAGTATTGTGAACACTGTAACAGAGAAGGACACACGATTGAAAATTGTCGAACTCTAAAGTTTCACTGCAAACACTGTGATAGAAAAGGCCATACTGAGGATATATGCAGATACAAGAATGGCTCGTGGAAACCCAACATTAGAAGCAATTGACAAGGTCAACCACAACAACATGGATTTCGAAAGAATCATTTTCCTGCTACTAATGCAACAAATTCTTCTCAATCTACACATGAAGTCTATCCATGTGATACTAGCAACACAAGCCAAGTTTCTGACCCGGACAATGTCTTGCACGGATTTTCCATCGAGCAACTTCAACAGCTTTCTCGTGCTTTATCAATGATGAGTTCAAACCATGGTGCTGGTAATAAAAACACTTATGCAAATGCGACAGGTCTGTATCCACTTTCTGATGCTTCAATTAATTCTGTATCTACAAAGTCATGGATTTTGGATAGTGGAGCCACCAATCATATCACTTCTGATTCCACACTTTTCACCAAAACACAATCATCATCCATACCTATTGTTAATTTATCAACAGGATCTACAACTCCAATCACTTTGACTGTCACTGTATCTTTTAATTATGATATTACTTTAGATGATGTTTTATGTGTTCTTAGTTCTGTAAGCAAACTTACCTCTGCCCTAAATAACATGGTGGTCTTTATTACATGCCTCCATTGCAAAGGATGCCAATCTGTTATCAAATTTCACACCCTTTCAATCTATGGCATATGTGTCTTGGACATCTATCACCATCTCGTCTTAAATTAGCTTCTTCTTTATTATCTTCAAATAATATTTCTTATGATAATAATTATGCTGTTTGTCCCATGGCAAAACAAATAAGACTTTCGTTTCCATTAAGTTCCATATCAACTCATGCTCCCTTTGATTTATTACACTGTGATATCTAGGGTCCTTACAAAGTTCATACACACTCAGGGGCACGATTTTTTCTTACCATTGTAGATGACTTTACAAGATGCACATAGATATTCCTTATGCAACACAAGTCTGAAACTCAAAACATTTTGAAATCTTTCATTGATTTTACTCACATTCAATTTCATGCTTATGTCAAAGCAGTCAGAGTAGACAATGGTTCTGAATTTTTATCTATGCAAATTTTTTTTTAGACTTCATGGCATTGAATGTAACATCCCTAATTTCGAAAAAAAATTAATTTTGAATTTGTGAATCTAAATTTTGTGATTTGAGGGGTGTAAACGTAATTAAATGTATGTTTATTTTTTTATAATTTTCAGGTGGACCAGATGGAACGGTCCAGAAATGATGCATGATGAAAAAGGAGTGAAAAACTGGGGCAGTGTGTACCGCGACCCCTCACCGCGACCACAAATCGCGATGAGTTGCTCGCGGTGAACAATGAAATTTTCGGGCAGTGAGCAACGCGACCTGGTCACCGCGACCACAGATCGCGCTGACTGGCTCGCGATGAAAATGTGAAAATTCTGGCAGTGAGCATCGCGACCACCAGCGCGACCAGAGTACCGCGATGGGTGATCGCGATGAAGGCGGTGGAGTTACTCCAGTGAGCAACGCGACTTGGTGGCGCGACCACAGGTCGCGACGACTAAAAGATTATAAAAAAAATAAGTCATCGCAGAAATCTCTAGAAAACAGAAAGGGGAAAAAAGAGAGAGACCGAGAGAGAAATAAAAGAAGAAGAAGAAGAGAGAGAAGAAGAAGAAGAAGAAGAAGAAGAAGAAAAAGAAGAAAAAGAAGAAGAAGAAGAAGAAGAAGAAGAAGAGGAAGAGAAAAAGAAAAGAGAAAGAAGAAGAAAAGAAAAAGAAGAAAAGAAAAGAGAAGAAGAAAGAGAAAAAGGGAAAGAGAAAGGGGAAAAGGAAAATTCAGAAGGAAAAAGGCGTAAAAACGAAATCCAGGTAGGTGTACACTGATTACTGAAGTTGTTATAATTTTCGTTATGTATATTTTCATTTGAATTTTCGATATTTTATCAAATTGAGTATTAAATTGATTTATGGATTTTGTATAATTATGTTTTGTTTACGAGAAGTTTCTATGGTTTCGAATAAATCGTTTTGCGAGTAATGTTTGGAAACGATTTTTGGAAAAATTGTATATAATTATTGTTTCGTAAATACGATTTGAAATTTATTGTTGATTTTGAAAGAAACGGAAGGTTTTGATATGAAATTGACGAAGTTTGTATTACGAATATTGTTTGTAAATTCTGATACTTGAATTTAATTTTGATTTGTGAATTATGGTTGAATATAACGAGTTGAGATTATTGCATCTCGCGGGGCAAACCTGGCATAGTCTAGTTTAGGCGAATCCCGGAGATAGCCATTTCACTGTATCCATGACTGTTACATCTCGCGGGGCAAACCTGACATAGTCCAGTTTAGGCGAATCCCGGAGATAGCCATTTCACTGTATCCATGACTGTTACATCTCGCGGGGCAAACCTGGTATAGTCCAGTTTAGGCGAATCCCGGAGATAGCCATTGTACTGATAGTGATGACTGCTGCATCTCGCTGGGCAAACCTGGCTGAGTCCAGTTTAGGCGAATTCCGGAGATAGACATTGTACTGATATTCCTGACAGTTACATCTCGCGGGGCAAACCTGGCTTAGTCCAGTTTACGCGAATCCCGGAGGGGAACGTTACACCGATGTTACAGATATAGAAATGTATGATGAGTGTATGGTCAGATAGAGAATGAAAGTGAACAAAATGGTTGTATGAATAAAATGTTACATAATGAATAAAATGATTATAAAAGAATTGAAAACTAAATGTTGTATGCTTTACTGATTTCATTTAGATGTTTTTATTAAACTGTTTTTATATGATTTCTTTCAGTGAGAAAGTTGAAGATTGAAATGGTTTTATACGATCATATTGGAATATTTTTCTTATAAAATGATTATTGATTTTGATACTTGAGTTTAGTGTACACCCACTAAGCATTATTGCATAGCGAGTTGATTTTATCGCGCGCAGGTATCAGAGACACTGGGGGAAACAAATAATAGAGAAGAAGTAGCAGCAGATTGAAGGTCCAGAGTCACAATTTTTTTGAGTAGTTACAATTGAATTTTAATTGTATATTGTATTTAGTTAAGCATGCATATACAGAAATCTGTAATTCGACATTTATATATGTTTTGTAAATAAGTTCTTTATGATTTATATTCTTTTTAAATGTTTGTAAATATTAATTAAATATGTGTTATTTGACACTCTTTGGAAGTCGCACTAAACGGCAGAGTGCGCATTGATTTGCAAATTTGGACATAGAAGTGTTGGAATTATATTGTATGATATTGTTTTATTGAAAACAGGTTTTGGAAAATCCAAAAAATAGAGGAAACTCTGCCGAAATTTTTGAAAAATAAAGTTTGATGGGCTCACTAGAAACACATTTTTAAAATACATGTTATATGATTTTAACTGGTTTGTAATTTATAAAGTGAGTTAAGAAAAGTTTTGAAAACCCAGTAGCGCTTCCTGGGTCGATCCAGTCGGGTCGGGTCAGGGGGTGTTACGTTGAATATCAACGCACTTATGTTTACACTCCACAGCAAAATGGAGTCGTTGAAAGAAAACATCGTCATATTCTCACTGTGGTACGAACACTACTTTTTCAATCCCATTTACCTTTGAATTTCTAGGGTGAATGTGTTTTAACTGCAGCTTATCTCATTAATCGGTTACCCTCACCACTGCTCTCAAATAAAACACCTTTTGAATTGCTATATAATCACCCGCCATCACTAGATCACCTAAAGGTTTTTGGTTGTCTATGCTATGCAATTGTTGTACACCCCATTCACAAATTTGAATCTCGTGCCAAACATTGCATCTTTGTTGGATATCCGACTGGGCAAAAGGGATACAAATTATATGACATGGAAACTAAGAAATTTTTTGTCAGTTGTGATGTCAAATTTTATGAAACCATTTTTCCTTTTTCATCTGTCTCAACACCACCCACTTCTGATTTTGTAGTGCCTAATTTCCTTTCTGAAACCACAGAAATGCAATCTATCATGCTACCATGCCCTTTTAACACCAATCCTCACCCACTCAAGCAAACAGAAACATCTAATACACATGAAGCCATCTCACCCACACCTGTTGTTCCCTCTAGCATTGATCAACCTTCCACAGACACACCAGACGCCGAAACCTCACTACCACATTCAGACCCATCAAACATTTCTTTTGAAACTACTACCATTCCACCTCCGAGACAGTCAACACGGCCTAAGCGACCTCCGGCATGGCATAGAGACTTCCTAATGTCATCTCAGGCACATCAATCTACCTCTGCACCAAGTCCTATATCAGGTACTCGATATCCATTCTCTAATTTTCTTTCCTACTCACGTTTTTCACCTTTCCATTCTACTTTTCTAGTTAACATCACAGATCACACCGAGCCTAAAAAGTATGCTCAAGCTGTCCTTAATCCATATTGGCGACAAGCTATAAATACAGAATTAGAAGTCTTGCAGTTCAACAACACATGGAGCTTAGTCCCTTTGCCCTTTGGCCACAAACCAATTGGTTGCAAATGAGTCTACAAAATCAAATACAAATCTGATGGCACCATTGAACGCTACAAGGCTCGTCTTGTTGCTAAAGGATACAATCAAGTTGAGAGCATTGACTATCAAGAAATATTTTCTCCAACAGCAAAGCTTACAACACTTCGTTGTCTTCTTACTGTTGCTGCTGCTCGCCATTGGCACATCCACCAATTGGACGTTCAAAATGCTTTCCTCCATGGCGACCTCTATGAAGTTGTCTACATGGAACCTCCACCTGGTCTTCGCCGATAGAGGGAGAACACTATATGTCGGCTCAATAAGTCTCTTTATGGACTTAAACAAGCATCAAGAAATTGGTTTTCCACATTTTCAGATACTATCAGAAAGGCCGGCTATCAACAATCAAAGGCTGATTATTCCCTTTTCACCAAGATTCAAGGTACTTCTTTTACAGCAATTCTTATATATGTCAATAACATACTTCTCACAGGAAATGATCTACATGAAATGGAACGTCTCAAAAGATTCCTTCTTAAACGCTTCCGTATCAAAGATCTTGGAAACTTGAAGTACTTTCTCGGTATTGAATTCTCTCGCTCCAGAAAAAGTATTTTTATGTCACAAAGAAAGTATGCGTTGGACATTTTACAAGATTCTGGACTCCTAGGCGCATGTCCCAATAATTTTCTAATGGAGCAGAATTTGAAACTTACTCCCACTGATGGAGCACTGCTAAATGATCCAACAAAGTACAGAAAACTAGTTGGCAGATTGGTATATCTTATAGTGACAAGACCCGATATAGTTTATTCAGTTCGTACATTGAGACAGTTTATGCAAGAACCTAGAATGCCTTATTGGGACGCTGCCATTTGAATCCTCAAATACGTCAAAGGTACCCCTGGTCAGGGATTATTACTTCCCTCCAAAAACAGTTTAACTTTGAAAGCTTTTTGTGATTCAGATTGGGGAGGTTGTCGTGCTACAAGAAGATCAGTTATAGGCTACTGTATTTTCCTTGGAAGTTCTCTCATATCATGGAAATCTAAGAAGCAAGCCAATGTCTCTAGATCATCAGCTGAGGCTGAATATCGAGCAATGACTAATACATGTTTGGAGTTAACTTGGTTACGTTACATACTACATGACCTAAAGGTTCCTCAAACAACTCCTGCACCATTATTTTGTGACAATCAGGCAGCTTTACATATTGCTGCGAATCCTGTCTTTCATGAGCATACAAAGCACATTGAGATAGATTGTCATATAGTACGAGAAAAAGTACAAGCCGGAATAATTAATCCTTCTTTTGTTTCTTCACATTTGCAATTGGCTGATGTATTTATGAAGGCTTTAGGAAAGGATCAGTTTGTGAATTTACGTAACAAGTTGGGACTTCATGATATTCACTGTACAACTTGAGTGAGAGTATTAGTAAATCTTAATTGTATATTTGAATATTAGGAATTGTTAGGTGAATATTAGATTGGTGTTTGTTGCACTCTTGACTTTATGTGTTGTTAGGTGAATATTAGGTGAGTGTTTATTGTACTATTGACTTTATGTGTTGTTAGGTGAATATCAGGTGAGTATTTGTTGTACTCTTGACTTTATGTAATGTTACGTGAATATTAGGCGGGTATTTGCTGTACTCTTGACTTTATGTAATGTTAGGTGAATATTAAGTGGATGTTAAATATATGTTAGACTTTATGTGTTATATCTTCATGTATATATACCGCACAAGATTAATAAAAATAATATACATTTTTTCCTCAATTACATTTTCTGTCTCTCCATTATATTTTCTGTCATTTTTATTATTTTACATCTTTCTTTATCAGGAACATGCAATGTAGACTTAGCTCATTAAAAGCCTTCTTTTTTGCCGATAAGCCATAGCCAGTCAAGAGCAACCCCAGCAAATTTACCGCCCATTAGACATAAGACAAGGATATTGCCCAAGGCATTTTGCTCAGGTCCCTACAAAACCAAAAAATTCAATTACATTTTTAGTAGGAATTTATTGGAAAATTTTTTGATTTCGCTGCACAACAATCATGGAGTATATACTAATATACGTCTGGTGCCAACTAACCTTGTATCCTTTGGGTGCCACTGTGAAGACACATACAGTGAGATAACCATTTGTCAAGCCCAAGAAAGAAGTGAGCATGATCATCCACCCTTGATCACCATATTTTGCAGTGAAGTAGAATGCAGGCACGAGTAAGAAACGAGAGAGAATTACAATCATAAGCCACTTCCTTGATTCCAACTTCAAGCAATCCACAAGGGGAATGTATCTCGATATTAGATCCCACGCATTGTATGACGCTATCAGAACAAGTGCATACCTTGAAAGATAATAAGGCACGAGAAATTTTCTATCTTAGCTAGTTAATATATAATGTCAAGTTCTGAGCTTAAACTAAAAGAATTTATAATTATACATGTGATTCAAAGTCGAACTATTGTTTTACATTAGAGTGACACTTACCATGCGCCCAATTTGTGTTCTCCAGTATTTTCATATAAGAATCCGGGAAAAATGGAAAATGTCAACACATATATCAAAAACAGGTCAAGTGCATAATCTATATTCTGGAAGAATAGTTGCTTAGTGCTCAACCTTTCTAGTTGTTTAGCTTCTTCAGCCTGCAAAAGTTTCAAAAGTTTTAAGGATCTTGGTATCCAAAACGCCTTTAAACATTGAGAATACAATATTAGAACCAAGTTGAAGAAATTTGCAGTACTACTTGGTCAGATTTTGTTTGGATTCCAGCAGCAGCAAGGTCAGCAGAAACAGTTTTTGATCCTTCTGAGGCAGCCTTTGCGCGAAAGTATTTCACAATTGGCAGTTTGGGGAAGAAATATGCATAGAGCAGAACACATAGGAACTCAAAGAATGTGCATATTGCTAGGAATAATACTGCAAAAACAATAATAAAGAAGGTTCAACAATTGAAAAATATGAGTACAGAAAAAAAATTGTCTACTAGTACAAAGGAAGTGACATACTAACTCCCTTGCGAAGACCATCATGAGATTTTTCAAAGGCAGCTTTCGTTAGTAGCCTCAAAGCAGAGGTGAGAGCACCCGCGGCAGCTAGACCAGCTAGAAAGGACTGTACAGAAGAAAACCAACATGTAGTAAGAAAGCAAGTCTCTTTAAAAGGTAGATTAGAAAGAAAAACCAAACAACATTGAGAGAACTTGGCGAAGATGATTAACCTGGATGAATTCAGGGCACATGAAGGATAAGTCACCAACTATTCCACCTTGAATATGAGCATCTGCAACACCAAAACAAGCAATAATAGCACATATACCTAGAAAAGGTCCAATTCCGCCTTTACCAGATGTGCCTAAATCCAACTGTCACAAAGCAATATATATAGCAAAGTCGAATCAAATATATCAAATATATCGGAAGCAAATTGAAAGGTGAATACAATATGATGAGATACAAATAGCATAAGAAAAACAATAATCAGTACTTACAAGAAGGAGAGCCAGAGTACTTGCAAAGAAAAGAATGTAACCAGCTAAGTTCCTCTGTCTGGTATTGACCTTCGATTCGTTGTATGCAAGTATCGCTATCGTTATAAGCGCGAATGGTTGATAAACAAGGGTAAGTGACCTTGTAGGATGGTATTTCTTCAGATAAAATGAAAACAACATCAAACTATAAATCAGGCACTGTTATTTAATACCAAATTCCACCAAGCTTCAAAAAAATTTAATGTCAAAGCAGCAGCTAAGTCATCTTCATATTATATGCAAAAATCATCTGCCTACCTTGAACAAATTAGTGTAGTAATCCCCTATTGTCGGCATACTGTTCCATGCGACAAGAGACCCCAGACCGAGAACCCAACAAACTGCCATGGCTTTAAACTTTCCCTGGTTATCACAGAAATTAAATGACGATTATGCTCTGACTTGAATATCAGAAAGATTTTTCAACATTTTCTTTGTCAAAAAATAAAACAAAGTTTGAGCAGCACAAACCTCAAGCCTCGCCGGAATCTCACTTTCAACAGCCATGGCTACTCCCTGTAAATTAATTTGAAGAATAGGAACACATGAACAACCCAAGTATTTAATGAAGAAACGTTTATGAAAACATGAATAATAAAAATGAAAAATGAAATAAGAATACCTTGTCTATATGTCACGAAGCAGCAGTTTAGCATATGGAAGAATGAGTATATAGCAAGAAAATAAAGCAGAAAGCTTTACAACCGTGCAAAAGAAAAGGGATGAGATTATACGTATTTAATTGTCTTTTTCTTTTTTTTATGGTACTGGTGTGTACTGTTGACTGCGAAGTATATATGGAAAAAAAAGGGTATTATCATTATCGACCCTATAGTTTGAGATATTTTCTATTTTTACTCTTTAATTTAATTTTTTTACTTTTCCTTTAGTTTATGTTGACAGTAAAAAATAGGTTCTACAGTCAACGAAGGTCAAGGAAGCCAAATAAGGTGATTATTGGCTTGGTCAGGTGATTCGAGTAAGATTATCTCCTTATTTGGCTTGGTCAGGTGATTCGAGTAAGATTATCTGAGATAATCTTACTAAAGAGGTTTTCGCAGGATGAACAGACTTCTCGGAGTGAATTTCTATGGTCCGCCACCTGTCAAGAAAGAAAGACTCGTGAGAGATGCCGGACGTAAGCCGTCGATCAATCTCCGACGATCAAGTCAGTTATCTCTTTCAGCGAGAGGAGAAATTTCCTTAGTTCTTTTAGGGTTTTGATGATTATTAATTGCTTACCTTCTTCATTGTTACGGTACTCCTTATATACCCTGAACCTTTTCCCCTTTGTTGGGAATGTTCAGGTTTTCTTTCAGGAAGGGGTCAGGAGATCGTTTCCTTAAACGTGTAATTCCTAACCTTCTGCGGAAGATCGCTTGACAGTGGCAAAAACGATGAAAAGAACAGTAACTTGTGCTGCCCGTGCATTAAATTCGTCTGCTGCCTTCGATGACAGGTTTCTGACACCGACTGTGCTTGTGGCAGGTGTCAGACTGGTGCACTGCAGAGCCCAGGTTCAGGTTTGACGTATCGCCTGCATTTCTGTCTCCCGTTTGAGGCTTTCTCGGGGAGACATTGTGGTCGCATGCAAAGTTCTCGCAGCAAGCTTAAACGCTCCTACGACCTCTAAAGTTAAACGATGTCATTTTTGAGAGATGAGAGGAAACAATCCTTCCTCTTTTTTTTTCTTGGTGATTGGTTGTTTAGGTGGCAGTTTTCTAAAAGATTATACTCATAACAATACCCCTTAAATCCTTCGAAGAAAAAACTTTTTCTGATGGGGATTTACTTTCATAGTTCAACAAACACCTCCTAAACTCTTCCTGCTGAAGTGGCATCTAATGACGTGTCAGTTTTGGGAATGGACGTTTGGCTTCACATCTCCCGCGCGCGTCATTCTTTTTCAAAAAGAGCTTGCTACCGTTTTGCTTCCCTTGTACACGTGGCGCCTCCCTAATAACTTCCATTTACTGTAGGTTCTTTGCACGAGGCGTTTAATTAATTATTCTTGTCATTTCGAAATGTCTTTCGCACCGTTTAGCCTGTGGAAGGTCGACGGTTGTGGCTGTTATTGATGAGGTCTATTTATACCCGCTTACCCTTCAACTTTCAGTTTTACTCTCTCCTTCTTTTTATTCTGATATGCTTCTTAAGAGTTTTCTCTGGTGAAGTTGTTATTCGTCGAAGTTTCTCTTGTGGAAATTTTTCTCCCGGTGTTCATCTCGTTTCTACTTCTCGGGTAAGCTTTTTTCCTTTCCTTCGGGTTTCCTACTTCGTTGTTATGGATTCACCGTCGAGGGACATGCACGTGTTGGAGGAAATTGAGGGGAAAAATTTCCTCCTCTGCATAGTTCCCCAGGACCCTGTTCCTTTAAACATTAACTTTTCACATGTACAGGATCTTGTTAGTCCCATAATCCTTTCGTCTGCTAATTCATCCTCGTCCTCGACTCTAGACATATCCGAGATTCTCCGTGGAACTATCCCGGCAAGAACAACGGTACCCGAAGCAGATATGGCCAAGCGATCTCTTTACGAAGAACAGCGAGCGGATCCCTCCGACAACAGTGTCCACAAGATCCGGGTAAATGAATTTTCATCATCAGCGCCGAGCTTCCTTGACACTGACTCTAACGTTGTTACGGCCGAACACCTGCAGCACTACAGGAAGTACTATGAGATCCCAAACTTGGTGGAGCTTCTGTTGCCTGAGGGAAGAACGGCGTGGAATCCGTCTAAGGGTTTTGCAGCAGTGTACGGCTACATGCTGAATTGCGAGGTCACTTTTCCACTGTAACCTTTTATAGCTCGCTTTCTCGGTGACGTCAACCTTGCTCCAGCACAGTTGGCACCTAACAGCTACAGGACCTTACTAGCCTTGTGCGCTTTGTGGCACAAGTTGGGTTACTCGGATCCTACCCCCAAGGAGATACGCCACTGTTACACGCTTCGACCGTATGGGGCGGGGTCGTATTACCTCGTGTCTTTCAACTCTGCCCAATGGCTACCTGTCGGCGAGGACGGTAGAAAGCTTTCCGGTAAGCTCGACATCGCTGGTGAAGGTAAGGGGGGGATTATATGGGGGCTTTCTTCTTCCAACAAATTCTAGAAAGGAGCCTGGTTCTTTGTCAGAAGAGAGTGGGGACGTTGGGTTCCTGCCGACAGAGAAAAATCCTTTCGCGAGGCGTATGTTCATCGCTTTTTTACAAAGTCAGGTATTCTTTTCTTTTCTGCGTATCTTTTCTATTTATAGAGATGATTCTCTCGCGTCACTAATACTTTCTTCCTTCGAACAGATACCTGGAGTGAGCCTCCGATATTGAGTTTGCAGGAGGCCCAGCATGTCCTGTGAGCTGTTACTGCTCGCGCGGAGGATCGGCGTGCGGGTATACTTTGCTGTGATCGAGTGTTGATCCAGTGTGCCTTTGGCGCTTTTCGTTATGCGGCCGGGAGTCACCCCCTTAATCTTTCTCGCGGTATGCGTGATGTTCCTGTATTTCATTTTGGTAACGTATTTTGTAAGGTATAACCATTCTTAGTTGCTTTTATTACATTTCAAGAGGAGAATTCCGTGTCCAGCCGAGAGGTGAGAAACTTGAAGAACCTCCAGGATGCCTCTCGTAAGGAGGGGAATAAAGGTGACGACAAGAAAAAAAGGTTCCCCTGTGAAGAAAGATGTTGATGCAGGGGAAAGAATTTCAGTCCCGGTGAAGCGCTGTTCGGATGATTTGGGAGCCTCTTCGGCTGTTGGCGAGGGGATCCGTAATCCTACCCCCGAGACTCCCATAAAAAGGGCTAGGCTGGTCAGCGGCCCTAGTGATCCCGGCTTAAAGTCGAAAGGGGAGGGTACCAGAAAGGTTTTGGTGAAGCATGTTCCTCCGAGGCGCCTTCCTCTCTAGGTAAAAAGGATGTCTCGTACTTTGGAGATCCCTACTCCTGCTGACCCTATTAATTATGCGCCTCCCTCTCCTTCTAGTGATGTCCTTAACGCCACTTTGACAATCACCCCCGAGCCGAAGGTCCAGTCCCCTGCTGATTCCGACGGGGAAGACTTGGAGGAGGAGCTTTTGATACGCCACTCGTCCTTGAAGGGTAAGAGCAAGGCCACCCTGGAGGAAGGGAAGCTTCCTGATTTGGCGGTCGCAGGGGATGACGAGATCGCTGCCGTCCCCTCCGGTGAGAAGGGTGTTGGGACTTTTGCCCGTCTGGTTGGAGTTAGCGGCGAGGTGTCGGCATTGGCGTTGCTTCATCCTTCTTTGGAGGCCGTACTTATACGAGTATTGAACGAGGACGTGCGCTCCAAGATACGGGGCGAAGCGAACAAGTTTTTGGGGGAGTCTGTCGAGAGGCAACTCCAATCTTTTTTCAGTGTCACTGCTTCGGTAATTTTCACTTTACTTTTTTCTTCGTTCATTATCAATCCGTTGTAGGTATTAACTTCCTTTCTTTCGCAATGCAGTTTTTGATGAAGTTCGACGCCGCCGTTCGAGAATGAGAGTGTCTGCAGTATCGTCTTGCTGAGCTTGAGGCTGAGAAGGTTTCGTCTGGGGTCGGCGCGGAGATCGCTCAAGAATGGGATATTCTTAGAGAGAGAGAGTGGGCGATCTCGAGGACATGATGAATGTGCTATCCTCTGAGAGAGCGGCTCTCCAGGAGAAGGTCAGCGTACTGCAGACTAGTGTAGAGGGCCTTGAGGCTGAGAAGGTGGTTCTCTCCTCTGAGAAGGAACAAGTTGTTGCGAGTGCCAATAGCCTCCTTAATGCTGCTGTTGCTACGCGGGTGGTAGCCGAGGCGAGGCTCGCTGAGTCGCATAAAAGAGTAACAGAACTAAACAGTGAGCTGGATGCTTTTCGCCTCAACCTAGATGCGGCGAAGATGGAGCTTGAAATTAAAGCAGTTGATAGTTATAAGTTGTCTCCTGCCTTCGACGCTTTCATGCATAGGGAGTTCAGAAACGGCATTAATGAGTGTCGCCGAATCGTGGAGGGTCACCTTAGTCCTGAGATGCAAAAAACGCTGGATCTTGCCATTACGCAGAATAAGGACAAATCTCTGTCAGATCTAAAAGAGGCCAGGAAGGTATGGCGATCTCATTGTCGGCTCCGAAAGCTGCCTATTTTCGACATGCATTTAGAGATACCTGATCAAAGTGGTCGTCCTAAGTGTTTTGGTAATCGGAAAGCTGGGCCTAGCGTTCTCGGTCATAAAGTGGATTCTGGTCCAGAACCTAGCCTTGACTATGTATTCTCCGAAGGGGAGGAGGAGATCGAACTCAGCGATAGGGAACCTTCCACTTCCGTTGAGACCGATCCCGACGACTACTTGAATTTAACTGATTTGGCGAAGGGAGGGAAGGGTGTCAATGATCCTGGTTCGTCTGAGCCTTAATTTTCTTTTGTAAATTGTAATTGACCATTGTAATCCTTATTAGTTCTAATAATAATATATTATTTTGAGGATTTCTTTTGAACATATTTTTTGTTGTAATTTGCAAGGCTTGTTGACTGTTGTAATTTTTCAATCTCTTCTTGCAACTTTCCTTTTATTATTCAGATGTCTTTTTATCCTTATACCCTCTAATCGGGCGAATCAGTTGTAAAAATGATCGCATGATTCTTAAAAAATGACTTTGATAGTGTTTTGGAGGTGCAGCGATATCTATGCGAGAAGGCTTCTATTTAACTATCAGAAGATAAAGGGGTTTTCACTATTATCAAATTTGTGACAGAGTTTTACTCTTAGTTTTTCTCAAATTCGATTTTCATGAGGCATTTTCGCCGAGACTGAGTTTCTGTGAGAGAGTTTTATTCTTAACTCTTCTCAAATTTGGTTTGAGTAAGGCGTTTTTGCAGAGACCAAATTTCTGCAAGAGAGTTTTATTCTTACCTTTTCTCAAATTCGATTTTAGTAAGGCATTGTCGCTGAGACCGAATTTTTGTGAGAGAGTTTTATTCTTAACTTTTCTCAAATTCAATTTTAGTAAGGCATTGTCGCCGAGACCGAATTTTTGTGAGAGAGTTTTATTCTTAAATTTTCTCAAATTCAATTTTAGTAAGGCATTGTCGCCGAGACCGAATTTTTGTGAGAGAGTTTTATTCTTAACTTTTCTCAAATTCGATTTTAGTAAGGCATTGTCGCCGAGACCGAATTTTTGCGAATACAATAACCATCGATGGGTCTTCCTCGTATTTCATTCAAAAATTACAAGAGTACATGTTTGCTTCTTCCTACGGGAAATACATTTTGAGGTATTGCGCATTCCATGGATGATTAATCACTTCCCCTTCTAGTCGCACAATCCTGTAACAACCGTGACCCGTTTGTCCAATGATTCGATATGGACCTTCCCATTTGTCTGCCAGGATACCTACAGCTTTGTCCTTGGTGTTCAGCGATACCTTTCTCAATACCAAGTCATTGAGTTGGAACCTTCTCCCCCTTACTTTGCAGTTGTAGTGTCTGGCGACCCTTTGCTGATACATTGCGTTCCTTATTTGAGCCCTATCTCGGAAGCTTTCCAATTCATCGAGGCTGGATTCCAAAGCAGTGATGTTGTGGGTTTGGTCATACATGGCTACCCTGGGTGATTGGATTCTCATTTCAATCGGGATCACTGCTTCGACTCCGAAAGCCATGGCAAATGGCGTTTCACCTGTAGATGTTCTCGCAGTTGTTCGGTAGGCCCAGAGGACTTCGGGAAGTTTCTCAGCCCATTTGCCTTTCTTAGAGTCCAGCTTTGCTTTTATCGTATGTTTGATAATCTTGTTTACTGCCTCGACCTGCTCGTTTGTTTATGGTTGGGCGACCGAGGCATAATAATTTCTGATACCCCAACTCCTGCAAAATTATGGAAAATTGAGGTTGTCGAATTACGTGCCGTTGTCGGAGATGATGGTATCTGGGACTTTGAATCTGTATATAATGGATTTCTTCACAAAGTCAGTGGTATTTTGTTCGGTGATCTGAACTAGAGGTTCCGCATCAGCCCACTTGGTGAAGTAGTCAACGGCTACGATAGCGTACTTAGCTTGTCCTGTTGCTGCTGGCATAGGTCCGATGAGGTCGATTCCCCACTGCGCGAAAGGCCAGGGAGATGCGAGACTTCTCAACTTCTCCGGCGGTTGCTTAATGTTGTCAGCGATCCTTTGGCATTTATCGCAGTTGGAGGCTGTGTCTTTGGCATCTTGGAACATTGTTGCCCAATAGAAGCCTTGTCGCAGGGCCTTGTGTGCCAGGCTGTTTCCGGAGGTATGGTTTCCACAGACTCCCCCGTGTATTGCTGTTAAAATGTTTGCAGACTCTTGGAGATTAACACACCTTTGTAATGCTCTGGAGAACCCTCTTCGATACATCTCGCCGTCTATCATAGTGTATCGTGCAGCTCGATATCTTAATCTTTTAGCTTCGTTCTTGTCCTCTAGGAGGATTCTGTAACATCCCGGATTTCGGATAATTAATTTCATATATGTGAAAATAAATTTCATAATTGGAGGGGGTGTAAATGTAATTAAAAGTAAATGTAATTTCATAAATTTTATGATTTCCAGGTAGACCAGATTGAACGGTCGAAACCGATGCTTGAAGATTGAAAAACTGAAGCAGGGAGCATCGCGACCTGGTCACCTGCGATCACAGGTCGCGATGGCTTGCTCGCGGTGAAAATTGTGATTTTTGGCAGTGAGCATCGCGACCAGTCACCGCGACCACAGGTCGCGATGAACTGTTCGCGATGAAAATGTCAAATTCTGGCAGTGAGCAACGCGACCACCAGCGTGACCAAGGTACCACGAGGTGTGCTCGCGATGAAGGCGGTGCAAACGCTCCAGTGAGTACCGCGACCTGGTGGCGCGACCACAGGTCGCGACGACGGTCGCGGCAGCCGAAAAATATATAAAAAAAAGAAGCTTCTCACAGAAGCCAGAAAACACACAGAACACAGAAAAGATAGAGGAGAGGCCGAGAGAAAGAGCGAGAAAGGAGAAAAAGAAAAGAAGAAAGAAGAAGAGAAAGAAGAAGAAAGAAGAAAGAGAAAGAAGAAGAAGAGGAAGAGGAAGAAGAAAAGAGGAAGGAAAGAGAAAAGGAAAAGGAAATCGTGTACTTTTGTTTTCGGAATCTTTACGAAAAGTATTAAGTATTTCGTTTTCGTTGAACTTGCTCGTTTTCGATTTTCGTATGAAAATTGTTTATTTTATATGAAAAATCAATGATTGATATATCTATTGTTGATTTTGGAATGATTTTATGTTAGATTGCATTTTTATCGTGTTTTCGAATATTTCGATTTCATTAGAAATACTTGATTTAGATTTTCGTATAACTATTGATTATGTTTCTTGAAGAATATTGTGTGAATTGTATGTTTATTGTGCAACTATTGTTTACTGAGTAACTATTGTGAAATTTATTGTGAATCTAGTTTATCGGAAACGGCCCTAGGATACTTAGACATAGAAATGGATATAGGAGGTTGGTATACCAGCTGGGTTTAATGAGCAGTACTGCGCCGATACTGATTGCTATTGATGATTGTTATGTACCTCATCATGGATTCGTCCAGAGGCAGGGAGACACGTACCTCCTCAGGATTCGTCCTGGGGGTTGAGAGCCACGTACCTTCCTAAGGATTCGTTCCTGGGATAGGGAGTTATGTACCTCTATAGGTTCCGTACCCACGGTCCTAGAGTAGGGAGATACGTACCACTCTTAGGATTCGTCCTAGGGTGGGAGTTTGACCCATATTCCAGTCCTAGTATGTTGAGTATTTTAGCGGGCCAGATTTGAAGTGAATTGGGAAGTGAATTGAATGATTCTATTAATCGATTTTATATATTGCTGTGAAAATTAAAGTGATGGAAACTGTTTTATGATTTGATTTTAAAGTTACATTGATTTAGAAATGATTAGAATTGAAATATATTGTGATATGTTTTATATTTAAAAGTTATTTATGATTTTTATGTACACCCACTAAGTTATATGCTTAGCGCGTTAGTTTTGTTTCTAACGCGTAGGTACCGGGGATCCCGAGGAAGCTAAAGACTGAAGAGAGAGAGAGATTTGCTGACAGAGTTCCAGAGTTATCACAGTTGGGTAGCTATATTGTTGATATATGTATATATTCTGAAAGCATGCATATACAGAGGACTTGTAAATACGTTTCGTAATATGTTTTGTAACTGTAATTAATTATTTTTCGATTTCTGTCTTTTATGCTTATTATATTTGTAAATATTAATTTCTGAATTGTTTTATTTTATAAACTGTATTGGAAAGTCGCACTAAACGGCAGAGTGCGCAATTGTTTGAAAACGATATTGAAGTGTTGATATTGAATTTGTATTTGAATTGTTTTGTGGAAAAACAGGTTTTGGGAAAATCCGAAAAACAAACGGAACTCTGCCGAATTTTTGTAAAAAAAATAAAAATAAAAAGAAAGTTTATTTATTGGGCTCACTTGAAAATGGTTTTAAAACAATCAACTATTTGGTTTTCTAATGTTTTTTTAAAAAAAATCTATCGATGGGCTCACAACGATGTTCGGTTTATAAAATGAATTTAGAAAGTTTTGAAAGTCCGAGTAGCGCTCCCCGGTTCGATCCAGCCGGGTCGGGTCGGGGGGTGTTACAGATTCCTTGCTCTAAGTACGCCCTGATGGGTGTGATCCAAGTTACCTCCGCTAGGTTAACTTCGGCGATAATGAAGTCGTCTTCTTGGCAGATGCTTGGCTACGAAAGGTGCGCCACTGGTATTGTTTTTGATAACGGACATTAGTGATGGATGCTAATTTTGACAAGGCATTGGCCTTCAGATTTTTTGCTCTGGGTATCTAGGTGATTCTGAATTTGGTGAATCTGTTGAGAGCTTGTTGGGTCTTTTCTAGGTAGGCGATCATTCCTTCCTCTTTCGCTCGATACTCATTACATATCTAGTTGACCACCAATTGTGAGTCGCTGTAGATGTCTATCTTGTCGGCTCCCAAGGCAGTGGCCACTCTCAGTCCTACGAGTAGAACTTCATATTCCGCGACATTGTTGGTGGCTTTAAAATCAAACCTTAGTGCGCATTCCACTTCGTCTTGCTCCGACATCGTAAGGACCACCTCTGCTCCGCTCCCATGTGAGTTTGAGGACCCATCGACGTGCAGTTTCCAAGGGTAAACACTATCCTCCTCTCCGAGACTGGTAAATGCCTCATCGTCAATTAAAGGTTCAATGAACTCTGCGATAAAATCAGCAACCGCCTGCCCTTTGATAGTGGATCATGGCTTGAAGCTTACGTCGAACTCGCTTAGCTCTATTGCCCATTTGGTCAGTCTTCCGGAAACTTCTGGTTTTTGCAGTATTTGTTTCAAAGGGCAATTGGTTAGAACTACTATGCTATGTGCCTGGAAGTATGGTCGCAATTTTCGCGCGGCTATGATCAAGGCTAGAGCCACATTTTCAGTGTTGGGATACCTTATTTCTGCGGCGATCAAAGCTTTACTGACATAGTATACGGGTTTTTGGGATCCTCTTTCTTCGCGGATGAGGACGGAACTAGTCGCGGCGGTCGTCACTGATAGGTAAACATATAGGATTTCTCCGGGCAGCGACTTCGAGAGCATTGGCGTCGAACCGAGGTAGGTCTTTAATTGATGAAAAGCTCGGTCGCACTCTTCAGTCCATTATATTCCTTTTCCTTTCTTGATGGTTTTGAAAAATGGGAGGCACTTGTCAGTAGATCTAGCGATAAATCTGTTAAGAGTAGCACCCTGTGAGCCATTAGAATTCTTTAAGTGTCCGAGGGGGCTTCATTTTGATAAGAGCATCTATCTTTTCGGGATTTGCCTCAATTCCACGTTGGTGTACCAAAAAGCCTAGGAATTTGCCAGAAGATACACCGAAAACACACTTTTCAGGATTTAGTTTCATCTCATATTGTTGGAGAACTTCGACCGTTGTTCTCGCAGGTTATCGGCGTGTTCTTTTGTTGTGAGGCTTTTTGTTAGCATATCATTGACATACACCTCCATGGTTCGCCCGATTTGCTTTGCAAACATTTGATTGACTAACCTTTGGTAGGTAGCTCCCGCATTTTTTAGACCAAAAGGCATCACTGTGTAATAATACAGTCCCTAATCTGTGGTGAATGTTGTCTTTTCTTTGTCATGGGCGTGCATTTTGATCTGGTTGTAACCTGAGTGGGCATCCATGAAACTGAGAAGTTCATGTCCGGCTATGGCGTCCATTAGCTGGTCGATTTTTGGGAGGGGGAAACCATCTTTGGGGCAGGCCTTATTCAGGTCAGTGAAGTCCACACACATCCTTCATTTCCCATTTTTCTTTTTTACCAGTACAACGTTCGCGATCCACGAAGGATAGTGGGATTCTCGGATAGAGCCTACGGAGAGAAGCTTTTCAACTTCTTCCCTTATGGCTGAGTTTCTTTCGGGGTTGAAGTGACGCCTCTTCTAGATCACTGGTTTTGCGTCGCGATGCACCGCCAACCCATGAGAGATGGTAGAAGGATTGATCCCCGGCATGTCAGCGTGACTCCACGCGAAGATATCTTTGAACTCTTGAAGCAGTTTCGTCATATCTTTTTTAACTTTCAGCTTCAGTTTTGCTCCTATCCTGACTACTTTCTTAGGAAAACGTTCGTCGAGAATCACATTTTCGGTGGGCTCCACTTCGCCATCGCTTTCTCGTGCCGTAGGTTCTCGCAGGTCTAGGGCGAACTCTTTGGGGACTTCGGCGTTTCCCTCTCGGTCCTCGAGCTTTTATTGCTATAATTTTTCGGCGATTTGGCAAACTTCTGCTTTTCCTTTTCCTTTGAAAGCGGACAGGTTGGTTTGCCTGGCGGTTCCTTGATAGCTATTTATTTCTCCGACCCCGTTCTCCGTCGGGAACTTGATTTTGAGGCAGTAGGTGGCAGTTATTGCCTTTGTTTTGTTAAGGAAAGGTCTCCCCAGCAGTGCGTTGTAAGGCCAGTTGGGTATGTCCACCACCACGAATTCCAACAAAAACGTCTTTCTATAAGGTTTAGTCCCAATTCGCACTGGTAACATCACTGTCCCCCATGGCCTGATTTCTGACCCGCCGAATGCCTGAAGTGGCGTGTCAAACAGTTTCAAGTCCTTGTGTTGGAGACCTAGTTGGTCGAAAACGGAGAGGTAGAGGATGTCAGTGGAACTTCCGTTATCTATAATGATTCTGCACACGTTCCTGTGCACGATTTGGAGTTCCACAACTATCGCGTTATTTGGTTTGGCGTTGATTCCTAGACCGTCTTCTACAGTGAATGAGATGGGGTCCCAACCTTCTCGCAGTCTTTTCTCGTCTCCTTGCACGGAGTTCACAGTCGAAAATTCACGATGTTGGGATGCTTCCCAAATTTCTGACTTTCTTTCCCTGTTACTAGCACCCGTTCCTGGGCCTCTATGTATGGTGTTGATGGGGCTAGCCTTTGGGCTTTCCGATCATCTGTCAGGTTTTTTAGGGCTTCGGGGATGACTCTGTCTTGCAGTTCCCCTTAGGCGCTCTGGTCCCTTATCTGCTGGTCCCCTTGGTTGCCTTTGGGTGTTGTCGCCATCCCTCCTTACTATGAACTCCTTAAGGTGTTTGTCTTTGATCAGGTTTTCGATGTAATCTTTGAGTTGGAAACATTTAGAGGTGTTGTGGCCATGGTCGCGGTGGAAACGACAATATTTATCCTTATCTTTTTTTTGAGGAGCCGATGTCATTTTTCCGGGCCATGTCACTATCCCTTTATTCTGTGCGACTGACAATATCTCCTCCTGTCCTCGCGTCAAGGGCATATATCGATTAAATCTTCCTTTCGGCCTCCTTATTTCTCACTGCCGGTTCCTGACTTCTCGGCGGTCATCTCTGGGACCTTTTCCTTTGAAATGGTCACTGCTCCCTTTGTTGGGATAATTTCTTTGGCGTTCTGGTTCGTTAGGTTGTCCTCCATGTACTAGATTGCCGCCTTGGGCGATCTCTTCTTCTTTGGCGCGCACATAGTCAGCAGCGGTTTCTACCATTTTTGGGTAGATCTTTGGTCGCTATTTTCTCAAATGGAAAGAAAACGCTCCACTTTGCAGCCTATTGGTGAATATGTTTATAGCAGCGGCGTCATTGAAATCCTCTACTTGGACTGCTTCTCGGTTGAAGCGGGATAGGTAGGCTCTGATGGGTTCCCCCTTTCCCTACTTTACCGAAGATAAATGAGAGAGGGACTTCTTTCGCTGAACGCTTCCCATGAACTATCGGGAGAAAGCACGGCCAAATTGTTCGAAACTATCGATGCTTCGTGGGGGGAGCTGTCGAAACTAGCTCCCAGCGAGGTCTCCAAAGGTGATTGGAAAAGCTTGGCACAACAGTCGATCATCCTTGATCTGGGTACCCATGAGGGTGATGAAGCGAGATATATGTTCGACTGGATCCCTGTCCTCCTTATACTCCATGACATTTGGCATTTTGAAGCTCCTCGAGAATCTCTTTGCTAATACTCTGTCAGTAAACTTACTTGTCGCCGCTCCGGTGCAGTCTGCTGGATCTTTGAAGCTGGGTCCTTTTCGACAGACTTGCTTGAGTCCTTCCTTCAATTGCTAGATTTTCCTTCGCATGGACTCTCTCTCGTCGGTCTATACTTCACTAGGACTTGTCGGCCGACTTTTCAGCGTGTTCATTGAGCTTTCGTCAGCTTCGCTATTGTCTGACTGTCATTTTATCTTGGTTGGCTTTACTTTCGAGACAGAGACGTGTTTTCTCTTGCTTTCTCTGCGGCATTTTCTTTGGCGTTGTCTCGAATCTCCTTTTGTTGATGAGCTACCTGTACTTTGAGATGAGGATTCACTTGTGAAAGGAGCTGGAAGGGGTAGTACCTCCTTTCCCTTGGCTTTGCTGTGTTTATCGATGTTTCCATCATTGGGTCCCGTGCTTCCTCCTTGTTTCCCTCCGGGGGGGGGGGGGTGATCCTGTTACCCACTATTTTCATTAGTTTTTAGAGGTGATACTCCGCTTCGTCAGTGTCTTTGGTTGATAACACCGTGGACGGGGTTACAGGAGGAGGTTGGGACGCTACAGGCACGCTGTCAGGTATGATGAACCCAAGGGGGGTCTGCCTTATCAGAGATAAAGGATTCTCCGAGGCGTCGTTTGCTGGGGGCTACGTTTCTTTCCTGGATTGACAGAGTCCATGACAAGGTTTCCTCAGAGGAATATGCTTAGTTCTCCTTCTAGCGCCAAATTGTTGACGGTAAAAAATAGGTTCTACAGTCAACGAAGGTCAAAAAAGCCAAATAAGGTGATTATTGGCTTGGTCAAGTGATTCGAGTAAGATTATCTGAGATAATCTTACTAAAGAGGTTCTCGCAGGATGAACAGACTTCTCGGAGTGAATTTCTGTGGTCCGTCACCTGTCAAGAAAGAAAGACTCGTGACAGATGCCGAACGTAAGTCGGCGATCAATCTCCGACGATCAAGTCAATTATCTCTTTCAATGAGAGGAGAAATTTCCTTAGTTCTTTTAGGGTTTTGATGATTATTAATTGCTTACCTTCTTCGTTGTTACGGTACTCCTTATATACCCTGAACCTTTTTCCCTTTGTTGGGAATGTTCAGGTTTTCTTTCAGGAAGGGGTCAGGAGATCGTTTCCTTAAACGTGTAATTTCTAACCTCCTGCGGAAGATCGCTTGATAGTGGCAAAAACGGTGAAAAGAATGGTAACCTGTGCTGCCCGGGCATTAAATTCGTCTGCTGCCTTCGATGACAGGTTTCTGACACCCACTGTGCTTGTGGCAAGTGTCAGACTGGCACGCTGCAGAGCCCAGGTTCAGGTTCGACGTATCGCCTGCATTTCTGTCTCCCGTTTAAGGCTTCCTCGAGGAGACACTGTGGTCGCAGGCAAAGTTCTCGCAGCAAGCTTAAACGCTCTTGCGACCTCTAAAGTTAAACGATGCCGTTTTTGAGAGATGAGAGGAAACAGTCCTTCCTCTTTTCTTTTCTTGGTGATTGGTTGCTTAGGTGGCAGCTTTCTAAAAGATTATACTCATAACAGTTTATAAAAATATCCAAAATCTCCACTGTTAAGTTTTTATTTGACCTTTAAGTTTTACCGTTAAATGTTTAAGGATAGAAAGATAATTGTAATATAATAAATATTTTTAAAAAAATTTAAATAAAATAAAATTTCGTTTAAGATGAAAAAAAAAATATTCTTCTTCTATTTTTTTTCTCTCTCTCTCCTCATCTTTTTCTTCTTCTCTCACATCTTTTCTCTCTCTCTCTCTCTTCCTCACCACATTTTTTTTATTGTTTATAGTATGATGTGGAATATATACTTTTTATTTTGTTTATTCATATTTTTTAAATAATTTTTTGATTGAAGATTTGGTAGAGACTAATTTCCACTGTCCATCTTTAAAAGATGGATGGTTGGATCTCCACCAAATCTAGAATTATTTATAAAATACAAAATTTATTTTTAGTTTTATTATAATTTTATTATGAATTTTTAATTTTTTAATAATTTTTTATTAAATTTATTAAATCCATCTTTTTATTAAATTTTTTTATACATTTTATTTTTTTATATATAAAAATATTTAAGTATTATTTTATTTAAAAAATTGAGGGTAAAGTAATTTTTTCTACTGAAATACTAATAAATCTTAATAGAAAGGTAAATAAGAAAAAAATAAAATTAAAGAGTGAAAAATAAAGAATATTTTAAATTATAGTGGAGAATAATAATATTCTAAAAAAAAGGGTGTACATTGTATATAAGAAAGTGAAAAAAAAAAGGGGATAATTGCAATAAAGTACCCTGACGTTTGGCTATATTGCAATAAAATCATGAGTTTAGCCTTAATTGCATATTAGTACCCTTGACTAAGTTGACCGGTGGATTGACTTTGACTTTTTGTGTAAAAAGACATAATTGCCCCTGGTTTAAAAAAAATAAATTAAATAAAAATTAAAAAAATTAAAAAAATTAAAATTTTAAAAATAGATCTCCACCGTCCATCAATATCAAGATTGATGGACGGTGGAGATACATTTTTAAAAAAAAATTTTAAAATCATATAATTAAAAAAAATTAAAAAAATATTTTATATTAAAAATTTTTTGGTATTCTTAATGGAGATCCAGATTGGATCTCCATCAACATTGATGGACGGTGGAGATCCAATCTGGATCTCCACCAAGAACACCAAGAACAAACAACAACAATAATAATAATAATAAAAATTTCAAAACTCGATCTGCTCCATCAACGGGAGCAGATTTGCTCCCGTTGATGGAGCAGCTGCTCCGTCGCCGAGGGAGCGCTGCTCCATCGGCGACAACTGGGTTCGAACGCAAACCCAGCAACTGGGTTCGCGTTCGAACCCAGTTTCTGGGTTCGTATGCGAACCCAGAAATCTGGGTTCGCGTTCGAACCCAGTTGTTGCCGATGGAGCAGCGCTCCATCGGCGACAAAGCAGCTGCTCTATCAACGGGAGCAGATCTGCTCCGGTTGATGGAGCAGATCGAGTTTTGAAATTTTTTTTTTTTTTGTGTTGTTGTTTGTTCTTGGTGTTCTTGGTTGAGATCCATATTGGATCTCTACTGTCCATCAATGTTGATGGACGGTGGAGATCCAATCTGGCTCTCCACCAAGAACACCAAAAATGTTTTTAATATAAAATATTTTTTTTAATTTTTTTTAATTATATGATTTTAAATTTTTTTTTAAAATGTATCTCCACCGTCCATCAATCTTGATGGATGGTGGAGATCTATTTTTAAAAATTTTAATTTTTTAAATTTTTATTTAATTTATTTTTTTTAAACCAGGGGCAATTATGTCTTTTTACACAAAAAGTCAAAGTCAATCCACCGGTCAACTTAGTCAAGGGTACTAACATACAATTAAGGCTAAATTCACGATTTCATTGCAATATAGTCAAACATCAGGGTACTTTATTACAATTATCCAAAAAAAAAAATCATTTACTTTGAAGATCCCTAAATTTAATTGATTGATGCAAGGTATCTCAATGGAATCTGACATTTATTGCTTTTCTTTATTAGTCAAATGTAGACATGGCCAAAGGAACCGAATCGGTAGTTTCGGTTTTAGCACTGTCGGTTCCGATTCTATTTTTTTGTCAACCAGTTCTTGAAATCGGCGTGGAACCGTAAGTTCTGGAACCTGGAACCAAAACCGGCGATTCCTTTTTTTTTTTTTTACTTTCAAGTAACAAATTTGTTTTTAAAAAAAGGAACTGGAACATGAACCGGCAAAACCTCCGATTCCAGTTCCTCGTCGGTCTTGAACCTGCGGTTCTGGTTGTAAAAAATAAAAAATCGGAACCGGGACCTTGATCCCGGTTTCCGATTTTGGAACCGGTTTTTAACAGGAACATTTAGTTCCGGTTAAAAATCACTGGTTCGGCTCGAACCAAACCTGAGCCATCCCTAGTCAAATGGCAGGGCAAGGTTACAAGGACATAGTTGTCTTTGAAATATATTTTCACTGTGGTCAAAACTTTCAACCATCATATACATATGATAAATTGTTCTATACACTGCATTTTCAACCATCTGTTAAAATTAAGGGATAAAATCAAAAGTGGTCAAACAATTGTTTTCAGCTTCAAATAAAAAAATAACTATTTTTAGCCATTTTTAAAGCAAAATAACATAAATACCATTCAATCATCCGGTGACTGGATAATTACAAAAAGATATCTAAAAATTATAAATTACAAAAAAAACCCATTAAAAATTACTGAAAAACTCATTTTATCTATTAAAACAAAAACACTTTTTTCTTCTTTCCTTAACCAACATTTCACTAACCTACATTTGGCTAAACAATATTTCACTAACCTACATTTCACTAATTTACATTTCACTAACCTACATTTCACTAATCTACATTTGGCTAACCAATATTTCACTAACTTACATTTCACTAACTTACTTGTCATTAACCAACATTTCAGGTAACTATCATTTCATTAACCAAACGTTTCACTAATCGATATTATTATCAAATGTTTCACTAATCTACATTTCACTAATAAATCTTCCACTTACTAACTTTTCACTAATATATTCCATAACCATTAAAATTTTATAAAAATAAACCCTAATATCACCCAAATTATTTCAACCACAAATAAAATACAATACACAAATAAAATAAAAAACATAAAAATCTATAAAATGCATTGTAAATAAAATACAATTTTTTTTATAAAATTATCTTTAAGTTTTTACTTTGTTGATATAATAGAGTTGGTAAAGATAAGATGATGGATGCCTGAAAAATAAAGGTGTATAACTAATTTTAATAAAAAATGACAAAAAAAAAAGTGACTAACAAAGAAAAAAGAGTTGCTGTCAAAAAGGAAAAAAATATAAAAAAAGAGGGTTAAAGTCGGCGCAAGTAAGGAAGAAAAAAATGTTTTTGTTTTAATGTGTAAAATGGATTTTTCAGTAATTTTAATGGTTTTTTTTTTTATAATTTTCACTATTTTGGAATTATTTTATAATTATTCAGTTAGTAGATAGTTGAGGGTATTTATGTATTATTTTTTCAAATTGATTATAAATGATTATTTTTTATACGTGGTTAAAAATAATTTTATCAATAATTTTTAAGTCATTTTTAATAATTTTCACTAAAATTAATTACTATAGGGTTACTTCTATAATGCTGAGAGATATTTGCTCCAATTAATGTTATGGAAAAATATTTTAAAAAATACTAATAAATACGTATACGCCCCCACCAGCCACTTTTGATAGACTATAAGGATAATTTCTCAAGGGAAAGGGAAAAGTGAGTGGATTGGAAATTTGGTCAGCTACAAATTTTTGGATATGTATAGCTGGCAAGAGCTGCCAAATTTCAGTAGCATAAATTGGGAGGGAGAATCCAAATATGATCAGACATAACATAGCTGTACTATAAATTCAAATGGATACGAAATTTTATAAGAAGGTATGTCACCCAAAATAAATATGTAATAATTATGTGGATGCAAATCCAGATTCATTTTTTGATACCAAACAAAGTTTTTTACAGTTGTCTTTTGCCCAAAATGGGAAAATTAATGAGCAAGCACACAGTTGATAAATCTTGGAATGCGTATCATGATAAAGACAAAAAAATTACTATGTGTAATAAATTCACTTGTAGTAAAGTGGTTAGTGCATCTATTTTCCACCTCAGTGGTAAGTAATTATAGCCCTGGTTCGGTTTGAACCGAACTGGCAGTTTTTAATCGGAACCTTAGGTTCCGATTAAAAACCGGTTCCAGAATCGATCACCGGAACCCGAACACCTGGTCCCGGTTCCAGTTTTTTATTTTTTGGAACTGGAACCGTCGGTTCAAAACCGGCGGGGAACCAGAACCGACATGAAAGTAAAAAAAAAAAAAAAGGAACCACCGGTTCCGGAACCGGCGGTTCCACATCGGTTCTAAGAACCGGTTGAAGAACTGAATTGGCGGAGAACCGCCGGTTCAAAACCGGAACTGGAAACGGCGGTTCCAAAACTGGAACTGCCGATTCTGGAACCTTGGCCATCTCTAGTAGTGAGGGATTTCGATTCCCACCCTGTGCATGTGTGGATAGTTTTCTCCCCTTATTATGGGAGTAGTATTCTCCCATTATGGGAGTAGACATCTAGCCTGCGCATTTAGTGATTAATCTCGGCAGGTCCCGGCAGTTGTTGATATTGTAATTATACCATTTCAAAAAAAAAAAATTACTGTGAGTAAATAACTCCTATCTTCCCTAAGTAAATAACGCCTATGAATAAATATGTATTAATTATGTGAATGCAAATCTAGATCCTTTTTTTGGTACCAAACAAGTTTTTTACAGTTGTCTTTTGCCCAAAATGGGAAACCTCCATTAATGAGCAAGCATACAGTTGATAAATCTTGGAATGTGTATCATGATAAAGGCAAAAAAATTACTATGAGTAGCACATCCGCTTATAGTAAAGTGGTTAGTGCACCTCCCTCCTACCTCGGTGGTAAAGGGTTTGACTCCCACTATATGCATGTGTGGGCAGTTTTCTCCCCTTATTGTGAGAGTAGTATTCTCCCGTTATGGGAGTAAATATCCGGTCCGTGCATTTAGTGATTAAGCTCGGCAAGTCCCAGCAGTTATTGATATTGTAATTGTACCCTTTCAAAAAAAAAATTACTATGAGTAAATAATGCCTATCTTCCCTGAAATTTGTTCAATTACAAGTAGAGTTAACTTTTAAATTTATTAACAAAGAACTTCCCTCCCGTTTGTTAACTTTTAAGTTTCTTAACAATGATCTCCTCTAGTCAACTGTTACATTTTACCAAATTTTACTAAGGGTAGGGGAGGTGTTTGTCAATAAACTATAAAATTGACCCTATATATAGTTGATAAAACCTCAGGAGAGGTCAATACAATTAGCTCAAATACTATTATAATATGGAACCCAACACGATTTTGAAACAAATTTTGTTACTACCTTCTTGACATTTATTAGGGTCAATTTTAAAATGAAGCTTTACTAAAATATAAACAAATTTGGCTCGATTATTATTTTTTAATTGGTAAAAGTCAGACATAAAATTTGATAAATTGCCCTGTTTGCAGAAGATATTATTAAAATTCCTCTATAGTTTAGTGTATTTATTAAAATCTCTTATTTAGTTTTATTTATAACCAAAATCTCCCCTTTATTTTCATTTTATAGTCAAAATTCCTTCTACCGTCAGTTTTAGTTATCAAAATACCATTGACCGTTAACTTTTCTGTTAGAAATATTACTAAAATCTCTTTCTAATTAGGTGTATTAGTGAAAAGCTCCCCCTAGTTTCATTTTATAGTCAATTTCCCTCTGCTGTAAGTTTTAATTACTAAAATACCTTTAACCGTTAACTTTTTTGTTAAAAAATTTATGGCATCAAGGATATAAAGGTAAATATCTATATACATTAAATTAAAATATTTTAATTTATAATATCAATGAATCTTTATGATCCATCATATGATGGCCGGTAGAGATCAAATATAAAATATTAAACAATTAAAAAATTTAAAATTAAAAAATTTAAAATCTATGGAGATGGATAGTAGAAGTCCATTATTTAATTTTTTTATTTATTTTTAATTTTTTATGTATTTTAAAAAATATATATATTATGTTTATAATCTCTATTATCCATCTATATAGATGGATAGTGGAGATCCATATTTTTATTTTTAAATTTTTAATATTTTATATTTTTAATATTTTATATTTTTAAATTGTCTGTTAAAAACTTTAGGGCACAAAGGGTATCAAGGTAAATATTTATATAAAATTAAAATATTTTAATTTATAATATAATAAATCTCTGCCATCAATAATATGTTAGATGGTAGAGATCAAATATAAAATATTAAAAATTAAAAAAATTAAAAAAAAACTTGGATCTCCACTATCATAAACACAATTTTTTTTAAAAAAGTAATACATAAATTTTTTTTAAAAAAAAAATTAAAAAATAAAAGGGTGGATATCTACCGTCCATCTCTATAGATGAATAGTAGAGACTATAAACACAAAATATTTTTTTAAAAAAATACATAAAAATTAAAAAAATTAAAAATTAAAAAATGAACCTCCACCGTCCATTTCCATAGATTTTAAAATTTTAAAATTTTTTAATTGTTTAATATTTTAATTACCGTCCATTATATGATGGATGATAGAAATTCATTGATATTATAAATTAAAATTTTTTAATTTTAATTTATATAGATATTTATCTTTATATTATTGGTGCCCGAAAGTTTTTAATAAAAAAAATTAACTGTTAAAGTACTTTGGTAATTAAAACTGACCATAAGGAAAAAATTGACTATAAAATAAAATTACGGTGGGATTTTAACCATAACTAGGCGATATTTTGACTAACATAACAAATTAGAGGGAGATTTTAATAATATTTATAACAGAAAAGTTAATGGTCAATGGTATTTTGGTAATTAAAATTAACGGTAAGGGGATTTTGGCTTCGAAAATAAAATTAGAAAGGGTGATTTTGGCCATAAATAAAACTAGGGGGGATTTTGACGAATATACCAAAATATAGAGAGATTTTAATAATATTTCTAAAACTTGAAATTACAAATTTAAGAGAGGTTTTAACAAATTACATATTAATTGATGAGATAGGATTGGTCTAAATGGTATACTTCCTCACATTCACATCAATAAGGTCGGTTTCAGCTATATACTATCTCCTGAAACCCTCTGTTGTGGTAATTAAAAAAAAATTACATAATTGAATATGCATGCAATTAAATCATAGGTCAAACAAGTGAGAGTTATTACAACTATTAGAGGGTAAAATTAAATTACTTATTTTCAGTTAAACCCTAAACAACCTTAATGAGTCGACTTTTGACTTATTTTCTCGTTTTCTTTTCCTTTCCTGACAACTTTCTCTTTTATTTTTTCTTATCTTCTTCCTCTTATCATTAATCTTTCTCTCTCTAACCTAGCTCTCTATCTTGAAAAACCCCACCAGCTGACCAAGCCACTGCCAATGAAGCGATCGACGATTTTTTCTCTGTTCTTTCTCTATTCTCTATTCTCGTTTGAGTAAAATCAACCCAGATGGAAAAACTTGGATTTGACCCTTAAATCTACAAATAAAAAACAGAAAGTTTCATTAAAGAGTAAGAGTGTGTTAAGAGGAAAAGAAAAGGTAATAGAACTTGTTTTTTAGTCTAAAAAAATTCTTTTTTTTTTCTTTCCACTTGTTGAAGACTAAAAATAGTCAATACTATTCACTGAAATGGCTTTCCATACTTCAAAAACGCAAAAAAATAAATAAAATATAATAATTTTTAAAACCTCAAAAATCATTTCTTGTTCATGTAGTTTTGCTAATGAGAGGAGAGGCTTTGAAACTCATCATGGAAACTTGAGCAACATAGGGTGTTATGTGCCGAATTTTATTAAGCCCAATAAGCCCAATAGGCCCAGAAAAGTCAACAAAATCCATTGAGTCAAGAAAAGCCTGGAAGAGTCGACGAAGCCTAATGGGCCAGGAAATTGATAAAGTACATATAACAAACAAGTCCAAAGGAAGAGAAGTGAAGAAAGGAGCTTGGAGCTCTATGCGAGATACAACCGTTCAGCAACCATTGTGTAACATCCCGGATTTTGGGTAATTAATTTGATATATGTGAAAATAAATTTTGTTATTAGAGGGGGTCTAAATGTATGAAAAATTGATGTATGAAAAATCGAAAATGGAGACAGAGAGCATCGTGACCTGGTCACCGCGACCACAGGTCGCGATGGCTTGCTCGCGGTGAAAAACGAGATTTCTGGCAGTGAGCATCGCGACCAGTCACCGCGACCACAGGTCGCGATGAGCTGCTCGTGATGAAAATGTCAAAATCTGGCAGTGAGCAATGCGACCACCAGCGCGACCAAGGGACCGCGAGGTGTGCTCGCGACGAAGGCGGTGCGAATGCTCCAGTGAGCACCGCGACCTGGTGGCGCGACCACAGGTTGCGACGACGGTCGCGGTAGCGAAAAAATTAAAAAAAAAGAAGAAACTTCTCGCAGAAGCTAGAAAAATAGAAACAGCAAGAAGAGAGAGAAGAGACCGAAAAAAGAAAAGAAAAAGAAGAAGAAGAAGAAGAAAAAGAAGAAGAGAGAAAGAAGAAGAAAGAGAAGGAAGGAAAGAGAGAGAAAGTAAGTGTGGGTGAAAGAGAAAAGGGAAAGGGAAGGAAAAAGAAATCGTAGAACCGCGACTTCTTGAACGAAAAACGGTTCCCAGGTTGGTGTACTTTTGTTTTTGAAACCGTTACGAAAAGTATTTCGTTGTCATTTTCGTTTTCGTTTTCGTATTTGTTTTCGTTGTCGTTTTTGATTTCGTTAAAAGTTTTCGATTTCGATGTTCGTATGAAAAGTGTTAGTTTATATGAAAAATTTATGATTGATATATCTATTGATGATTTTGGCATGATTCTATTATAGATCGCATTTTGATTGTATTTCGAATATGTCGATTTCGTTAGAAATATTTGATTTATACTTTGTATGATTATTGTTGATTTTCTTGAAAAGTATTGTGCGAAGTGTATATCTATTGAGTAACTGATTGTGAAAATAGCTTATCGAAACGGTCCTAGGATACTTAGACATAGAAATGGATATAGGAGGTTGGTATACCAGTTGGGTTTTACTGAGCAGTACTGCGCCGCTATTGATTGCTATTGATGATATTCATGTACCTCCTCTTGGATTCGTCCAGAGGCTGGGAGACACGTACCTCATCAGGATTCGTCCTGGGGGTTGGGAGCCACGTACCTTCCTAAGGATTCGTTCCTGGGATAGGGAGTTATGTACCTCTCTAGGTTCCGTACCCACGGTCCTAGAGTAGGGAGATACGTACCACTCGTAGGATTCGTCCTTGGGTGGGAGTTTGACCCATATTCCAGTCCTAGTATGTTTAGTATTCTAGCGGGCCAGAAGTGAGTTGAATTGAAGAATGAACCGAATGATTTTATTGATCGAATTCATATGTTGATCTCATCATTGAAATTAAAGTGATTAAAATGGTTTAATGCTTTGATTTTGAAATTTAATTGTTTTGAAATTGATTAGAAATGAAATTTATATTGTGGTTTAATTCTTCTTAAAAGATATTTATATTGTGGTTTATTTAATTGAGTTTATAGTACACCCACTAAGCTATATGCTTAGCGCGTTAGTTTTGTTTCTAACGCATAGGTACCAGGGATCCCGAAGAAGCTAAGGACTGAAGAGAGAGAGATTTGCTGACAGAGTCTCAGAGTTATCACAGTTGGGTAGCTATATTGTTGTTATATGTATATATTCTGAAAGCATGCATATACAGAGGAATTGTAATTATGTTTTGTAATATGTTTTGTAATTAATTAATTTAATGATTTCTGTTTTTCATTTTAGAATATTTGTAAATGATGACTTTTGAATTATTTTATTTTATAAACTGTTTGTGGAAGTCGCACTAAACGGCAGAGTGCGCAAGTGTTTGAAAATGAGATATTGAAGTGTTGTTGAGATTTGTTTTTGAATTGATTTGTTGAAAAACAGGTTTTGGGTAATCCGAAAAACAAACGAAACTCTGCCGAATTTTTGTAAAAAGTTTATTTAATGGGCTCACTCGAAAACGATTTTTAAAATAATAAAATCTATGGTTTCCAATGAGTAGAAAATTTGTTTTATGGGCTCACAATGATTTTGAAATGTATATGAATTTAAAAAGTATTGAAAACCGTGTAGCGCTCCCTGGGTCGGTCCGGCCGGGTCGGTCCGGCCGGGTCGGTCCGGCCGGGTCGGGTCAGGGGGTGTTACACATTGACACGATCAAACGCGTGGGAATAAATCCCAAGTGTAGGATGTGTCGAAGTAATAATATTTCCGTGAGTACGGAGTCGAATCCACAAGGAAGTGATGGTGCTAATTCTAAAACTAGAGATTATAGGTAGTGCGGTAAAATAAATCAAGTTGTTTTGGGTTTTTGTTTTATAAACTAAATTAACTAACTAAAACGATAAATAAAGCGAGACGGATTAAATGGAAGATAATGCTAGGTGGTCTCACGGTTCCAATTCTGAATAAGGAAATATATTGACTATTATGAAGCACGTTATTAACATGATAAGAATAATTTAACTAAGGCCACACCACATTGTATTGCTCCCGCAATGGTATGGTATGTGAATTCAGTCAACCACACCTATTGGTCGTAGAGTGCAATTAATCGAAAACCATAGTTAATCTAATGCCTAGGTTAATTAAGTAATTTCTTATCGAAACTAACCTAGTATTGATTTTAGAGTCAATTAAGCTCGATTGCAATTTCAATGATTTCTCATATAATATTACAATAAATATTAAATTGGTTCTAATCACAGGGCATGCAATATACTTGCGCAATCGCAAAACACCATAATCGAACACAAAGTAATAATATAATACGCTCAAAATCAATATAATCTCTTACAGTAAATATCAAATCGGTTCTCATCACGGGGCATGCAATCTACTTTCGCAATCGCAAAACACCATAAATCAAACGCAATAAGATCATGTTCAAATAATTTCAAAGACAATATCATGAAATAATATACAAAATATATTCATAGTCAATAAATCCGAATCCGTTCATAGTTCCAAAAACTACCTAACAAGAGTTCTAACTACTCATAATCATCAATGAACAATCAAAGGAAGAATAATGATATGAAATACAACCCATTGAAGCTCTCAAGAGTCGAAATCCCGCTTTGGTCCGGCTGGAACTTCTCCGCTTTCGATCTTCGTCTTCTTTGATGAACAATCGAGTAAATCCGAGTATTTAGCCTCTGAATGATGTTTGGAGATGATGTGTGGTGATGAGGAGGTGAAAGAATGGTGGAAATCCACCATTAGAGGCAGCCAAGAGCTGCTCCTTTCTGTCCTCGGCGAGCTCTCTCTTTTCTTTTGCATTAAGCAATAAACCACAAGATAAACATTTTCATCACTAATCGATTTCAAAACAATTCAATTTCCAAAATTAAATCATTAAACAATTTCAATTTCTCGAAGTACAATAATAAAATCAACATAAGAATTCGATCAATAAAATCATTCGATTCACTTTCAATTCTATCAATTTTGGCCCACTAGAATACTAAACATATACGGACTGGAATATGGGTCAAGCTCCCAACCCCCAGAACGAATTCTGAGGAGGTACGTGTCTCCCAACTCTAGGACCGTGGGTACGGAACCTAGAGAGGTACATAGCTCCCTGTCCCAGGAACGAATCCTTGGGAAGGTACATTAACTCCGAACCCCCGGGACGAATCCCGAGGAGGTACGTATCTCCCAGCCTCTGGACGAATCCAAGAGGAGGTACATCAATATCATCAATATCAATCAATCAATATCGGCGCAGTACTGCTCAATAAAACCCAGCTGGTATACCAACCTCCTATATCCACTTCTATGTCTACGTATCCTAGGGCCGTTTCGATAAACGATTTTCACAAACAAATACGATATAATATAAAATCTTTCCGAATCTTTCTGAAATCAACAACATGTAACGAAATCAACAATAATCATATAAGTATTCAAACGCATCAACAATAATCTTATAAATATCGAAATCAACAATAATCAACCATAGATCCACAAATCATCGATTTTACATATAATATAAACATTTTTCATACGAATAATCGGGATCGAAAACTTTTAACGAAATCGAAAACGAAAACAAAAACGAGAAACGAAATCGAAAACTAAAACGAATAAGTAAACGAACTATTTCTCGAAATAATTTCAAAAACGAGAGTACACCTACCTCGAATCCGTATTTTTCGTTCGATAAACCGCGGTTCCACGATTTCGTTTTCCTTTCCCTTTCCTTTCTCCTTCTTCCTCTTCTTCCTCTTTTTCTTTTCTTTTCTTTCTTCTTCTTCTTTCTTCTTCTTCTTCTTTTTTATTTCTTCTTATAGGCGCTGAAAATTAGGTCAGAATTTCTGCCATCGCGATCGAGCTATCGCAACCAAAGCTCGCGATGGCTCGGTCGCGACACTCTCTGGATGAATTGTCACAATCGCCGCGACTCATTCTTCGCGACCAACGCTCGCGATGGATCGGTCGCGATACTCTCTGGAGTAATTGGCCACTCTCGCCGCGAGCAAATCCTCGCTACTAACGCTCGCGATGGCTCGGTCGCCACACTCTCTGGAGGAATTGGCCACTCTCGCCGCGAGCAAATCCTCGCGACCAACGCTCGCGATGGTAGCGATGATTTATTTAGTGAAGCTTCCTGATCCAGAATTGCATGGTTTCAGCCCGAAACTTCCATCTTTCGTACAACACCATTATAAACACCTAAAATCTGCGCAAGCTCAACAAACACATCAAAAACGCAAAATTCACATGAAAATAAGCATGAAAGACACGGGTAAAGGGCTCAAAAAGAGTAACAAATATGAACTGATCAACCATCACCTCTCATCGCCAGTTTGGCTCCAACTCAAAGTGTATCTTCCAGAAAAGGAAAAATTCTATAATTATAGGGATTTGATCCCCAGCTGACATAGTTTGAATTTGTATTAACTTTCTGATTTTCAATAATTATATCCTAATTAAACTGTAATAACTAGAGACATTATTTGATTCCTAAAATTAAGGAATCTGATTCCATGTAAACCATAATGATTCCATCCCTTTATACTATAAAAGGGAAAGATCATTACTGGTACAAGGGTTACAATTTTTTGAACCTAGTGGAAATCCATGAAAACTCTAAAAAAACAAAAATTAGTGGAGATCAATCTCCACCATTCATTTTGAAAGTGGATGGTGGATTGATCTCCACCAAATCTCTAAAAAAAAAAAAACAAAAAAACAAAAACATAAATATATAAAGATCAATCTCCACCAAATCTCCATAGAGATCCAGGATCTCCACCTCCGTGAGATGGGATTTGAAAATGGGGAGGCTAGAGCCTCCCCATTCGCGGCGGCCCCATTCATTGCCAACAGGGCTGTCTGCAAACTAGCCTCCCTATTTTCGTGCCCCCCCTTCACACTGTCACAACCTCCCAAAAAATATCAACTATTTTCCCCCACCCAACACACATCCAAAGAGAAGAGGCGGTTAGGAAGAGAGAAAGAGATGACAATGAGTATGTGACAGAGATGAGAGGAAAGAGAGAGAAGAGAAAAATAAAACATAGTTTTAATTTTTTTTAATAATTTTATTTTAAATGAATTTTTATTTAATTTAAAATTATTTTAGGTATTTATTATGTTACGATTACTCTTTTACGCTTCAACATTTTACGGTCAAACTTGAAAATCACACGGAAACCTAACAAATGGGGGAAATTTTGGGTATTTTCGTGAACCAGAGGGAAAAATTAGAGGGAAAATAAACTAGAGGGAACCAACGGATAATAGCCTAAACTATATGTAAAATATGTGAGAAAATAATAATTTTATCATTATTGTGCTTCTAATGCGATTACAATAGAAGCCTATTAATAGGCCTACGATATTACATAAAATAGGAAAATATAAAATAATATGGAAATAATTTAAATTTAAATTTAAATTCAAATATAAATGATAATTAAAATATTTTATATATGATAGATAATAAATAAGAGAAAAAATATTCTACACTATAAAGGAAAAATGATAATATCTTTTAACTTTAAAAGAAGCATGCCACGTGACGAAATGAACTGATAATATTGATGTGCTCTGATAATTATAATTCAATTGCACTGCATTGCAATCAGAATTACAGTTGAATTGTCCTTGATTGTTTTATAACAATCAAAATTACAATCAATAGTTAAGGATGTTAAAAAGTTGCAACATTATCAAACATATATATACAGCAAGTACTCTGGCATGTAGATGGAGACTGTGGTCGACCCCTTATTCGCATCTGAATTGTCTGTGATCTTTCTAGTCATATCTAAATCGAGCACTATAACTTTCAGTTTTGTTCTAACATGACTTGTATCATCAACTGTTCTTTCTTTATCAGGAACATGCAATGTAGACTTAGCTCATTAAAAGCCTTCTTTTTTGCCGATAAGCCATAGCCAGTCAAGAGCAACCCCAGCAAATATACCGCCTATTAGACATAAGACAAGGATATTGCCCAAGGCATTTTGCTCAGGTCCCTACAAAACCAAAAAATTCAATTACATTTTTAGTAGGAATTTATTGGAAAATTTTTTGATTTCACTGCACAACAATCATGGAGTATATACTAATATACGTCTGGTGCCAACTAACCTTGTATCCTTTGGGTGCCACTGTGAAGACACATACAGTGAGATAACCGTTTGTCAAGCCCAAGAAAGAAGTGAGCATGATCATCCACCCTTGATCACCATATTTTGCAGTGAAGTAGAATGCAGGCACGAGCAAGAAACGAGAGAGAATTACAATCATAAGCCACTTCCTTGATTCCAACTTCAAGCAATTCACAAGGGGAATGTATCTCGATATTAGATCCCACACATTGTATGACGCTATCAGAACAAGTGCATACCTTGAAAGATAACAAGGCATGAGAAATTTTCTATCTTAGCTAGTTAATATATAATGTCAAGTTCTGAGCTTAAACTAAAAGAATTATAATTACACATGTGATTCAAAGTCGAACTGTTGTTTTACCATAGAGTGACACTTACCATGCGCCCAATTTGTGTTCTCCGGTATTTTCATATAAGAATCCGGGAAAAATGGACAATGTCAACACATATATCAAAAACAGGTCAAGTGCATAATCTATATTCTGGAAGAATAGTTGCTTAGTGCTCAACCTTTCTGGTTGTTTAGCTTCTTCAACCTGCAAAAGTTTCAAAAGTTTTAAGGATCTTGGTATCCAAAACGCCTTTAAACATTGAGAATACAATATTAGAACCAAGTTGAAGAAATTTGCAGTACTACTTGGTCAGATTTTGTTTGGATTCCAGCAGCAGCAAGGTCAGCAGAAACAGTTTTTGATCCTTCTGAGGCAGCCTTTGTGCGAAAGTATTTCACAATTGGCAGTTTGGGGAAGAAATATGCATAGAGCAGAACACATAGGAACTCAAAGAACGTGCATATTGCTAGGAATAATACTGCAAAAACAATAATAAAGAAGGTTCAACAATTGAAAAATATGAGTACAGAAAAAAAATTGTCTACTAGTACAAAGGAAGTGACATACTAACTCCCTTGCGAAGACCATCATGAGATTTTTCAAAGGCAGCTTTCGTTAGTAGCCTCAAAGCAGAGGTGAGAGCACCCGCGGCAGCTAGACCAGCTAGAAAGGACTGTACAGAAGAAAACCAACATGTAGTAAGAAAGCAAGTCTCTTTAAAAGGTAGATTAGAAAGAAAAACCAAACAACATTGAGAGAACATGGCGAAGATGTTTAACCTGGATGAATTCAGGGCACATGAAGGATAAGTCACCAACTATTCCACCTTGAATATGAGCATCTGCAACTCCAAAACAAGCAACAATAGCACATACACCAAGAAAAGGCCCAATTCCGCCTTTACCAGATGTGCCTAAATCCAACTGTCACAAAGCAATATATATAGCAAAGTGGAATCAAATATATTGGAAGCAAATTGAAAGATGAATACAATATGATGAGATACAAATTGCATAAGAAAAACAATAATCAGTACTTACAAGAAGGAGAGCCAGAGTACTTGCAAAGAAAAGAATGTAACCAGCTAAGTTCCTCTGTCTAGTATTGACCTTCGATTCGTTGTATGCAAGTATCGCTATTGTTATAAGCGCGAATGGTTGATAAACAAGGGTAAGTGACCTTGTAGGATGATATTTCTTCAGATAAAATGAAAACAACATCAAACTAGAAATCAGGCACTGTTATTTAATATCAAATTCCACTAAGCTTCAAAAAAATTTAATGTCAAAGCAGCAGCTAAGTCATCTTCATATTATATGCAAAAATCAGCTGGATACCTTGAACAAATTAGTGTAGTAATCCCCTATTGTCAGCATACTGTTCCACGCGACAAGAGACCCCAGACCGAGAACCCAACAAACTGCCATGGCTTTATACTTTCCCTGGTTATCACAGAAATTAAATGACGATTATGGTTTGACTTGAATATCAGAAAGATTTTTCAACATTTTCTTTGTCAAAAAATAAAACAAAGTTTGAGCAGCACAAACCTCAAGCCTAGCCGGAATCTCACTTTCAACAGTCATGGCTACTCCCTGTAAATTAATTTGAAGAATAGGAACACATGAACAACCCAAGTATTTAAGGAAGAAACGTTTATGAAAACATGAATAATAAAACTGAAAAATGAAATAAGAATACCTTGTCTATATGTAACGAAGCAGCAGTATAGCATGTAGAAGAATGAGTTATATAGCAAGAAAATAAAGCAGAAAACTTTACAACCGTGCAAAAGAATAGGGCTGAGATTATTCATATTTAATTGTCTTTTTCTTTTTTTAAGGTACGGGTGTGTGGACTGTTGACTGTACGGTAAAAATATATATATATATATATTATTATTATCGACTGTACAGTTTTGAGATATTTTTTATTTTTATTTTTCTCTATTTTTTTTTATTTATAAAAATATTCAAAATTTCCACTATTAAATTTTTATTTAATTTTTAAATTTTATCGTTAAATATTTAAGGATAGAAAGATAGTTGTAACATAATAAATATTTAAAAATAAATAAATAAAATAAAATTTCGTTTAAGATTAAAAAAAATATATTTTTCTCTCTTCTCTCTTTTCTATTTCCTCATATTCTTCTTCTATTTTTTTTCTCTTTCTTTCCTTATCTTTTTCTTCTTCTCTCACATCTTTTCTCTCTCTCTCTTCCTCACCACATTTTTTTTATTATTTATAATATGATGTGAAATATATACTTTTTATTTTGTTTGTTTATATTTTTTAAATAATTTTTTGATTGAAAATTTGGTAGAGACCAATCTCCATTGCCCATCTTTAAAAATGGACGGTTGGATCTCCTTCAGAGCTAGAATTATTTATAAAAAATAAAATTTATTTTTAGTTTTATTATAATTTTATTATGTATTTTTAATTTTTTTATTAAATTCATCTTTTTCATAAATTTTTTATATATTTTATTTTTTTTATATATGAAAATATTTAAGTATTTTTTATTTAAAAAATTAAGGATAAAGTAGCTTTTTCTATTAAAATATTAATAAATTTTAATAGAAGGATAAAAAAAAATTAAAAGTAAAAAATGTAGAATATTCCAAATTATAGACTGGAGAAAAATAATACCCTAAAAAAAGGGTGTACATTGTATAAGAAAGTGAAAAAAAGAAAAAAAAAACAATTTATTTACTTTGAAGATCCCTAAATTTAATTGATTGATGTAAGGTATCTCGATGGAAGAATCTGACATTTATTGCTTTTCTTTATTAGTCAAATGGCAGGGCAAGCGTAGCTGTCTCACTGTGGTCAAAACTTTCAACCATCAGATACATATGATAAATTGTTGTATACACTGTATTTTCAACCATTAGATATATATGGGATATGTTAAAATTAATTACTATAGGGGTTACTTTTATAATACTGTAAGATATTTGCTCCAAATAATATTATGAAAAAAATATTCTTATACGTAATAATAAATACGTTCAGTAAGAGTTATGCCCCCACCAGCCACTTTTGATAATTTCTCAAGGGAAAGGGAAAAGTGAGTGGATTGGAAATTTGGTCAGCTACAAATTTTTGGATATGTATAGCTGGCAAGAGCTGCCAAATTTGAGAGTCAGTAAGCATAAATTGGGAGGGAGAATCCAAATATGATTAGACATAGAAAGTTGTCATGTCATAGCATAGCTGTATTATAAATTCAATGGATACAAAATTTTATAAGAAGGTATGTCACCCAAAATAAATATGTATTAATTATGTGAGTGCAAATCCAGTGGATCTTTTTTGTTTGGTAACAAACAAGGTTTTTACAGTTGTCGTTTGCCCGAAATGGGAAACCTCCGTTAATGAGCAAGCACACAGTTGATAAATCTTGGAATGTGTTTGTTTAATTATAGGTCGAGTCAACTTTTAGATTTATTGATAAAGAATCCCTCTCCGTTAGTCAATTTTTAAATTTTTTAATAAAAACCTCATCTGATCAACTGTTATATTTGACTAAATTTTACTAAGGGTAAGAAATATGTTTGTCAATAAACGATAAAGTTGACCCTACATATAATTGGTAAAATCTCAGAGAAGACCAATTCAATTAGCTCAATTACTATTATAATATGGAACTCAACACGTTTTTGAAACAAATTTTGGTAGTACCTTCTTGTCATTTATTAGGGTCAATTTTAAAATGAAGCTTTACTAAAATATAAACAAATTTGGCTCGATTATTATTTTTGGATTGGTAAAAGTCAGACATAAAATTTGATAAATTGCCCTGTTTGCAGAAGATATTTCTTAAAAATTGTAATAAAATTTAAGAATATTATTAAAATTCCTCTATAGTTTAGTGTATTTATTAAAATCCTCCCCTTTAGTTTTATCTATGGCCAAAAGCTCTTCTCTAGTTTTATTTTATAGTTAAAATTTTCCGACCGTCAGTTTTAATTATCAAAATACTATTGACCGTTAACTTTTATATTAGAAATATTACTAAAATCTCCCTCTAATTTGGTATATTAGTAAAAAGCTCCCCCTAGTTTCATTTACGATCGAAATCTCCCCTAGTTTCATTTTATAGTCAACTTCCCCGCCGTTAGTTTTAATTACTAAAATACCTTTAACCGTTAACTTTTTTGTTAAAAAATTTATGGCACCAAGGATATAAAGATAAATATATATATATATATATATATATATTAAATTAAAATATTTTAATTTGTAATATCAATAAATTTCTATCATCAATCATATGATGGACAGTAGAGATCAAATATAAAATATTAAACAATTAAAAATTTAAAAAATTTAAAATCTATGAAAATGGACAGTGGAAGTCCATTATTTAATTTTTTTATTTATTTATTTTAATTTTTATGTATTTTTTTAAGAAAAAAATATTTTGTATTTATAATCTCTACTATCCATCTATGGAGATGGATGGTGGAGATCCATCTTTTTATTTTTAAATTTTTAATATTTTATATTTTAAAATTTTCTGTTAAAAACTTTAGGGCACTAAGAGTATAAAGGTAAATATTTATATAAAATTAAAATATTTTAATTTATAATATAATAAATCTCTACCATCTATAATATGTTAGATAGTAGAGATCAAATATAAAATATAAAATATTAAAATATTAAAATATTAAAAATTAAAAAAAACTTGGATCTCCATTGTTATAAACACAATTGTTTTTTTAAAAAATAAAATTACATAAACTTTTTTAAAAAAAAATTAAAAAAATAAAAGGATCGATCTCTACCGTCCATCTCTATAGATGGATAGTAGAGATCATAAACACAAAATATTTAAAAAAAAAATACATAAAAAATTAAAAAAAATTAAAAAAATTAAAAAAACTAAAAATTAAAAAATGAAGCTCCACCGTCCATTTCCATAGATTTTAAAATTTTTAATTGTTTAATATTTTAATTACCATCCATTATATGATGGATAGTAGAAATTCATTGATATTATAAATTAAAATATTTTAATTTTAATTTATATAGATATTTACCTTTATATTATTGGTGCCCTAAAGTTTTTAATAAAAAAAGTTAACTGTTAAAGTACATTGGTAATTAAAACTGGCAGTAGAGAAAAATTGATTATAAAATGAAATTACGGTGGGATTTTGACCATAAATGAAACTAGGGAAATATTTTGACTAATATACTAAATTAGAGGGGGATTTTAATAATATTTCTAATAGAAAAGTTAATGGTCAATGGTATTTTGGTAATTAAAACTAACAGTAAGGGGATTTTGGCTAGAAAATAAAACTAGAGGAGTGATTTTGACCATAAATAAAATTAGAGGGGAATTTTGATGAATATATCAAAATATATGGAGATTTTAATAATATCCCTAAAATTTGAAATTACCAAATTTAAGAGAGGTTTTAACAAATTACATATTAATTGACAAGATAGGATTGGTCTAAATGGTATGCTTCCTTACATTCACATCAATAAGGTGAGTTTCAGCCATATACTATCTCCTGAAACCCTTTGTTATGGTAATTAAAAAAAAATTACATAATTGAATATGCATGCAATTAAATCATAGGTCAAAGAAGTGAAAATTATTACAACTATTAGAGAGTAAAATTAAATCACTTATTTTCAGTTAAACCCTAAATTGCCTTAAAGAGTCGACTTTTGATTTCTTTTCTTGTTTTCTTTTCCTTTCCTGACAACTTTCTCTTTTATTTTTTCTTCTCTTCTTCCTCTTATCATTAATCTCTCTCTCTCTCTCTCTCTCTCTCACCCCACCGGCTGACCAAGCCACCGCCAACGAAGCGACAGACGATTTTTTCTCTATTCTTTCTCTATTCTTTGTTCTCGTTTGAGTAAAATCAACCCAGATGGAAAAACTTGGATTTGACCCTCAAATCCACAAATAAAAAACAAAAAGTTTCATGAAAGAGTAAGAATGTGTTAAGAGGAAAAGAAAAGGTAAAAGAACTTGTTTTTTAGTCCAAAAAAATTCTTTTTTTTTTCTTTCCACTTGTTGAAGACTAAAAATAGTCAATTTCACTGAAATAGCTTTTCATACTTCAAAAACGCAAAAAAAAAAAAAAAATTAAAACCTCAAAAATCGTTTATGTAGTTCTGCTAATGAGGAGAGAGGCTTTGAAACTCATTGTGGAAACTTGAGCAACAGAGAGTGTTATGTGCCTAATTTTATTAAGCTCAATAGGTTCAAAAAAGTCAATAAAACCCGTTGGGCCCATAAAAGCCTCGAAGAGTCAACGAAGCCCAACAGACGAGGAAATTGATAAAGCCCATATAATAAACAAGTCCAAAGGAAGAGTAGTGAAGAAAGGAACCTGGAGCTCCATACGAGCTACAACTGTCCAGCGACTAAGAAGATCCCTGCCATATCACCTCTCATCGCCAGTTTGGCTCTAACTCGAAGTGTATCTTCCAGATAAGGGAAAACCTCGTAATTATAGGGATTTGATCACCAGCTAACATAGTTTGAATTTGTATTAACTTTCTGATTTTGAGTGATTATATCCTAATTAAACTGTAATAATTAGAGACATTATTTGATTCCTAATATTAAGGAATCTGATTCCATATAAAATATAATGACTCCATCTCTTCATACTGTATAAAGGAAAGATCATTACTGGTACAAGGGTTACAATTTTTTATAGAAAAAATACTTAGTAAGAGCTTGTGATTAATACAAGAACAGTGGATGTAGGCATTGATCTTTAGGTCGAACCACTTTAAAAATTCTCTTGTTCAATCTTATTTTATTGCTTTATAACACACACTGTTTATTTACATTGACTGAATTCGTACATCAACATTTTGATGCTAGAAGGAGGGACCCGTTTGAGGATTCAAACCTCCGTTTTTCAGCAAAAAACAGTTCTTATTTTATCTTTCATGTAATTCTCAAAAGCAATGGCAAGAGGCGTAAGAACCCGTTCTAGGACAACTAGGAGCAGGGATGTACCACCAACTGGAGGACATTCAGAGGCATTCCACTAGCCTCAAATTCCATCACTCGTCCCAAACGTGGTTCCTATGGTTCATGCTATCCCACCACCTGCCTCGAATCCGTCAGTAGGTCCATTCACTCCTCAAGCGGATCCGCAGGTAAATGACCAGACTGCCAGATTTCAAAAAATGAATAAAAAGGCAGATCAAGATAGAGAGAATGATAGCGGAAATGGCACGCGGCTACCAGTTCTTAATGCAGAATCAGCTCACACGCGAGCAAATTGTGGAGAGCACTTCACCCCTACCTCCAGTGCGGGATAATCCAATCTATACTGCTCGTCATTCCACCAGGCAAGATCCCCCTCAGTGTGACGATTAATGAGGTGAAGTTTCCATTCATTCAGCCAATGCAGCAAGGAGAGTTGCGGAAGAACCTAATGAGCAGCGTGAAGGACCATATCGCACTGGACTAGTTATCCATGTAAACGCCAATAGTAAAAGATATGTGGAGCTTAACAGAGATCATCGGGGCACCCCGGCCCACAGCTTGACCCAACAACCCAGGTCGCCGCACCGTTCATATGAAATTTATGACCATTGACCTAGCAGGGGTAGCAATGGAAGCACTCGCCATGCAGTACCAACAGTCAAAATTCCCAGAAATTCGGCTGCTATACCTCAGTTGAGAAGAAGAAGGTTTCCAAACAAAAACCATCGAAGGTTGTTCAATCTGTAAAATCAGCCCTGGGGTAGCAGGGTAGATCGCAGGGAAGATAGTGCCACCTTCAGCTAGTCAATGGCAGCCCATCCAGCCCCTAAATATCAAGAGTTGCTTTAAAGGCTGGAGCAATTAGAACGGTAAGGTGGAAGGGCCGAACTTACGAATATGTATGTTGAGCGAAGTCTATTCTGTTGAGATATAGAGAATGAACCATTGCCAGATCGATTCAAAATGCCCAGTATTCCTCTCTACCAGGCGACCAGTGATCCCTTCGACCACTTGGATGCCTATAATGTGCAAATGAGTCTCCTCAGAATGAGCAGCAGGGTCAAATGTCGGTGTTTCCCAGCGACCCTTGGGGAATTCCCAGAAAATAACTAAGAGAACTTCCAGTCGAAAGTATAATGAGCTAGAACTAGTGCCAGGAACTTTTCACGCAGCAATACCAGGCCCTAAAGAGAGAGCTCGTCCCTTCCTATCACTTGGCGACCATTTTTCAGAAGTCAGATGAGCTCCTGAAGGATTATATAGCTCATTTTCAGAGAGAGTGTGCTGACAACAATTACTGTCGGGCTGCGAAAAGATGGTGAGCTCTACAAAAGTATATATAGCAAGCCAGTCAGAACTCTTAGAGACTTCTATAAGCGGTCTAACACCCATATCCGTATGGAGGAAGCCTTCGGACCCAAGAAAAGTAACCCCAATAACAAGAAAGATAGGGGTGGGAGTCCGCACGACAAAAACAAGCGAAAGAATAATAGGGGAACAATGGTAACAACAACCGTAACAGGAATGGGGGCTCACAGAAAGATGAAACCTCTACAAATCAGGTAGCCAAAAAGGCTATGAACGACAACGGCGTTATGAGAAATGGAGGTTGTTACCAGACTTATGCACAGCTGTCTGATTCCCGAGACAAAATCTTCAATACAGAGAGAAACATGAAAGAATTTGGAAGGCCGCCTCCCTTGAGGATGCCCATACGGGCTAGGAATCCAAACAAGTTCTGCGTGTACCATAAAGAGGCGGGCCACAATATAGCCGATTGCTTCGAGCTCAAGGACGCAATCGAAGATCTAATTAGAAGAGGTCGCTTGAGAGATTATGTGGTAAGACCCAGAAACTAGCCGCAGCAACAGCCGTAGCAGCAGTAGCTAATTAGCCCACTTATCCAGAGCCAATCTCAAATGAGCTAACAATAAGGGTGATCTACACCATTCATGGAGGGCCGTACCTCGTAGGCACTTTAAACAGGTTGCTTGTTTGTCATGTAAGAGAAGCAAGCCAACCCACTATGAGGATGATAAGTGTAGATGAACTGCCTACGAAATAATCTGGGACGATGACAGAAGCTGTAACCTTCACAGATGCTTATATGCAGGAGGGTGCACTGGCCGCATAACGACGCGATTGTCATCAAAGCGACAATTAGAGGAGTAACCATCTACATAACTATGATTGATAATGGCAGCTCGGTGAACGTCCTATACAAAGCAGCCTACGAAGAGATGGGGTTGAAGCCAAACCATCTACTGACCTTCGAGTGACCCATTCTATGGCTTCACAGGGGACTTCATCATACTATTAAGGCTCATAACTTTGCCCCTAACTTTAGGAGAACCTGGTCACCAAGCAACCACCATGGCTGACTTCCTGATCATTGATTGCCTAATAGCCTACAACGCCGTCCTAGGAAAGCCGTCCCTCAACGACCTAAAGGTAATCACTTCCAAGAAACACATAACGTTGAAATTTCTCACTCCAACAAGTGTAGCAAGTGTTTATGGAGAGCAGAAGGTGGCTAGATTGTGTTATGAGAAGATAATCAGAATAGAATCCTGCGAGCAAGCAGCTAAAGTGAAAGCTAGCGAGCAAAGAATGAATAGCCTAGCTGGGGCTTCCCGCAACCAACCTATTTCTGAACTCGACGACAACATTGACCTACAGGTAATTGACCAAAATGAAGCTACTGGGTCAGTTGAGGAACTATGGAATGTTGTGATAGATGAGCTAAAACCGGAGAAAACTCTAAAGCTGAGAGTAAATTTAGATCCAACTATTAGATATGTGCTGCTTGTATTCTTGAAGCAGAACATCGATGTTTTCGCCTGGACATACAGTGACAATGGTGGGGATCAGCCCCGAGGTGATGGCGTGCAGGCTCAACATAGAACCATCCTTCAAACCAAGTCAGACAAAAAAGAAGAGTAATAAATGCATAGAAGTAAGTGGCTTTGAAAAAGGAAGTTGATTAGTTGCTAGCCAATAGATTCATCAGGAAATCCTACTACCCGAACTGGCTCGCTAATCCTATCCTGGTGAAGAAGAAGAATAACAAGTGGAGGATGTGTGTAGATTTCACCGACCTTAACAACGCTTGCCCAAATGACAACTTCCCTTTACTAAGAATTGACTAGCTTGTAGATTCAACAACTGGACACGAGCTGCTCAGCTACATGGACGCGTACTCCAGGTACAACCAAATCCCTGTGTTCCTAGCTGATGAAGAACACACATTGGTCATCACAAATAAAGCGCATTTACTACTATAAGGTAATGCCATTTGGCCTCAAGAACGCATGAGCGACCTACAAGCGGCTAATCAACATGATGTTTGCCAAATAGATAGGCAAAACAATAGAGGTATACGTGAATGACATGCTCGTGAAGTCAACCAAGGTAAAAGACCACGTAGCACACCTAGAGGAAATTTTTCAGGTAGTTAAAAAATATCAAATGAAACTTAACCCTCTCAACTGTGCCTTTGGTGTGGCCTCAGGGAAGTTTCTAGGTTTCATAGTGAACCAGCGAGGGATCGAGGCAAACCCAGAGAAAATCAAGGCCTTACGTGATATGGGATCACCCATCAAGCCTAAGCACGTGCAAAGTCTCAACGGGCAGGTTGCGACATTGAGTCGCTTTATCTCCAAATCAATATATAAATGTGTGTCATTCTTCAACATGCTGTGAGGAAATAAAAGGTTTGAGTGGACTGAGAAATGCGAGCTCGCTTTCCAGCAGCTCAAGTAGTATATGAGGCGGGCTCTTCTATTGTCAAAATCACAAAACGGGAAAAATATCATTGTAACTCAGCACGCCATAAACGCAGTCTTAGTGCGTGAGGAGAACAAAAGGTTGCAGGACGCTGAGCGCAGATATCCACAGATGGAGAAGTTTGCATGCTGCCTAGTGATAGCATTAAGGAAGCTGCGACTTTATTTCCAAGCCCGCAACATTGAGGTATTAACTAATTATCCTTTGAGATATGTTTTGCAGAAGCCTGATACTTTAGAGAGGCTATTGAAGTGGGCAATTGAGTTGTCACAATACGACCTGGAATACAAGCCACTGGCAGTGGTCAAAAGGCTAAGCCCTAGCAAATTTTGAAGCAGAGTTCTCAAGCTTGAAGGAGGAGATTCAACAAAAAGAACCTCAACAAAAAACTTCCCCTCCTATCTCCTTACTTAAGAACGAACAAAAAGAGCCAGAGTTCCCTCTATAGGAACTATACTGTCGACAGATCATCATGTGAAAGGATGGTCGGAGCTGGTGTTCTCTTAATCAGCCCAGAGAAGCACAAAATTCATAGCGCGCTGTTATTTGATTTCTCTGCATCGAACAATGAAGCAGAATATGAAGCTCTCCTCGCAAGACTACGTTTGGCCAAAGAACTGTAGGTGCATGCGGTAAAGATCTACAGTGACTCGCAGATAATTGCGAATCAAGTGAAAAAGGAATTCTAAGCCCACGGTACAAAAATGGTGGCCTATCTGCAGAGAGTCAGCGAGCTCCTGGAAAAATTCCAATGGCATGACATTCATCAAATTTCATAAGCTCGGAACACACACGCTAACGCGTTGGCGCACCTAGCGACCACAAAAGATGCAGACATGCTTAGCACCTGTGCCAGTAGGAGCATATGCCAGAGCCGAGCATAACGATCAAGGAGGTCGCCATGGTGATCAGAACCTCGCTAAAGTCGTGGATGAACCCCATTATTAAGTACCTTATGAGTGGGCTGCTACCCGCAGACAAGAACGAAGCTCAATGGTTACGGGTGTTGGCAGCGAGGTACATTATATACGATAATATGCTGTTTAAACGGGGATTCGCTACTCCACTATTGCGATATATAGACGAAGAAGACATTGTTCCTATTCCTCAACGACATTCATGCAGGCCTATGTGGCAACCATATTGGAGGACTTTCCTTAGCTCATAAAGCACTACATCAGAGCTTTTATTGGCTAATGATGAAACAAGATGCTATCGACCTGGTGAGGAAGTGTGCCAAATGCCAAAGATTTGCAAACATACCTCGAGCTTTCCCAGCCATACTATACTCAATGGTTAGTCCTTGGCCGTTTGCAATCTGGGGAATGGATCTGATTAGACCACTACCTATAGCCCTGCCGTAATTACAAGCATGCAATAGTAGCAGTTGACTACTTTATGAAGTGGGCAGAAGCTGAAACTCTCAGCAAGATCTCAACAACGAAGATTAAAAACTTCGTATGGTAGAATATTTTGAGCATCTTTGGCGTCCTTTAAAAGATCGTCACAGATAACTGGCACACAATTCAAAATTCAAAGATTCAAATCGTTCTGTAAAGAGCTCGCTATAAATAAAAGTTTCTCTACAGTTGATCACCCACAGGCAAATGGGCAGGTAGTGGCAATGAACAAGATTATCAAGCACACTTTGAAAACAAAGCTTGAAAGCAAAAAAGGGGCTTGGGCAGACGAGCTCCCAAAGGTGTTACGGTCCTACAAGACTACAACAAGGAATACTACAGGGGAAACCCCATTTTCCATGGTCTATGTAATAGAAGCTATGATCCCAGCTGAAGCCATAGCAAGCACGCATAGAAGAGCTATATTTAACTCAGAATAAAATAAAGACCTACTTACAGCTAATCTTGATCTTATTGAAGAAAGAAGAGACGCTACTCGCCTAAGAGTGACTGTATACCAGTAAAGGGTTGTCAGGTACTACAACAGGAAAGTCAAGCTTCTAAATTTTAAAAAGGGTGACCTCGTCCTAAGGTTACTCCTGCCTGGAGCTCGAAACCCTCAGAAAGGAGCCCTGGGCCCAAACTGAGAAGGTCCCTTACGTAGTGGATGAAGACCTGGGAAATAAGGCATATCACCTCGTGAATGTCAATAGAGCTCGAGTTCCACGAGCTTAGAATGTAGAATATTTGTGCAAATACTACCAGTGATCATTGTATTTATTTATCAGCACTACATCAATAAAATTCTTCTTCTCTATAAGCTCTCGTGTACTGTCCTATTACTCTCGAACTTAGGGGGGCTAGGGGATAAGGATAAAGATAAAAGCGACATACAAATACAAATGATGCAAACTGAAAATGGAAATTTTTCAAATTTTTTCCAAGTGTTGGCAACACTCGCAAACAGGAAGGTTTTCACCTTCCAACTAGCAGGGTCAACTAAACGAGCTTGTGAACGAGAAGGTCTCCTATCTTCAAACCAACAAGCTCGCAAGAACTGAGTATATTAATTGGCGGAACCCGCCAACCTAAAAGCTCACGAGCTATCAAACTAGTGGGGTCAATAGAAATACTCGAGGTAATAGACCTAGAGTTGTAAAAATTGGCAGAACTCGCCAACCTGAGAGCTCACGGGCTCTCAAACTAGTGGGGTCAATAAAAACACTCAAGGTAGAAGACCTCATGAAAATCTAAATGTGGAAATTAGTGGAACTTGCAAACCAGCGAGGTCAATAAAGTCGCCTGATGTGGCGAAGCTCACTAATAAGAAAGTTTATTTTCCAACCGGTGAGGTCGTAATTAATTAAAAGTCTTCTAAGTTTTACGTTAAAAGTATTTGTTTGCAAAGCATTGGATATTTACTTAAAGCGAGCAAATAAAAGAAATACTAACACTTAATAATAAAAACAAGCATTCATTCAATTAAAGCTCTAAAAGGAGTTGAAATTACATTGAAGTTCTAAATGATCTGAAATTACATTGAAGTTCTAAACGAGCTAAAATTACATCAAAGCAACTACAACTTGTTGGAAGTACATTGAAGAAGGTGCTACATGTGATAAGTAAATGTTTTGAACATCTTTAAGTCTGTTAGTAGCACTGAATTTCACTTCCATAACTATCTCTAAATTATTCTTGACAATGTACTTCTGATCCAAGTTTTGTGAAGTGATTGAAGAACTAAAATTGGCAGGCATCTAAAGCTTTCATCACACTCCTCGTCCGAAGATAAAGGTCTGAATGCTTGGAGAAGCGCACATTCCTCGCCCCAAGATGAAGGTCTGCACACTTGGAGGTTATGGATGTTGAAGCTTTGAAAAATCAAGCCTGGCCAACTGGAGGATCTCCTATTTATGGAGCAACTTGGTCACCTGCGAGAGCTCCAGAATCTGCAAGCTCAGGGGCCACAATATCTCCTTACTCCATATTTTCACCCCCAAAAGGATCCATAACAGCATCATTAGCGAACTGTTGCGCAGCCTTTTCCGCCTCAACTGCAGTCTTCATAGCTCGAAACCCTTTAATCCACTCCTCAATATCTGGACCAAGGAAGCTAAGGTCAAGATCGAGGTACCGGACCCAAAGGTTGTAAAGGATATTGCCGTAGGTTTCATCCCGTATCTCCTCATTGCGTTCCTCCAGGTTTTTATCCTTCTAGGCGAGCTCCTTATCCTTCTTAGCGAGGTCGCCTGCTTGCTGTTCGAGTAGCTCATAAGAGTGTTGGAGGTTGACCTTGGCCCTCTCGATTTCATCCTTTAGCCCGTGGATTTGGTCCTTATACTTAGCCTATAACAACTTCTACTTCATCTTCTGCCTAAGGGCTTAACAACTCTTGGCCTCCTCAGTCAGTTTCTTCTTGAGCTCCGCCTTGGTAGCAAGCTCGTCCTTATAGGCCTACAGCTCCTCACGAAGCCTCTTAGTCTCTACCTCGCTCTTCTCAGTCTCAAGCAAGTCTTTGTGCGCAAGAAAGGCGAACTGAAAAGAATAAATACAGTCATTAAAATAATAATAATAAAAAAAAAAAGAACAGTCATACTTTAGTGGGCTGACACTTACCATGAGGGTGTAGTGGAGTAGGAAATGGCGGAGGTCCACCTCTTAATCTTCCTCTATGTGCCGGTTCAGATCCTTTGTAAAGAAGTCCCCAGCGAGAGTTGGAGTCCACTCAAGGAACTTCATCACGATGAGACCTAGGGTCCAATCCGAGAAAGACAGGGTGGCCTTGAAGGCATCGAGCTGGATCACCTTGTTGGGTTGCATCCCCCTTTTGATAGACAGCCCTCCACCAGCGGGCTACGCCACGCTGGCGAGCTGTGTCTCGTGGGTGACCTTATTCCCCTTATTTTTACTAGTTGTGTGGAGAGCTGAAGGAGGTAATGGAAGTGATAGTGGAGATCCTATAGGAAGTGGGTGTTGGCCGCCCTGGCTAGAGTCTTTTATCTTCAATTTCTTCGCCAAAGGTGAGGGGACAACAAAAGAAGAGGCAATAGCTCCTCTCTTGCCCGCAAGGCGCTTTATCAAGTTCAACCTGCCATTTCCTCCTACCGTTGTTGGTGTTACTGCTATTGTTGTTGTTGTTGCTTCTTCTTCTTCTTCTTCTATTGCTGCTGGTGTTGTTGTTGTGGTTTTTGCTGCTGTTGTTGGCGACCTTGTCATTTGCGAGCTGGCTCTTGTGCAACCTGTAACGGCCCTAATTTTCCGTAATTATGAAATTATTATTAATAATTATTATTAAGCATGCAATAGTTAAGTATGTGATTTAAATTGGTGGAAACTATATATATTCGATGTATAGTGTATAAACGAATAGTGATTTTAATCAATTTAACTCCCATTAGAGATATTATTTTCATGGTGCATTTGGATCATAATGGGTCCAATTGAATATTGGTGAAGTCAATTTGGTGATTGGATAAGTGTGAAATATTTTTGGAATATTATTGAGATGAAATGTGATTGGTGGGTTAGTTTGATAATTTAAGGATGATTGGTAAATCACATGTAATTAATTATGAAGTTGTTGCCATTTTAGAATTTTAAGAAGTGCAAGAGAGTAAATTGCAGTTGTTGATATATATATATATATATATATATATATATATATATATATATATATATATATATATAGAAAACATGACAAATGGAATTCCAGATTCCACTTGTCCAAACTAAACAAAACACAAAGACATATACAAGTCAAACAAAAAAATACACCCAGCAAAAAAAAAAAAAAACATAATAGAGGAGAGATCGGCGAGAGGAAGAAAGAAAAGAAGAAAAAAAGAAGAAGAAGAAGAAGAAAGGAAGAGGAAAAGGAAAAGAAAAGTATTGAAAAATTATCCAGGTTCGGTGTACACTAGTTTTCGAATTTTCAGTTTTCCAGAATATTTCGGATTGATTGAATTTTATTAATGTTGAGTTATTTGAATTATATTGATTATAGTTTATAGTTTGAAATTGATTTTGGAATGATTTGAATTACGTATTCTTAAAATATAGTTTATATCTGAAATATTGATTGTGAATAATATTATGAGTTGATTTTAATACATTTTAATTTTAATATTGTTATGAGAAATATAGTTGAAGGTGATTTTGATTATATAATGTTTGTGAAATGTATCGAAAAATGATTTTAGGGCATTTTGATTTAATATAGATATAGGAGATTGACATGTCAATTGGGTTCACTTAGCAGTACTGCATTGAGATTTCTGAGATTTTAATGATTATGATACCACTCTTTGGATTATGTGTAGCTACCGCTGTGGACGGTCCTAGAGTGAAGACATTTTCGTCAGGCGGTCCCCGTAAGGTCTGATGTCAGAAATGATACCTGTATAGGGATACCATTTCATGCTAAAATGGGAAACCCGACTGTATATAATTCAGCGAGCAGTCCCCGTTGGGTTCCAGTGTTGAACAACCCGTAATCCAGTTATGTAATATATGTTATGTGTATCAGGAGCTGAAATAGAAATTGAAATATGATATGAAACATTTGAGATTGATATTTTTTTTATTTTGGTATGATTTGAATTGAGCGTCATATTTGAACATTTAATTGTTATCTATATTTCTGATTATTCGATTAATAATGTTATTATAGTATATTTGTCAAGTTTTGTGTACACCCACTAAGCAACATGCTTAGCGCGTTGATTTTTATCGCGCGTAGGTAAAGAAGATTCCAGGGTTGAAAAAGAAGTGAAAAGGTGAATCTGCAGGAACAGAGACCAGCGTCACATCATTCCTGAGCTTTTGGGTAGTTTTTATGTTCCATTTATATATTTTTTATTAGCATGCATATACAGAAGAATTTTGTAAATATTTGTAAAAGTTGTGTTGTTTTTACATAGTTTCTATAAATGTTTATGTTTTGCGGAACTATGAATTTTATCACTTTTGAATTGATTTTGATTAAATAGTTTGTATGAAATGTTTGAAAAGTCACACTGAATTTGGAAGAGTGCGCAAAAGTGATATGATAAATTCGAAGTGTTAATTTTATGATTTTATTGAAAACAGGCTTTGGAAAGTCAGAAAAATAGAGGAAACTCTGGCAAAATTTTCAGAAATTTATTCGGACCATTTTCAAAAGGTTTAATAAAATTTTAAGTTGTGGTTTTATAAAAGTAAAGCAGAGATTTCAGTATATGGTAGCGCTCCCTAATTCGGTCTGAGCGGATTGGGTTATGGGGTGTTACACAACCTGTTCGTCAGACTCGGTTTCCTCATCTTCCAAGCTCAGGGTATGTGGCTATGCGACCTCCTGAATGTTTTGCTCAATGTTGAGCTGCTGCACTTCTCCGGGGTCAGGTACAAGCTTGAAATCCACCAAGAGCTTTTCGGTGATCCGTTTATGCTTAGTGAGACTGTAACATCCCGGATTTCGGGTAATTAATTTTATATATGTGAAAATAAATTTTTACTATTTGAGGGGGTGTAAATGTAATTAAATGTATGATTTCCAGCGGACCAGATTGAATGGTGAAAAATGAAAAAAAAATTGAAAACTGGACCAGAGAGCATTGCGACCTGATCACCGCGACCACAGGTCGCGATAGCTCGCTCGCGGTGAAAATCACAATTTTTGGGCAGTGAGCATCGCGACCAGTCACCGCGACCACAGGTCGCTATGGCTTGCTCGCGATGAAATTGTCAAAAATTGGCAGTGAGCAACGCGACCTCTCGCGCGACCAAGGCACCCTCGCGACCAAGGCGGTGCGAAAATTCCAGTGAGCACCGCGACCACAGGTCGCGGTAGCGACAAAAATATAAAAAAAATTTTGGCTTCTCGCGGAAGCCACAGACAGCAGAAAGAAGAGAGAGTGACCGAGAAAAGAAAGAAAAAGGAGAAGAAAAAGAAGAAGAAGAAGAAGAAGAAGAGGAAAGACAAGAGAAAGGAAAGGGAAAGAAAAAGGGATCGTCGAACCACGATTTCTCGAACGAAAAACGGTACCGAGGTTGGTGTACATTTGTTTTCGGAATCGTTACGAAAAGTCTTTCGTTATCGTTTTTGTTTCCGTTTTCGTTTTTGATTTCGTTGGACGATTTCGTTTTCGATTATTCGTATGCAAAATTGTTTGTAGTATATGAAAAATTGATGCTTGATGTTTTTATTGTTGATTCTGGACTGATTTTGTGATAGATTGTATTTCGATTTCGTTCTCGCTTTCATTTCGATTGATGGTGCAGAGATCACAATGGTGGGCGAACGGAGGGATTTTCTCTCCAATGTCAGTTCAGCCACTGCAGCACAGACAGCAGAGGACCATGACAGACACCTCAGATTAGTACTGCAGATTCTGAGGGAGAAACAGCTGTATGGTAAACTGAGCAAGTGTGAGTGCTGGTTGCCTGAGATTGCATTCTTGGGTCACATTGTGTCAGCAGAGGGAATTAAGGCAGATCCGAAAAAGATTGAAGCAATAGTGGAATGGAAGCCTCCCAGAAATGTGACAGAAGTCAGAAGCTTTCTAGGCTTGGCAGGTTATTATCGACGGTTTGTGAAGGGGTTTTCCTCCATAGCAAGTCCGTTGACCAAGCTACTGCACAAGAATGTCAGATTCGAGTGGACTGACAGGTGCCAGGCAGCTTTTGACCGATTGAAGGAAATGCTTGTTGAGGCTCCAATCCTAATTCAGCCTATTTCAGGTAAAGACTATGTGATTTATAGTGATGCCTCACATCATGGTTTGGGATGTGTATTGATGCATGAAGGCAAGGTGGTTGCATATGCGTCCAGACAATTGAAAAATCATGAGCAGAACTATCTGATTCATGATCTGGAGCTTGCAGCCATAGTCTTCGCACTGAAAATATGGAGGCATTACTTATATGGTGAGAAGTGTTATATTTACACAGATCACAAGAGTCTGAAATATCTGCCTACTCAGAGATAGCTTAATCTGAGACAGAGACGATGGATGGAGTTGATTAAAGATTATGACTGTGTAATCGACTACCATCCAGGAAAGGCGAATGTAGTTGCAGATGCTTTGAGCAGAAAAGCATTGTTTGCTCTGAAGGCTATGAATGTGCATTTGCAGCTGAATCCAGATAGTGCAGTAGTAGCTGAATTGATATGCAGACCCAGTTTGATTCGGCAGATTGCAGAGAAACAGAAGCAGGATGCTAAAATCCAAATGATATGTGAACAGATTCCAGAAGGGAAGCATCCGGATTATTCAATCAGAACTGACGGTATTGTGTGTTTCAGAGACAGGATTTGTATTCCAGAAGATGAAGAATTGAGAAAAATGATCCTGACAGAGGCACACAGTAGTTCGTATGCAATGCATCCAGGTAGCACGAAAATGTATAGAGACTTGAAAACTCAGTACTGGTGGTCCGGAATGAAGAAGGATGTGATAGAATTTGTGAATAGATGCTTGACTTGTCAGCAGGTGAAAGCTGAACACCAGGTTCCATCAAGATTGTTACAACCAATAGCAATACCTGAATGGAAATGGGATCGCATCACTATGGACTTTGTTACTGGACTGCCACTTACCCGGAGTAAACACGATGCAGTATGGGTTATAGTGGACAGATTGACGAAGTCAGCACATTTTCTACCTGTCAGAACTGACTACTCTCTGGATCGACTGGCAGAATTGTATATCAGAGAGATAGTCAGATTGCATGGAGTGCCTGTATCCATTATATCAGATAGAGATCCGAGGTTTACATCCAGATTCTGGAAGAAATTTCAAGAAGCCTTGGGTACTCGACTGAGCTTTAGTACAGCCTTCCATCCGCAGACAGACGGACAATCCGAAAGGGTAATACAGGTGCTTGAAGATATGCTCAGAAGTTGTGTTATTGATTTTGAAGGAAGTTGGGCGGATCATCTTCCATTGATTGAATTCGCCTACAACAACAGTTATCAGTCGAGCATAGCTATGGCACCGTATGAGGCACTGTATGGAAGGAAATGCAGGACTCCAGTGTGCTGGACAGAGTTAGGAGAGGACAGATTAGTAGGCCCAGATTTGATTCGAAAAACTGAGGAGAAGGTGAAGATTATCAGAGACAGATTGAAAGTTGCTTCTGACCGACAGAAATCCTATGCAGATCTGAAAAGAAAAGAGATAGAATATGAAGTCGGTGAGCAAGTGTTTCTAAAAGTATCTCCGTGGAAGAAAGTGCTTCGATTTGGCAGAAAAGGTAAGTTGAGTCCTAGGTTTATTGGGCCATACGAAATCATTGAACGTGTGGGACCAGTAGCCTATAGACTAGCTTTACCTCCAGAATTAGAAAAGATCTATAATGTATTTCATGTATCGATGCTGAGGAGATACAGATCCGATCCTTCCCACAGAGTTCAGGCCGAAAGTATTGAAATCCGACCAGACCTGTCATATGAAGAGGAACCAGTACAGATTCTTGATCAGGAGATCAAGGAACTTAGAAATAAAAGAGTGCCACTGGTGAAAGTTCTCTGGAGGAACCATAAAGTGGAAGAGGCTACCTGGGAGAGCGAAGAAACGATGCGACAGCAATATCCCCAACTGTTTCATTGAGGTAAATTTCGAGGACGAAATTTCTTAAGTGGGGGAGAATTGTAACATCCCGGATTTCGGGTAATTAATTTTATATATGTGAAAATAAATTTTTACTATTTGAGGGGGTGTAAATGTAATTAAATGTATGATTTCCAGCGGACCAGATTGAATGGTGAAAAATGAAAAAAAAAATTGAAAACTGGACCAGAGAGCATTGCGACCTGGTCACCGCGACCACAGGTCGCGATAGCTCGCTCGCGGTGAAAATCACAATTTTTGGGTAGTGAGCATCGCGACCAGTCACCGCGACCACAGGTCGCGATGGCTTGCTCGCGATGAAATTGTCAAAAATTGGCAGTGAGCAACGCGACCTCTCGTGCGACCAAGGCGGTGCGAAAATTCCAGTGAGCACCGCGACCTGGTGGCGCGACCACAGGTCGCGACGGCGGTCGCGGTAGCGACAAAAATATAAAAAAAATTTTGGCTTCTCGCGGAAGCCACAGACAGCAGAAAGAAGAAAGAGTGACCGAGAAAAGAAAGAAAAAGGAGAAGAAAAAGAAGAAGAAGAAGAAGAAGAAGAGGAAAGAGAAGAGAAAAGAAAGGGAAAGAAAAAGAGATCGTCGAACCGCGATTTCTCGAACGAAAAACGGTACCGAGGTTGGTGTACGTTTGTTTTCGAAATCGTTACGAAAAGTCTTTCGTTATCGTTTTTGTTTTCGTTATCGTTTTTGTTTCCGTTTTCGTTTTTGATTTCGTTGGACGATTTCGTTTTCGATTATTCGTATGCAAAATTGTTTGTAGTATATGAAAAATTGATGCTTAATGTTTTTATTGTTGATTCTGGACTGATTTTGTGATAGATTGTATTTCGATTTCGTTCTCGCTTTCATTTCGATTTCGTTGTAGTTTTCGATTTCGTTGAAAATCTTCGTTTTCGATTTTTGTTTAAAAAGTGTTTATTCTATATGTGAAATTGATGCTTGATACACTTGATTGCATTTCGAATAATTCGATTTTGTTTTCAAGAGTTGATTTGCACTTTTATATGGTTATTGTTTATTTTCTTGAAGAATATTGTATAAAATTTGAGATATATTGATTAAATATTGATTTGGACTTGATTGTGAATTTGGTTTATCGGAAACGGCCCTAGGATACGGAAACATAGAAATGGATATAGGAGGTTGGTATACCAGCTGGGTTTTATTGAGCAGTACTGCGCCGATACTGATTGATTGATACTGATGATTCTGATGTACCTCCTCTTGGATTCGTCCAGAGGTTGGGAGATATGTACCTCCTCAGGATTCGTCCTGGGGGTTGGGAGTTAATGTACCTTCCCAAGGATTCGTTCTTGGGATAGGGAGTTATGTACCTCTCTAGGTTCCGCACCCACGGTCCTAGAGTTGGGAGATACGTACCTCCTCAGGATTCGTCCTGGGGGTTGGGAGCTTGACCCATATTCCAGTCCGAGTATGTTTAGTATTCTAGTGGGCCAGATTTGAAATGAGCTGAAATGGGAATTGAATGCTTTTATTGATCGAAATTATATATTGACCTCATTATTGAAATTGAAGTGACTGAAATTGTTTAATGTTTTGATTTAGAAATTTAATTGTTTTGAACATGATTTGAATTGATATATATATTGTGATTTGTTTATTATTAAAAGTTATATATGATTTCATATTGAGATTTTAGTACACCCACTAAGCTTTATGCTTAGCGCGTTAGTTTGTTTCTAACGCGTAGGTACCAGAGATCCGGAAGAGACTAAGGACTGAAGGAAGAAAGAGTTGCAGACCGAGTCACAGGATTGTACAGTTGGGTAGCTATATTTTTGTTATGTGTATATATATTCTGAAAGCATGCATATACAGGGGAATTGTAAATATGTTTTGTAATATGTTTTTAATTAATTACTTTATGATTTCTGAATGTCTGTATATATATAAAAGTTTGAACTGTTTTATTTTATAAATTGTGATTGATAAGTCGCACTAAACGGCAGAGTGCGCAATTGTTTGAAATTGATATTGAAGTGTTATTGAAATTGGAATTGAATTGATTTGTGTAAAAACAGGTTTTGGAAAGTCCGAAAAACAAACGGTACTCTGCCGAATTTTCGTAAAAAGTTTAACTATTTTTATGGGCTCACAATGATTTTAAAATGCAAAAATGAAGTTTTGAAAAGTTTCGAAAGTCCGAGTAGCGCTCCCCGGGGGTGCTACAGAGACCCTTCGGATCCTTCAAGACCAGAGCTTGAAGGGCTTCAAGAACGTCTTTATCCTTCTAAAAAATCTGAGGACTCTTGCTTGTACCACTTGTAAATGAAAAGGAAAAAATTAGAAGAGAGCGAGCAACTAGATATGCGAACTAACTCTACTAGTACCCTATGAGCTTAATCTCATAACCCTTAACAAAAAGTATGAGGTTTTGTAATTCCCCACGGTCGACTTGGTGTCCGAGAGTAGGTCTTTGTATTGGGTAGCTCGCATGAAAAGGTAATGGATCCCATCGTCCGGGGTCCCCTTAGACGCATCTCTTAGAAGGGGGTTCTTCTTTAAAGAGAAACAAAACCTAATGATGTCACTGGGTGGAGGAACTCCATGCCTCCAAAAGTTGAGGAAAAGAGAAATGGGTTGAGAGTAGGAATTAGGGGAGAGCTGCATATGAGCGACCTTAAGGAGATTGAGGATATCTATAAGAAAATCGAAGAGTGGGAATCTCAGCCTGGCCTGCAGATGCTGCTGGCTTATCGCTATATAGCCCGGGGGAAGGGTAAGCGGGCCTATCCGTTATATCTGGGACGAGCAACCTATGTCCTTTGGGAAGGTAGAAAGAGCTTATGAAGCACCTTAGGTCCTCTCTACTAATTTTGAAGGGAGATGATATGAAGGCCTCAACCCTTGGTTGTGATCTCCTGCGAAGCTCGCCCCATCGAGGATTAACCGCTATCTCTACATCATCCACGTTTTCCACGTGCTACCGTGGTCGCCAACAACCTACGCCACCACGATCGTTCCCATGACATCTCCCTAAGATGGCCCGGCATCCATTCGACCTGATGTCGAAGCCTCCTCGATTTCTCCTCGAAGCGGCCTGACCTCCATTCGACCAGAGGTCGAAGCCTCTACGACGTCTCCCCTAGACGGCCTGATGTTCTTTCGGCCGGAGGTCAAAGCTTGTGAAGCTTGAAATTGCTCGTAATTCTTGATGACATCGCTAAGAACCAGAAGAGCATCCCCTCCTAGCCAGAAGATTCATCCCCACCGATCTGGTGCTCGCGATGTTTCTGATTGCTCGAGCTAGACATCTATACCAAGACAAACCTAGGAGTTAGCAGGTTAGTGAGAACAAGCCTATAGCGACCTAAGACTCAAATCAAAAGCGCCACCAGGTCGATACTGTTTGTGAACACAAGGGAAAGAAAAGAAGAGAAAAAGACTCAAGATATGCCAGACTCCCAAATAAATTCAAGCACACCGGAAAACACTAAGAAAAAAAAAAGGGACATTGACCCAAAAACATAAAAAGAAAAGAGTAGAATTATTGTGCGATCACTGAAGAATGTCTCTTATACCAAGAACAGAGTTCTTAAATGCTTCTGGTGACTGAAAATTGTGAACGGAGTTCTTGAACTATTTCAGAGAGAATGAGCTTTTTGCAAACTTTTGCTTTTTCAAAGTCTGAGAATTGTGAGAGAAATGGTGGGAGATGACCTCATTTATACCTTAAACCCCCAGCCATTAGATCGAAATAGTGATGCGCTGATTAAGATCAACGGCTAGGATACACTCTTAGGATCTACGGGGTACACAAAGAGTTGCGGCTGATGGTTTATGTGCATGCAATTAAGACGTGGCAATGGACATGATGGCTCCTACTAACCAGAAGAGAAACCGCCAGTGACCTGGCACAACGACCTAGGGCAGCGACTCATGACCTGCCAAAAATGAATTGAAAATCCTCCTCAAACTTCCAGCTCGCTATATCCACAGAAGCTCACCACAGCTTCCACCACGAGACCATCGAGCTAGAAGCTTGGGGGCTAATGTTATGTGCCTAATTTCATTAAGCCCAATAGGCTCAGAAAAGTCAACAAAACCCATTGGGTCCAGAAAAGTCTGGAAGAGTCGACAAAGCCCAACGGATCGAGAAATTGATAAAGCCCATATAACGAACAAGTCCAAAGGAAGAGAAGTGAAGAAAGGAACCTGAAGCTCTATACGAGCTACAATCGTCAAACGACCAGGAAGACCTTGCCACATTGCCTCTCATCGTCAGTTTGGCTCCAGCTTGCATAACATCCAGCTCGAAGTGTATCTTCCAGATAAGGAAAAATCTAACAATTATATGGATTTGATCATCAGTTAACAGAGTTTGAATTTGTATTAAATTTCTAATTTTCAATGATTGTATCCTAATTAAACTGTAATAATTAGAGATATTATTTGATTCCTAAAATTAAAGAATTTAATTCCATGTAAACCAGAATGACTTCATCCCTTTACACTATAAAAGGAAAAGATCATTACTTGTAACACCCCCTGACCCGACCCGTCTGGATCGACTCAGAGAGTGTTACCGGGTTTTCAAAACTTTACTGAATTCTGTTTATAAACATATAATTTATAATTTAAAAACCTTTTCGAGTGAGCCCATCAAAATTCGGTTTTTTTTTAAAAAAAATTTCAGCAGAGTTTCCTCTATTTTTCTGATTTCCCAAAACCTGTTTTCAAAGCAATCTCAAACCACATATAATTCACAACAACACTTCAAATATCTATCAATCAAATGCGCACTCTGCCGTTTAGTGCGACTTCCAAACAGTTTTTAAAATAAAACAATTCATAATTCATTATTTACAGTCCTTTGAAAATGAAAAATAGAAAGTATAAAACAATTAATTACAGCACATAATTACAAAACATAATTATATAACTCAATTACAAATTCTCTGTATATACATGCATATCTAACTACATTATACAGGAATATATATAACTACCCAAAATGTGGTGACTGTGACTCTGTATATCTGCCTGCAACTCTCTCTCTGTTCAATCTTTTGCTTCCTCAGTATCCCTGTTACCTACGCGCGATAAAAACCGACGCGCTAAGCATATAGCTTAGTGGGTGTACACTAAAATAAATTGCAATATAATCTAAGACACTAAATCTTAAATTCAAAACGTAACTTCAGAAGTTCAGAAATATATATACATAAAATAACAAATCTTAAATGCAGCATTTCAGAAATATCTATATCGAACAATGAATCAGATTTCCATTTCTAAAACTATATAAAATAAAGTATTTCAAAAGTTTCTGGATTTCATTCGTAGTAACATTTTTTATTTTTCACATCGTTTTCTGGTTTTCAGTTCTCACTTGGGCCCTTAATACACATAACAAGGTTTACAAGACTAGATTACGGGTTTTACAGTCGGGTTTCCCATCTCATATGAAATGGTATCCCTATATAAACAGTCAGTTTCCCATTTCACGAGGAAATGGTATCCATATATTCTCACAGTCGGTTTCCCATTTCACGAGGAAATGGTATCCGTGTTTCACAGTCGATTTCCCATTTCACGAGGAAAATGGTATCCGTATAATCAACATCAGAGGCATCATAAATCCCGGTGCAGTACTGCCATATATTTACCCAATTGGCATGTCAATCTCCTATATCCATATATCCCTATACATATATCAAGGCCGTTATTCAGAGTTTTCCAATTAATTCATTTAATCCGAAAATCAACAAATATAAGCTTCAATCAAAATCAATAATTAGAAAACCAACAATATTCGTAAACCAATAGTTGGAAATCAGGTTTTGGAAACATACACTTATATTCAAAATTACATAATCTCATAATATTGCACAAATAATTTCAACAATATACACAAATGAAATACGAATATATATAATCAATACAAGTATATAAAATCCAGAAATATATTTACAAACTTACTAAATCAAAACACATATCAAAAATAGTTGCAGAAACGAGTGTACACCAACCTGGATACCGTTTTACGACCGTTTTCTTTCTGAATTTTCTTTTTTTTCCCTTTTCCCTTTCTTCCTCCCTTTCCTTTCTTCTTCTCTTTTCTTTCTTTTCTTTTCTTCTTCTTTCCCTTCTCTTCTTCTCTTCTTCCTCTTCTTCTTCTTCTCTTCTTCTTTCTTTCTTTTCTTTTTTTCTTTTCTTTTCTTTTTCTCTCTTCTCCCGTTTTCTTCTTCTTTCTGTTTTTTGGCTTCCGCGAGAAGCTTTCTTTTTTTATACAAATTCGGTCATCGCGACCTGTGGTGGCACCACCTGGTCGCGGTACTCACTGGAAGGCTTCCACCGCTTTCATCACGATCACCTATCGCGGTACCATAGTCGCGCTGGTGGTAGCGTTGCTCACTGCCCGAATTTGATATTTTTCACCGCGAGCTAGTCAGCGCGATATGTGGTCGCGGTGCTCACTACCAAAAATTTCATTTTTCACCGCGAGCAGCTCATCGCGATCTCTAGTTGCGGTGAGGGGTCGCAGTACACACTGCCATTTTTTTTTTCTTCACTTCATGCAAACTTTCTGGACCGCTCCATCTGGTCCATCTGGAAACCATAAAACTGCCAAAAATTTTATTTTTCACCGCGAGCAGCTCATCGCGATCTCTAGTTGCGGTGAGGGGTCGCAGTACACACTGCTATTTTTTTTTTCTTCACTCCATGCAATCTTTCTGGACCGCTACATTTAATTACGTTTTACACCCCTCGAATCACAAAATCTATATATCCACATATTCAAAATTAATTATTCAAAATTAGGGATGTTACATTACTAGTACAAGGGTTACAATTTTTTGAGAAAAAATACTTAGTGAGAGCTCGTGATTTTAATACAAGAACAGTGGATGTTGGCATTAATCTTTAGGCCGAACCACTTTAAAAATTCTCTTGTTCAATCTTATTTTATTGCTTTATAATCACACCCACATTGTTTATTTGTGTTGACTGAATTCATACGTCAACAGACAGGAAACAGATAACAGAGTCTGGTTAAGTGAAGAAAACAGAGGATCTAATATGGGTTGATAAACAGAACATAAGAACTTAAATAAATAAAAAATAGTGGGCGAACTAATTAGTTCGCATGCGAACTAATCAGTTCGCCTACGAATTAGTGAGTTTGCAGGCGAACTGTTCTTATGCAGTTATGAGAGAAAAATGAGAGAGAAAGAAGGACTCGGCCGGTGTTGTCTACAGTGAAGGCTGGTCGGCCAGTGGCTGTCGTTGGCGAAGGAAGGTAATCGGCCGGTGGAAAGGTGAAGAGAGAATGAGAGGACAAGTTTGGTGAAGAGATAAGGTGGGGAGAGAAAATGAGAGAGAAGGAATCGGCCGGTGCTATCGTCGGCAAAGGAAGGTAATTAGCCGGTGGAAAGGTGAAGAGAGAATAGGAGGACAAGTTCGGTGAAGAGAGAAGGTGGGGAGAGAAAATGAGAGAGAAGGAATCAGCCGGTGCTGTTGACAACCAAAGTCAGTCAACCAGTGACTGTCGTCGGCGAAGGAAGGTGACCGGTCAGTGAAAAGGTGAAGAGAGAAGAGGAGGACGAGTTCGGTCAAGAGAGGAGGTGAGGAAAGAAAATGAGATAGAAGAAAGAAAATGGAAAAAAAAAAAATCTGGTCAAATGGATTTTATATTCAGGATTATTTTTGTCCCATACCAATTTTAGGTGTTATTTTCACTTAAAATAATAATGTGATGTCAGTTTCCACAATTCAAGCCCAATAGGTGTCATTTAAAAAAAAAAAAAAAAACCTAAATATTACAACAATATCATAGTCAAAATAAAACAAAAAATGAAGAGAAAAAAACGAAACTCCTTGAGCTTGGAGATATGCTTAAATATAGTCTATATAGGAAATGCTCTAGAGACTGGCATATAGGGTCCATGATCTGTGTATGGAAGTACTATTCTACATCTAATAATTTCCAGCCCTGTTCTAACCTGACTTGTACCAACTTTTTGTTTTATATGGAACAATATAACTAAAAGGCATCCTTTTTACCAATGAGCCACAGCCAGTCAAGAGAAATCCCAACAAATATGCCAACTAATAGACATAACACAAGGATATTTCCCAAAGCATTCTGCTCAGGCCCCTACAAAACCAAAAAAAAAAAAAAAACCAAATAAATATCAAGTAGTGGAACATTTAGGTTTCTTTGCAAAAAGTAGAGAAATATTTTTCAGGTGCAAACTAACCTTGTATCCTTTGGGTGCTGAAGTAAAAACACACGCAGTAAAGTAACCATTTGTCAAGCCTAAGAAGGAAGTGAGCATGATCAACCACCCTTGATCACCATATTTTGCAGTGAAGTAGAATGCGGGCACAAGTAAGACACGAGAGAGAATTATAATAATAAGCCACTTTCTTGATTCCAACTTCAAGCAATCCACCAGGGGAATGTATCTTGATATTAGATCCCACACATTGTATAACGCTATCAGAATAAGTGCATACCTTAAAGATAAGAAGGCGTGAGAAATTATCTATCTTCGCTAGATAATATATGATATGAAGCTTTATGCTCGAACTAAAAGAAATTTATAATTACGCATCTGATTTGTTTTGTCATAAAATGACACATACCATGCTCCCAATTTGTGTTTTCTAGTAATTTCACATAAGAATACGGGAAAAATGGACAATGTCAACACATATATCAGAAATAGGTCAAGTGCATAATCTATATTCTGGAAGAACAGTTGCTTAGTGCTCAACCTTTCATGTACTTCGACTTCTTCTGCCTGCAAAAGTTTCGAAAAAAATATTAGGAGCTTGGTATCTCAAAACTTCCTGGAAAGTTGAAAGAAGTTGGAATCCTAGATGAAGAGCGTCACAGTACTGTTTGGTCAGGTTTTGTTTGGATTCTACCAGCAGCAAGGTCAGCTGAAACAGTTTTTGATCCCTCCAAGGCGGCCTTTGAGCGAAAGTATTTCACTATTGGCAGTTTAGGGAAGAAATATGCATAGAGCAGAATACACAGGAACTCAAAGGAATGTGCATATAGCTAGGAATAACACTGCAACAAAGAACAACAAATTTTCACGAGTTCCTCAAAACTAAGGCGCGAAAAGAATTATGGAAAAATATGAGTAAATATGTCTAGTAGTAGTAGAAAAGTGACTTACTCACTCCCTTGCGAAGACCATCATGAGATTTTTCAAAAGCTGCCTTTGTCAGTAGCCTCAAAGCAGACGTTAGAGCACCGGCAGCAGCCAGACCAGCTACATAGGACTGGAGAATATAAAATCGGCATTTATGTACTAATTACAAAGCAGTGCTCTTTGAAAATCCAGATTAGAAATAACTGTCAAAAGAACTTTAAGAAAAATCTCTGCAAAGAAGATCAACCTGGATGAATTCAGGGCACATGAAGGATAGTTCACCAACCATTCCACCTTCAACGTGAGCATGTGCAACCCCGAAACAAGCTACAATTGCACATATGCCAACAAAAGGTCCAATTCCTCCTTTCCCAGATGTGCCTAAATCCAACTGTCACAAAGCGATGACAAGGTCAAACATATTCAAAGCAATTGAATCGTGAATGAAGTATGATGAGATACAAATTGCATAAGCAGTGCTTACAAGAAGGAGCGACAGCGTACTTGCGAAGTAAAGAATGAAACCAGCTAAGTTCCTCTGTCTAGTATTAACCTTTGATTCGTTGTATACAAATATTGTCATTGTTACAATCGCAAAGGGTTGATAAACTAGAGTAAGTGCCCTTGTAGGATGGTATTTCTTCAGAGCAAACGAAAACATCATCAAACAAAGCAAATCAATTCTGTAAATTTCTTAATCAAGTTTGCACTTTTTCTACATATCAGTTGGTTACTATTAAATTCCACAAAAGCAGCAGTTAAGTTATCTATAATATGCAAAAATGTGTGATAATCAAACATAAGCTACCTACGGTAAACAAATTAGTGTAGTAATCTCCGATTGTGAGCAGACTGTTCCATGAAACAAGTGACCCCAGACCAAGAACCCAACAAATTACCATGGCTTTAAACTCCCCCTGTTAATTACAGAAATTAAATGAATATCATATTGAATTTTATTAATCAGAAAGGAAAAAAAATTCAACATCTGCTCTGTCAATAAATTAAACAAAGTCCAAGCACAAACCTCAAGCCTTGCTGGAATATCACTTTTAACTGTCATGGCTACTCCCTATAAAATTATTCATCATATTAGTACATTGAAAAATGAAAGCTATACATCAAAATAATTGCTAATTGAAAACCATAATATTCTACAAGCTGAATAAAAACATGAACAACCCATGTGTCCAATGAATAAACTAATACTAAAAACATGAAAATAAAGAAATAACCTTGGTTTTATAGAGAAAGAAAACCCAGATACAATGAAGCAGCAGTAACATATTGAAGAATGAAACTTTATAGGAAAAAATAAAGCATAAAACTTTAACAACAGTGCAGAGAGAAGAGATAAATTTGACCTTTTTTTTTTTGTCAGATAGTTGTGGTTCATGGCTACTGTTATGTTTTTTTTCCTTTTTTTTATTGATCTACCAACATTGTATAATTTAAAAAGCAAGTGAAATAAAATATTCATGTGATTTCAAGATTCCTGAAATTGTTGCTTGATGTAATGATGGATAGTAAATGCTGAGGAAGTACAGAGGAAAAGAAGAGATAAAAGGTGCGACAATCCGAAGAATCTTCTTGAAAATTTTGACATTTATTGCCTTAAAATATAAGTCGTTGCTGCCGGGGCAAGGATCACATTGTCTAAAGAACAAGAACGCTGTATTATTCAGAGGAAGAATCCAAATATGAAAACTAAGGAAAGTTGTCATGTTATTTTTATCTTTTTAAAATAATGACTACTTCTATTACAGAAGAAAAGCAAGATGTTACGCTTGGAACAAAACCGAATAGTACATATATTTAACACGGACAACAAAATTAAAAATGACAGAAAATAAATGACATAAGAATTTACGTGGCTCGGCTAAAATAAAAGTCTATATTCACGGACCAAGATGAGCGATTCTACTATATCAGAAAATTTTATGGTGAGTACACAATTAGAGATCTCACTCTAATATCCCAAGAGGATAACTCACAAAACCCCTTACAATATTTCACACCCAAAAATTTTCTCACAACAAACCCAATTCTCTCTTTCTTTCTTCTCACTTTTCTCTCTCTATATTTTTCTCCTCTCAATTGCTATTGTTCTGAGAACTTGCCTATTTATAGGCAATGAAAAAGGAAATCAGCCAACTCATTTTTTTTTTTTATGCTTTAGGCGCATGTGGCCAACTCATTTTTTTCTCACTTGCTTTTGGCGCTCATGTGAGCTTTTCATTTTCAAATAAATTGCATTATACTTTTGCTTTTTAAAAGGCAATCCACCACCTTTTGTTGACACAAGACAATTGGCATAGGATCAAGCCAAGTTCTTTCCTCCTTAAAGGAAGGTGTTACACTAGTTTCCTATGGTTTTCTTTGTAAAATTAAGCATCATGAAACCTTGGGATGTTCATCCACCTTGATCATGTTAGGAGAAAGAAAAAAAATAGAGACACAAATATTTACGTGATTCGGCATAAACTTACTTACATTCACGGAGCACACTCACTTTCACTATTTTAGAGAAAAATTACAAGTTCACAACTCTCTGAATTTTTTCTCAAAGCTTTCACAAAGTTCTCTCTCTCTCTCACACTTTTCTTCCTCACAATTGCTCTCTTTACAATTGCTCTTAGTGTGTATGTTTGGTGTGTTTTGCCATTACAATTTGATGGGTATTTATAGGGAGGAAAAGAAAGCAAAGCACCCACCAATGAATGATTTTGTTTCTCAACCTCCAAACATAATAATGACTCTAACCACTAATTGAACTTTAATAATTTAGTTCCACCATAATTTCCACTAATATTGTCTCTATCAATTTGGCTCCACTAACAATCTTCCACTTGGAGACAAAGATGACCGTATGTGAATAATGGTGTGCTCAAAAAACTTCTCTTCACATGCGAAGACCAATTGAAGCTGAGCACAGCTTTAGTTTCTTAGTAGTGACAACATTCGTTAACATATTTACTGGATTCTTGCTGCCATGGATCTTCTCCAATGTTAGCACTCCATCTTCTAATAAAGATCTGATAAAATGGTAACGGAGACCGATATGCTTGGTTCTGGAATGCAATATTGAATTCTTTACTAGATGTATCGCACTTTGACTGTCGCTATACAGAACATTCTTCCCTTGCCTGAATCCCAACTCTGTTAACAATCCTTGTAGCCATATCATTTCTTTACTGGCTTCTGTAACTGCTACATACTTAGCCTCTATAGTGGATAGTGCAACAATATTTTGTATCTGTGACATCCAACTAACAGCTATAGTGCCAATGGTAAAGACATACCCAGTGGTGCTTCTTCGATGATCAACTTTGCCTGTAAAGTCTGCATCTACGTAGCCTTGAACTTTTAACTCTCTCTTGCCAAAGTGCAAACACTTATTTATGGTGCCTCATAAATACCTCAAAATCCACTTCACTGCTTCCTAATGAGCCTTTTCTGGATCTGACATAAATCTGCTAATAGCTCCCACTGCATGGCCAATGTCAGGTCTAGTGCAGGCCATTGCGTACATTAGGCTTCCAACGGCTGATGCGTAAGGAATCTTATCCATAAAGTTTCTCTCTTCCTCCGTTTGAGAAGACTAATTCTTGGATAGGCAAAAGTGACTAGCCAAGGGTATGCTGACTGGCTTGGCGTCGTCCATGTTGAATCTATGCAGAATATGCTTGATGTACTCTACCAGAGATAACTGCAAAGTCCCTTTTTGCTTATCTCTAGTGATTTGCATTCCAATAATCTTTTTAGCTGGACCCAAGTCTTTCATGTCAAACTCTTTTGACAATTACCGCTTCAAGCTTTTAATCTTGCTCATATCTGAACCAGTTACTAACATATCATCTACATAAAGTAGCAAGATGATATAACTGGACTTACACCTCTTAAAGTAGCAACAATGATTGGCATTGCACTTTTGAAAACCTTCTTTATGCATGAAACTATCAAATTTCATATACTACTGTCTTGGAGCTTGTTTCAAGTCATACAAGCTCTTCTTTAATCTGTACACTAGGTTTTCTTTCCCCTTTTCTATAAAACCTTCTGACTGGTGCATTTATATCTCTTCTTGTATATTTCCAGGAAGGAATGTGGTCTTCACATCTAACTGCTTAAGATGAAGGTTTTCATTAGCAACAATACTTAAAACAGATCTGATAGTATTGAGCTTCACAACAAGAGCAAAATTTCGGTGTAGTCGATTTCTTCCTTCTGTTGGAATCCTTTGACAACTAAGCGAGCATTGTATCTCTTAGAGTCGTCGTGCTCCTCTTTCACCCGGTACACCCATTTATTGTGAAAAGCTTTCTTACCCATGGGCAATTTGGCGAGCTCCCATGTCTTGTTTGAGATTAAAGACTTTATCTCTTCTTGCATAGTAAGCTCCCACTAATTGGCATTTACTGCCTGACATGCCTCACCGCAGCATTCAGGCTCACCTCCATCAGTCAGCAACAAATAGTTCATGTATTTTCTGTTTGGTATATGAGGCCGACTTGATCTTCTAAGTTGTAGCGTGTCAGACTATTGCGTGCTGCTTTGTTCAGCAGGATCCTCTGGCTGAAGGCACTCAACTGTCAACTTTGTTTTAGGACTATCTGGAACATCATCTTCATCTACATACATTGGCTCACTCTGCTCTGAGTTATTATCGTCTACTGTATACCGATCCTTGTACATTGCCTTTTCATTAAAGATTACATCTCTGCTGCTAATTATCTTTTTATTTTCATCATCCCGAAGACAGTAGCCAAACTCATCTTCTCCATATCCAAATAGGGTGCACTTCTTAAATTTGGGATCAAGTTTATTCCTGCCTTGATCACTGATATGCACATATGTTAGGCAGCCAAAAACTTTTAGATGTGAGAGTTTTACCTCTTTTCCACTCCATACCTCCTCTGGTATTCTGAGTTCTAATGGTACCGATGAACTTCGATTGATCAAATAAGCTGTTGTGTTGACTGTTTCTGCCCAAAACTGCTTTGGTATACCTGATTGTAAACACATGCTTATGGCTCTCTCAGTCAACGTTCGGTTCATACACTCAGCTATACCTTTGTATTTAGGAGTACCCATCATGGTTCTTTTCATTCTGATACCGTGATTATAGCAGAACGTCTTGAATCTAGTGCCTTCATATTCACTACCATTATCGGTTCTGAGCTTTTTGATCTTCAGTCCTGTCTCATTTTCTACTATTGCTTTCCATCTCTTGAAAGCATCAAACACCTAGGACTTGTGATTAAAGTAAACCCATAACTTGCTAGAGTAATCATCAATGAACGTTATGAAGTATTGTTTTCCATCAATGGATAAGACGGATATTGGTCCCCAAACATCTAAGTGAAAGAGTTCAAGCCTCTCATTTCTGCTGCTTGTCTGGAAACTGACTCTCTTCTGCTTTCCAAGTATGCAGTCTTCACACATGTTAGTTTCTACTGTCTGTAGTCCTGGTAGTTTCTCATTTGAGTGCATAACTTTAAGCTCTTTTTCACTCATGTGGCCTAGTCTTTAGTACCACAAGTTTGAATCTGCGTTTCCTTCTGCAAGTGCAATTGAACTGCAAACTCCTACTGTCAGGTAAAGAGTACCGGTCTTCGTGCCTCGTGCAATTGTCATTACACCCTTAGAAATCTTCCAATTGTTATCGTGGAAGATCGTAGTGAAACCTTCACTAGCCAACTACCCTATTGAGATTAAGTTCTTTCTCAAGTTAGGAATATGCATGATATCCTTCAGTTCGTATACAGACTCGTTCAACTTAATCTTCACTGCACATTTACCAACAATATCACAGGTTTGGTCATTACCCAGGTATACCTTACCAAGGTTTCCGAGTACATACCTTTCGAAGAGTTCTCTCCATGAAGTAGCATGGAATGATGCTTCAGAATCTAACACCCAAGATTCTTCCTTGCTCTCCAAAGAGTATATCAAGACATCATTTGTTCCAAAAGTGGAAGCAACATTTGCTTCTGCTTTCACCTCATCATCATTCTTCCTACTCTTGCATTGATTTTTGTAGTGCCCAATCTTCCCACATTTCCAACACTCAACTGTCTTCGAGCTCTGGAAATTTTTGGGATTTCTAGATTTGGACCTCTTGGTCTTTGACTTGCTACGGTAGGCAGATTTACCACGCCTATTTCCTCTATTTGAATTTCTGCCCCTATTCTCCACATTTAGGGCTGATCCTGAAGTTGATTCATTGTATGGGCTGCATTCTGATCTCTTTCGTCAAAATCATACTTACGACATCGTCGAACTTAAGACTTGATTTTCATGCGAAGCTACTGATCTCAGTAACTATGCCTCTCCAACTTTTAGGTAGTTGTCCTGAGAATTAACAAGGCTCAGATTTCATCAAAGAATGTGATATTCATTGATGTTAGTTGATCCGTTACTTCATTGAAATTATTCAGATGTTTTCTAAAGTTTCCTCATTCAGTCATTTTTAGATTGAATAATGTTTTAATCAGATATACCTTGTTGGTTGCAGACGGTTGTTCATACATACTGGAAATGGCTGTCATTAGAGATACAGTTGTCGTCTCATTCTTGATGTTGAAGGCAACTGACTTTGATAGAGTCAACCTGATGGTACCAAGTGCTTTTCGATCAAGCACCTGCCAATCAGAATCCGTCATCTTTTCTGGTTTTATACCTTTTAAGGGCAAGTATAGATCTTTATGAAAACAAGTGATCTTCAATTTGCATCTTCCAAAATCCGAAATTTATGTCATCAAATATCTCTATTTTGGAAGTATCTTTTTCTAACGACATTGCTCCCACTCAAACTTGCAAAAGTCTTACTTTGATAATACTTTGCAAATTCTTCAAGTTAACAGTCAACACACCCGGTCAATAGTCAACACTGATCAACACCTCTAGTTAAAGCCAGGTTAACACCTCCGGTCAACGTTGGTCAACACCTTCGGTCAATGCCTGGTCAACCTCGGTCAACACCTCTGGTGAACTCTAGGTCAACGTCTCTGGTCACCTCTAGTCAACACCTCTGGTGAACTCTGGTCAACGCCCCTGATCAACACCTCTGCTCAACCCCGGTCAACACCTCTGGTCAAACCCGATCAACACTTCTGATCAAACCCGGTCAACACCCCTGGTCAACCCCGGTCAACAGTAATCGTATACTAAATAGTGTACATAGTCGTGAACAGCACACCAGGTAAGTTCCCAGGAAAAGAGGTGGGTTACAACGGACACGCTTAAGCACCAAGTCTTTCCTAGCCAGAACCTTTCTTAGACATGTACTTTCCACACCACGGCACAATATCAGTAAATCTCAAGAACAATTCTTTTCTAATGTGGAAGATCAGACAATGCTGCAACCACAGAGCATACTAAGAATTTCCTAGAGAATCTCACACCTTAGCAGCCTGGAATATAACCTGAACCTAGTGCTCTGATACTAGTTGTTAGAAGAAAGAAAAAAAAATAGAGGCATAGATATTTACTGTGGTTCGGCACAAATTTGCCTACATCCACGGAGCACACCCACTTTCACTATTTTAGAGAAAAATTATAAGCTCACAACTCTCTGAATTTTCTCTCAAAGCTTTCACAAAGCTCTCTCTCTCTCTCACACATACTTCTCTTCCTCACAATTGCTCTCTCTCACAATTTCTCTTGGTGTATGTGTTTGGTGTGTTTTGCCATTACAATTTGATGGGTATTTATAGAGAGGAAAAGAGAGCAAAGCACCCACCAAAGAATAATTTTGGTTCTTAACCTCCAAACATAATAATGGCTCTAACCACTAATTGAACTTTAATAATTTAGTTCTACCATAATTTCCACTAACTTTATCTCCATCAATTTGGCTCCACTAACAGATCACCTATTTTACAGTGAAGTAGAATGCAGCCACGAGTAAGAGACAAGAGAGAATTATAATCATAAGTCATTCCTTGATTCCAACTTTAAGCAATCCACAAGGGGAATGTATCTCGATGTTAAATCTCACACATTATATGGCGCTATCGAATAAGTGCATACCTTGAAGATAATAAGGCATGTTAAATTTTCTATAGCTAGATAATATATGATGTCAAGCTCTGTGCTTGAACTAAAAGAATTAATAATTATGCATGTGATTTAAAGTCGAAATGTTGTTTTGCCATAAAGTGACACTTTCCATGCGCTCAATTTCTACTCTCCAGTATTTTCATATAAGAATTATTTGGGAAAAATGGATAATGTCAACACATATATCATAAACAGGTCAAGTGCATAATCTATATTCTGTAAGAGTAGTTGCTTAGTGCTCAACTTTTCTGGTTGTTTAGCTTCCTCAGCCTGCAAAAGTTTCAAAAGTTATAAGCATCTTGGTACCTGAAAACGTCTTTAAACATTGAGAATACAATATTAGAACCAAGTTGAAGAAATTTGCAGTACTGCTTGATCAGATTTTGTTTGGATTACAGCAGCCGCAAGGCCAGCAGAAACAGTTTTTGATCCTTCTGAGCAGCCTTTGCACGAAAGTATTTCTCAATTGGAAGTTTGGGGAAGAAATATGCATACAGCAGAACACATAGGAACTCAAAGAATGTGCATATTGCTAGGAATAATACTGACCTTCAATTCGTTGTATGCAAGTATCGCTTTCGCTATTGTTATAAGCGCGAATGGTTGATAAACAGGGGTAAGTGGCTTCGTAGGATGGTATGTCTTCAGATAAAATGAAAACAACATCAAACTAGAAATCAGGCACTGTTATTTAATATCAAATAATGTCAAAGCAGCAGCTAAGTCATCTTCATATTATATGCAAAAATCAGCTGCCTACCTTGAACAAATTACAGTAGTAATCTCCTATTGTCAGCATACTATTCCATGCAATAAGAGAACCCAGACCAAGAACCCAACAACCTGCCATAGCTTTAAACTTTCCCTGGTTATCATCGAAATTAAATGAAGATTATGCTTTGACTTGAATACCAGAAGGATTTTTCAACATTTTCTTTGTCAAAAAATAAAACAAAGTTTGAGCAGTACAAACCTCAAGCCTTGCTGGAATCTCACTTTCAACAGTCATGGCTACTCCCTGTAAATTAATTTGAAGAATAGGAACACATGAACAACCAAAGTATTCAATGAAGAAACATTTATGAAAACATGAATAAATAAAAAATGAAAAATGAAATAAGAATACCTTGTCTATGTATAACGAAGCAGCAGTATAGCATATGGAAGAATGAGTTATATAGCAAGAAAACAAAGCAGAAAACTTTATCAACTGTGCAAAGGAGAAGGGATGAGATTATTATTATTTTATTTTTTTTTCTTTTTTTCTTTTTTTCAGGTATGGGTGTGGACTGTGGACTGTTGACTGCAAAGTATAGATGAAAAAAAAAATGGTGTACATAAGTACAATTGTATAAGAAAGTGAAAAGAAACGATTCATTTACTTTGAAGATTCCTGAATTTAATTGATCGATGTAAGGTAATCTTGATGGAAGAATCTGACATTTATTGCTTGTCTTTTATTAGGCAAGGTTACAAGAACATGGCTGTCTTTGAAATACATTTTCATTGTAGTCAGACTGTCAACCATCATATACACATTATAAACTGTTCCACCATTAAAATAATCACTATATGAACAGTCTGAATAATGCTGATTTTCAATTGGGAAAAATTCACACAACCGAAGTATTGTGTAGTCAATTATGTAGTAATATGCTGTCAACTTGTTCTAAATAAATTATGGGTAAAGACTAAAGAGCTTGTGTTTTATCCCAATTAAATGTTATTTAGTTTGCTTTTGTTATTTTGTGTTTTTGTTTCTCTTTTTTAAGTGATCTGAAATCTAAAATAGGCTTAATAACATCTTTAAAAAACAAAATAGAAAGGTGAAAAAAAGTGGCTTTAATTTTAACCAATCACATTCAAATAAGATTTTGACATTACGTTTTTTAAAATACCCTTTGATAATTAAACAATTATAATAATATCTCAGTCAAAATTAAACAAAAACAAAAAAGAAAAAAAAAACTCCTTGAGCCTGGAGATTTGCTCAAATATATTCATATACTGGAAATGCTCTAGAGATTGGTTAGTAGGGTCCATGATCTGTGTATGGAAATGTCATTCTACATCTCATAATTTCCAGCTCTGTTCTAACCTGACCTGTACTGACTTTTTTAATTTTTATCAGCAACTATATAACTAAAAGGCATCCTTTTTACCAATGAGCCACAGCCAGTCAAGAGAACCCCCAACAAGTACGCCCACCAATAGACATAACACCAGGATATTTCCCAAAGCATTCTGCTCAGGCCCCTACAACACCAAAAAATAAAAACCAAATATATATCAAGTAGTGGAACATTTATGTTTCTTTGCACAAAAGTAGAGAAATATTTTTCAGGTGTAAACTAACCTTGTATCCTTTGGGTGCTAATGTAAAAACACACACATTAAGATAACCATGTGTCAAGCCTAAGAAGGAAGTGAGCATGATCATCCATCCCTTGATCACCATATTTTGCAGTGAAGTAGAATGCGGGCACGAGTAAGAAACGAGAGAGAATTGCAATCATAAGCCACTTCCTTGATTCCAACTTTAAGCAACCCACGAGGGGAATGTATCTTGATATTAGATCCCACATATTGAAGGATGCTATCAGAACAAGTGCATACCTTAAAGATAACAAGACTATGAGAAATTCTTTATCTTAGCTAGATAATATATGATATCGAGTTTTCTACTCAAACTAAAAGAAATTTATTTTGTCATAAAGTGACACTTACCATGCACCCAATTTGTGTTCTCCAGTATTTTCATATAAGAATCCGGGCAAAATGAATATTGTCAACACATATATCAGAAATAGGTCAAGAACATAATCTATATTATGGAAGAACAGTTGTTTAGTGCTCAACCTTTCATGTTCTGTGACTTCTCCCGCCTGCAAAAGTTTCAAAAAATATTAGGAGCTTGGTATCTTAAAACTTGCTTGAAAGTTGACAGAAGTTGGAATCCTAGGTGAAGAACGTCACAGTACTACTTGGTCAGGGTTTGTTTGGATTCCACCAGCAGCAAGGTCAGCTGAAACAGTTTTTGATCCTTCCAAGGCGGCCTTTGAGCGAAAGTATTTCACTATTGGCAGTTTAGGGAAGAAATATGCATAGAGCAGAATACACAAGAACTCAAAAATTGCGCATATAGCTAGGAATAACACTGCAAAAACAATAATAACAAAGAACGATACAATTTCACGAGTTGCTCAAAACCAAGGGACAAAAAGAATTATTGAAAAATATGAGTGAATATGTATAGTAGCAGAAAAGTGACATACTAAGCTCCCTTGCGAAGACCATAATGAGATTTTTCGAAGGCTGCCTTTGTTAGTAGCCTCAAAGCAGATGTTAGAGCACCCGCAGCAGCCAGACCAGCTACATAGGACTGAGAAAATAAAACCGGCATTTATAACTAATTAGAAAGCAGGCCTCTTTGAAAAGCCAGATTATAAATGACTGTCAAAAGAACTTAAGGAAAAATCTCTGCGAAGAAGATCAACCTGGATGAATTCAGGGCACATGAAGGATAGGTCACCAACCATTCCACCTTCAACCTGAGCTTGTGCAACCCCGAAACAAGCTACAATTGCACATATGCCAACAAAAGGTCCAATTCCTCCATTCCCAGATGTGCCTAAATCCAACTGTCACAAAGCGAGGACAATGTAGACATCAAATATATTCAAAGCAACTGAATCGTGAATAAAGCATGATGAGATATAAATTGCATAAACATTACTTACGAGAAGGAGCGACAGTGTACTTGCGAAGTAAAGAATGAAACCAGCTAAGATCCTCCATCTTGTATTAACCTTCGATTCCTTGTAGGCAAGTATCGCCATAGTTACAACCGCAAATGGTTGATAAAATAGAGCAAATGCTCTTAGTCGGATGGTATTTCTTCAGAGCAAACGAGAACATCATTAAACAACGCGAAAATCATCCAATTTTTAATCAAATCAATTCTGCAAATTTCTTAATCAATTAATATTAAATTCCACAAAAGCAGCAGTTATCTATAATATGCAAAAATATGTGATAACCAAGCATAAGCTGCCTACCGTGAACAATTTACTGTAGTAATCTCCAATTGTCAGGAGACTGTTCCATGCAACAAGGGACCCCAGACCAAGAACCAAACAAATTAACTTGGCTTTAAACTGCCCCTGTTAATTACAGGAGTTAAATTAATATCATATTGAACAAAAAAATTCAACATTTGCTGTCAATAAATTGAACAAAGTCGAAACACAAACCTCAACTCTTGCTGGAATTTCCCTTTCAACAGCCATGACTACTCCCTATAAAATTATTCCTCATATTAGTACATTGAAAAATGAAAGCTATATACATCAAAATAACTGCAAATTGAAAACCATAATATTCTACAAGCTGAATAAAAACATGAACAACCTATGTATCCAATGAAGAAACTAATACTAAAAACATGAGAGAAAAATGAAAAAAAATTAACCTTGGTTTATAGAGAGAGAGTAAACAATGAAAAAAAAAACCTTGGTTTATGAAAAAAAAACGTTGGCAGATACAATGAAGCAGAAGAATGCAAATTTATAGGGAAAAAAAAGGATTGGTGCATGCTGTCAACTTTTTCCACAAATAAGAGAGGGTGGTGGCGTGCACCACTAGTTAGGCTTCTTTCGCGATTATTTTTCCATGCAAATAAGATAATTCAACTGTAATTCTGATTGCAATGCAGTGCAATTGTATTATAATTATCAGAGGATATCAATATTAACAGTCCATTTCGTCATGTGGCATGCTTCTTTCAAAGTTAAGGGATATTATCATTTTTCCTTTATATTGTAAATATTTAATTTTTTCATTTATTATTTATTATATATAAAATATTTTAGTTACCTTATATATTTGAATTTAAATTCAAATTTAAATTATTTTCATTTTTTTTTTTTCTATTTTATGTAATATCTTAGGCCTATTAATAGGCTTCTATAATCGTATTAGAATCACAATAACAATAAAATTATTATTTTCTCTCATATTTTACATATAGTTTAGGGTATTATCCGTTAGTTTTTTTTTCCTTCTAATTTTCCCCTCTAGTTCACGAAAATATCCAAAAATTTCGTCATGTGGCCAGGGATGTACTCAGAAAATTTTGCTAGGATGGTCTAAAATAAAACTATTTTTTTTTTTTTTAGCGAACATTAATAATATGAAGAAATTTCATTCACTGAAAAGTAAAGATAAAACAAAATGGAGATATAATAAACCTTACCTTTTAAAATATATATATTAAATAAAGTATATTTACTTTCAATAAGATAATAACAAACAAAAAAAAAGAAACATGTAATTTAAATACAAATAAGCCTTAGTTAATTTCATAAAATTAAGATCCTCTTATAATTAATTTCAAACTCAGAGGAGAAAGAAAACCAACTTATATGAGATGAGATAATATATTTGCATCTGTAATACTCACAAAGAATCTCTAATTTTGAGGAAGCAATCATTATTTTTTATTTTTTAATAATTTAACAAGAAACAAATTAATATATTCTGTTGCCTGTTGAATTTACCCATTCGATATCCAAAACAAGAATTAAAGAATACAAAAATATATGTAATTGCCTACTAGATGAAACTTCACCGACCGCACAACAAAAAAAAAAACATAATAAATCTCAACAAAAAAAAATACTAACCCAGTAGAGAAAATAGAAAAAAAAATTATACAAACAATAAAAAATTATAACATATTAAAATCTCAAATAAACAATATATAATCAATAAAATAAATTAAATATAAGAAATAAAATAGTAAAATTATTTGTACTTGGAGAAGAAGACTTCAAACTTCGACTTGGAGAAGACGATTTGGATTTGGAGAAAAAGACTTGGACTTGGAAAAAAAAATCATAAAAACCACATCTGTGCCTTGTGTCTGGAAAAGGTATGGAATGGAAAAAATAATAGTAAAGTAGTTTTTATATGTGAAGGGTAAAGTTGTAATATTAGGAACAAAGGTAAAACTGTAATTATATAAAAAAAATTTAAAAGGGCATGGGTCCATCTCACATGTGGCACGCTTCTTTCGAAGTTAAGAAATATTATCATTTTCTATTTATAGTGTTGAATATTTAATTCTCTCATTTATTATTTATCATATATAAAATATTTTAGTTACCTTTTATATTTGAATTCAACTTTAAATTTAAATTATTTTTATATTATTTTATATTTTCCTATTTTATGTAATACCTTAGGCCTATTAATAGGCTTCTATAATCGTATTAGAATCGCAATAATAATAAAATTATTATTTTCTCTCATATTTTAGATATAGTTTAGGTCCCTCTAGTTTTTTTTCCCCTCTAAACACTCTCTCTTAGTAGGTTTCAAGTTTAACCGTTATATATTGAAGTTTAGAAGAGTAATGCAACATAATAAATAGAACTCTGTTTTATTTTTCTCACCCTTTCCTCTCGCCTCTCTCTCCTCCTCATTGTCTTCTCTTTCTCTTTTCCTCGGCAGCTCTTCTTTTTGGATGTGTGTTGGGTGGGGAAAATAGTTGGTATTTTTTGGGAGGTTGTGACTAGGGGTGGGCACCCAACCCGCAACCCAACCTAGGTGAAGAACGTCACAGTACTATTTGGTCAGGTTTTGTTTGGATTCTACCAGCAGCAAGGTCAGCTGAAACAGTTTTTGATCCTTCCAAGGCGGCCTTTGAGCGAAAGTATTTCACTACTGGCAGTTTAGGGAAGAAATATGCATAGAGCAGAATACACAGGAACTCAAAGAATGCGCATATAGCTAGGAATAACACGGCAAAAACAATAATAACAAAGAACAATAAAATTTCACTAGTTGCTCAAAACTAAGGCACAAAAAGAATTATTGAAAAATATGAGTAAATATGTCTAGTAGTAGCAGAAAAGTGACATACTAACTCCCTTGCGAAGACTATCATGACATTTTTCGAAGGCTGCCTTTGTTAGTAGCCTCAAAGCAGATGTTAGAGCACCCGCAGCAGCCAGACCAGCTACATATGAGAAAATAAAACCGATATTTATGACTAATTAGAAAGCTGGCCTCTTTGAAAAGCTAGATTAGAAATAACTTTAAGAAAATTTTCTGCGAAGAATATCAACCTGGATGAATTCAGGGCACATGAAAGATAGGTCACCAACCATTCCACCTTCAACGTGAGCTTGTTGTCACGATCTTTCTAGAACCTTCCGGAACAACCCGGAAGAATAGAGAACCTTGTGGAGCAAACTAGAAGGATGGAGAAACTCCTAGAGAGATCTAGCTCTTGGGACATTCTAGAATGTTGTGGAGACTTGTAGGATGTTCAAGACTTGGAATTCTCTAGAATATGTACATTGTAGGAATTTCTTGTACATTGTAGAATTCTCTAGAACATTATAGATAGGTAGGAACCTAGAATGTTCTTTGGTGCCTATAAATAGATGGCACCCCTCATTTGTACAAACCATCTTAGAAAAGCATTCAAGTATTCTCTCAAACACTTGTGCTCTCTTCTCTTCTCTCTTCCTACAAGCTTTCTTGAGTTTGCTAGCAAGTTACTTGCCTAGCTCGTGGGGATTAAGGCTGACTTAACCTCTTCGACGGGAGGAAGTGTGTTAAGTGCCGCACGGTTGGCTTAGAAAATACTAAGGCCGTGACAAGTGGTATCAGAGCCTCGTTGCTCAACCAAGGAAGAGATAGCATAATGGCAGGAGTCGAGGAAGTTGTCGTCCAAGAGCCAAGCCGTGGAAGGGATGCCAACCCAAGCAGGTCGAGGAAGGACAAATCTCGGGATGCCGCCTCAATCTTGGAGTCAAGGTTGGCTAGGATTGAGCTCGCCATAGCCGATTCAAGGGAACGGCTGGATGTGTTGGAGCAATGCGTGGAGAGGGACATCGGCGATCTTAGGGAAAAGATCGAGGACCTCCGGGGAGACATGCAATTTGGCTCTACATCAGGGCGAGAGGCGCAAGAGGGGAACGAGATCTTCCAAGCTCGGTTGGAGAACACGGTAATGGGGAAGCTCGCGGAGTTCGAGACACTTCTTGAAGACATGCGGGACGATTGGGCCTTATGCAAGAGAGCTGTTAGTGGTGGGGCTTTCCAAGGTGCTCCAAAGAAGGAGATACCTAAGCCAAAGGAATTTGATGGCAAGCGAGATGCCAAGGAGGTAGACAACTTCATTTGGCACATGGAGAGGTACTTTGAGGCCGTCAGGATCACGGATGATCAGGAGCAAATCCGGACCGCAACCTTATACCTCGCCGATACAGCCACTCTGTGGTGGAGAAGGAGACATGCCGACATCCAAAGAGGTACGTGCACTATTGATTCTTGAGATGATTTTAAGAAAGAACTTAAGAAGCAATTCTATCCGGAAGATGCTGCATATCTTGCTCGGAAGAATTTGAAGAAGCTTAAACAAACGGGTTCGATTAGGGATTATGTTAAGGAATTTTCTAGTCTTATGCTTGAAGTTCCTAACATGACGGACGACGAGTTGTTATTCAACTTCATGGACAACCTACAACCTTGGGCGGAAGTAGAGTTGCGTCGTCGCAATGTGCAAAATCTCGCGGAAGCTATAGCCATTGCGGAATCCCTAATTGATTACCGAAGGAGTGAACCACCCAAGAAGAAACCACCACAGGATAACCATGCCAAAGGTGGGGGAGACAAAGGGAAAGGTCCATACAAGCCTCCAAGCGGGAAAGACAAGGGCAAGCAGAAGGAAGGTCAAGGCAAGAAAGACATCAAGCCGAAGACCAACTGTTTCCTTTGCGACGGTCCTCATTGGGCAAGAGAGTGCCCAAAGCGCAAGGCTATCTGTAGCACCCCCCGACCCGATCCAGGCGGACCGATCCGGGGCGCGCTACTCGGACTTTCACATCTTTTCCAAAACTTCATTTTTTTCATTTTAAAATCGTTATGAGCCCATAAAACATTTTAAACTTTTTACGAAATTCCGGCAGAGTGCCGTTTGTTTTTCGGACTTTCCAAAAACCTGCTTTTACACAATCAATTCAAACACAATTCTCATTTCACAAACACTTCTATCACTTTCAATCAGTTGCGCACTCTGCCGTTTAGTGCGACTTTCACAAATAGTTTATAAAATAATAACAAATCAAACTTTACTATTTACATTTAAATAATAAGAGACAGAAATCATAAAATAATTAATTACAAAACGTTTTACAAAACTTATTTACAAATTCCCTGTATATGCATGCTTTCCGAATCTATATACACATAACAAAAATATAGCTACCCAACTGTACAATCCTGTGACTCAGTCTGCAACTTGCTCCTCCTTCAATCTCTAGCCTCCTCTGGATTCCTGGTACCTACGCGTTAGACACAAACTAACGCGCTAAGCATAAAGCTTAGTGGGTGTACTAAAAACTCAATTAAATAAACTACAATATAATTAGTCTTTAAAAAGCAATAAACCACAAGATAAACATTTTCATCACTAATCGATTTCAAAACAATTCAATTTCCAAAATTAAATCATTAAACAATTTCAATTTCTCGAAGTACAATAATAAAATCAACATAAGAATTCGATCAATAAAATCATTCGATTCACTTTCAATTCTATCAATTTTGGCCCACTAGAATACTAAACATATACGGACTGGAATATGGGTCAAGCTCCCAACCCCCAGAACGAATTCTGAGGAGGTACGTGTCTCCCAACTCTAGGACCGTGGGTACGGAACCTAGAGAGGTACATAGCTCCCTGTCCCAGGAACGAATCCTTGGGAAGGTACATTAACTCCCAACCCCCGGGACGAATCCCGAGGAGGTACGTATCTCCCAGCCTCTGGACGAATCCAAGAGGAGGTACATCAATATCATCAATATCAATCAATCAATATCGGCGCAGTACTGCTCAATAAAACCCAGCTGGTATACCAACCTCCTATATCCACTTCTATGTCTACGTATCCTAGGGCCGTTTCGATAAACGATTTTCACAAACAAATACGATATAATATAAAATCTTTCCGAATCTTTCTGAAATCAACAACATGTAACGAAATCAACAATAATCATATAAGTATTCAAACGCATCAACAATAATCTTATAAATATCGAAATCAACAATAATCAACCATAGATCCACAAATCATCGATTTTACATATAATATAAACATTTTTCATACGAATAATCGGGATCGAAAACTTTTAACGAAATCGAAAACGAAAACAAAAACGAGAAACGAAATCGAAAACTAAAACGAATAAGTAAACGAACTATTTCTCGAAATAATTTCAAAAACGAGAGTACACCTACCTCGAATCCGTATTTTTCGTTCGATAAACCGCGGTTCCACGATTTCGTTTTCCTTTCCCTTTCCTTTCTCCTTCTTCCTCTTCTTCCTCTTTTTCTTTTCTTTTCTTTCTTCTTCTTCTTTCTTCTTCTTCTTCTTTTTCTTCTCTCTTTTCTCTCCTTTTCTCTCGGTCACTCTCTCTTCTCTTTTCTGTTTTCTCTAGCTTCTGCGAGAAGCTTCTCTTTTTTTTATATTTTTTTCGCCATCGCGACCGCCGTCGCGACCTGTGGTCGCGGCACCAGGTCGCGGCACTCACTGGAGTGCGCGCACCGCCTTCGTCGCGAGCGCGTCCTGGTCGCGCGACTGGTCGCGTTGCTCTCTGCCCGTTTTTGACAATTTCATCGCGAGCAGTCCATCGCGACCTGTGGTCGCGGTGGCTGGTCGCGTTGCTCACTGCCAGGTTTTGCCATTTTCATCGCGAGCAAGCCATCGCGACCTGTGGTCGCGGTGACTGATCGCGGTACTCACTGCCAGATTTTGCGTTTTTCACCGCGAGCGAGCTGTCGCGACCTGTGGTCGCGGTGACCAGGTCGCGATGCTCTCTGGTCCAGTTTTCCAATTTTTCATTTTTTTCACTATTCAATCCGGTCCACTGAAAATCATAAAATAAACATACATTTAATTACTTTTACACCCCCTCAAATAGTAAAAATTTATTTTTCACATATTTCATATATCAAAAATTCATCACCCGAAATCCGGGATGTTACACTATCAACGCGTTGGTAGATGAGCGCGAGAAGGAGATGGAGGAATCTCACATGGGCTCTCTTCGCGTACTCACCGCCATCAAAGCCCAACCAACTCCAAAGACCCGAGGGAGTCAGGGTCTGATGTACTTGAATGTACATATCAACGGGAAAGCTACCCGCGTCATGGTCGATACGGAAGCTACAAACTCTTTTGTCTCGAAGGAGGAGGCAAGGAGACTTGGACTGAAGGTGTCCAAGGAGACCGGATGGTTAAAGGCGGTGAACTCTAAGGCGAGACCGCTTATTGGCATGGCTCGAGGAGTAAGCATCAGTATGGGTAATTGGAATGGGAAGATAGACTTGACAGTCGCGCCCATGGATGACTTCGAGGTAGTGCTCGGCATGGACTTCCTCGAACAAGTCAAGGTAGTTCCTTTACCCTTCCTACGTTCTGTTGCTATATTAGAGGATACTCCTTGTATTATACCAGCCATTGCCAAGTCCGGATCGAAGACCCCTCATCTTTCGACCTTACAAGTGAAGAAAGGCCTTAAGAAGGGGGAGGTGACATACTTGGCCGCGGTAAAGCATGATGAGGGTGGAGTTCCAACGGAGGAGCTACCTAAAGAGATCAAGAAGGTCCTTGAGGAGTACAAGGACGTCATGCCCGCGGAATTGCCCAAGAAACTACCACCTAGGAGGGAGGTGGATCATCAGATTGAGTTAGAGCCGGGAACAAAGCCACCCGCCAAGGCCCCTTATCGGATGGCACCACCAGAGTTGGAGGAACTAAGGAAACAACTGAAGGACTTGTTGGATGCAGGCTACATTCAACCGTCCAAAGCTCCATATGGCGCACCAGTGTTATTTCAAAGGAAGAAGGACGGGTCCATGCGATTGTGCATCGACTATCGCGCTTTGAACAAGGTAACCATCAAAAACAAATATCCTATTCCTTTGATTGCTGACTTGTTTGATCAGCTTGGTAGAGCTCGATATTTTACAAAGCTTGATTTAAGGTCGGGTTATTACCAAGTGAGGATTGCGGAAGGCGATGAGGCAAAGACTACGTGTGTGACGCGTTACGGTGCCTACGAGTTCCTAGTGATGCCATTCGGCCTCACCAACGCACCAGCCACGTTTTGCACACTTATGAACAAGATCTTCCATCCTTACCTGGATCGGTTTGTGGTGGTGTACTTAGACGACATCGTGGTCTATAGTAACACCCTCGAGGAGCATGCTCAACACCTACAAGCTGTTTTCAAGGTCTTAAGGGAAAACGAGCTCTACGTGAAGAAGGAGAAATGTTCTTTTGCCCAACCGGAGGTGTACTTCTTGGGGCATAAGATCAAGGATGGTGTGCTCATGATGGACGAAGCGAAGATCAAAGCCATTTGCGAATGGCATCCTCCCACGAAGGTGCCTGAATTACGGTCATTTCTTGGCCTAGTCAACTACTACCGGAGATTCATCAAGGGGTATTCGGCAAGGGCAGCTCCACTCACGGATCTGTTGAAGAAAAACAAGGCATGGGAATGGTCGAGTGAGTGCCAAGAAGCCTTTGAGGGATTGAAGAAGGCAGTAACGGAGGAGCCAGTGTTGAGTCTTCCGGACCATTCCAAACCTTATGAAGTGCAAACGGATGCTTCTGACTTTGCCATTGGGGGAGTTCTAATGCAAGATGGGCATCCTATAGCCTTCGAGAGCCGCAAGCTGAATGATACGGAACGGAGGTATACCGTTCAAGAGAAGGAAATGACTGCGGTTGTTCATTGCCTTCGCACTTGGCGACACTATTTGCTCGGCTCTCACTTTACAATCAGGACAGACAACGTTGCCACTAGCTACTTCCAGACGCAGAAGAAGCTAAGCCCAAAGCAAGCTAGATGGCAAGACTTCCTAGCCGAGTTCGACTATACGTTGGAGTACAAGCCCGGGAAGGCCAATTTGGTGGCAGATGCACTCAGTCGCAAGGCGGAACTTGCAACTATGAGAAGTGCACCACAGGGAGAAGTCATCAATCTCATCAAGGAAGGGCTACAACACGACTCGCTCGGCAAGAGTCTCGTGGGACTAGCAAATGATGGGAAGACCAAACGGTTTTGGGTGCAGGATGACTTACTCTACACCGTGGGAAACCGGCTGTATGTCCCGAAATTTGGAAACCTGCGAAAGAACTTGATCAAGGAGTGCCATGATACAAAGTGGGCAGGACATCCGGGGCAACAGAGGACTAGGGCTTTACTCGAGGCAACCTACTATTGGCCGCACATGAGAGATGATATTGAGGCATATGTGAAGACTTGTCTTATATGCCAACAGGACAAGAACGAGCAGCAATCGCCAGGAGGATTGCTAGAGCCGTTACCCATCCCCGAGAGACCATGGGAGAGTGTCACCATGGACTTCATTTCAGCCTTACCGAAGTCGGACGGATGCGGATCGATCATGGTGGTGGTCGATCGATTCTCAAAATATGCAACTTTCATTGCTGCCCCTACGGATTGCACGGCGAAGCAGGCAGCTCGGTTGTTCCTAAGGGATGTAGTGAAGTATTGGGGCGTGCCAAGAACGATCATTAGCGATCGAGACCCGCGCTTCACAGGGAAATTCTGGACCGAGCTTTTCAACCTGTTGGGGTCGAAGTTGCACTTCTCTACAAGCTTTCACCCCCAAACGGATGGGCAAACAGAAAGGGTGAACGCTTTGTTGGAACTATACCTGAGGCACTTTGTGAGTGCCAACCAACGAGATTGGGCGAAGTTACTTGATGTGGCCCAATTCTCTTACAACCTGCAGAGGAGTGAGGCGACCCACCATAGTCCCTTTGAGTTGGCAACGGGCCAACAACCCCTCACTCCGCAGACGGTAATGGTGGGATACACGGGAAGGAGTCCAGGATCGTACAAGTTGGCCAAGGATTGGCAGGAACAAGCCGATATAGCACGATCTTATCTTGATAAGGCCGCGCGAAAAATGAAGAAGTGGGCGGACAAGAAGAGGCGACAAGTGGAATTTCAAGTAGGAGACTTGGTGCTTGTCAAGTTGCTGCCCCAACAATTCAAGACCTTCAGGAAGGTGCACAAAGGCTTGGTAAGGAAGTACGAAGGACCCTTTCCGATCCTGAAGAAGGTAGGAAAAGTTTCCTACAAGGTCGAATTACCTCCGAGGCTCAAGATCCATCCAGTCTTCCATGTGAGTCATTTGAAACCATATCATGCGGACACGGAAGACCCTAGCCGAGGAGAGTCTTCAAGGGCGCCAACTGCCGTAGTAACCTCCTACGATAAGGAAGTAGAGGAGATCCTAGCGGATCGAGTCTTGAGGAAAAGGGGTGTTCCTCGAAGTAGTGAGTACCTGATCAAATGGAAGGGACTTCCTACGAGTGAAGCTACTTGGGAACCGAAAGAGGCTTTATGGCAGTTTGCAAAACAAATCGAAGAGTTCCACAAGGAGACTACGACGAGGACGTCGCCGGATTAGGTGGGGGAGAATGTCACGATCTTTCTAGAACCTTTCGGAACAACCCGGAAGAATAGAGAACCTTGTGGAGCAAACTAGAAGGATGGAGAAACTCCTAGAGAGGTCTAGCTCTTGGGACATTCTAGAATGTTGTGGAGACTTGTAGGATGTTCAAGACTTGGAATTCTCTAGAATATGTACATTGTAGGAATTTCTTGTACATTGTAGAATTCTCTAGAACATTATAGATAGGTAGGAACCTAGAATGTTCTTTGGTGCCTATAAATAGATGGCACCCCTCATTTGTACAAACCATCTTAGAAAAGCATTCAAGTATTCTCTCAAACACTTGTGCTCTCTTCTCTTCTCTCTTCCTACAAGCTTTCTTGAGTTTGCTAGCAAGTTACTTGCCTAGCTCGTGGGGATTAAGGCTGACTTAACCTCTTCGACGGGAGGAAGTGTGTTAAGTGCCGCACGGTTGGCTTAGAAAATACTAAGGCCGTGACATTGTGCAACACCAAAACAAACTACAATTTCACATATGCCAACAAAAGGTCCAATTCCTCCATTCCAGATGTGCCTAAATCCAACTGTCACAAAGCGAGGACAATGTAGACTCAAATATATTCAAAGTAATTGAATCGTGAATGAAGCATGATTGCTTAAGCAGTGCTTACAAGAAGGAGCGACAGCGTACTTGCAAAGTAAAGAATGAAACCAGCTAAGTTCCTCTGTCTAGTATTAACCTTTGATTCGTTGTATGCAAGTATTGCCATTGTTACAACCACAAAGGGTTGATAAACTAGAGTAAGTGCCCTTGTAGGATGGAATTTCTTCAGAGCAAACGAAAACATCATCAAACAAAGCAAATCAATTCTGTAAATTTCTTAATCAAGTTTGCACTTTTTCTACTTAAACAGTTGATTAATATTAAATTTCACAAAAGCAGAAGTTAGGTTATCTATAATATGCAAAAATGTGTGATAATTAAACATAAGCTACCTACCGTGAACAAATTAGTGTAGTAATCTCCAATTGTCCAGCAGACTGTTCCATGAAACAAGTGACCCCAGACCAAGAAACCAACAAATTGCCTTGGCTTTAAACTCCCCCTGTTAATTACAGAAGTTAAATTAATATCAGCACTTTATTAATCAGAAAAGAAAATAAAATTCAATATTTGCTGTCAATAAATGAACAAAGTCCAAGCACAAACCTCAAGCCTTGCTGGAATATCCCTTTTAACAGTCATGGCTACTCCCTATAAAATTAATCATATTAGTACATTGAAAAATGAAAGCTATATACGTCAAAATAACTGCAAATTGAAAACCATAATATTCTCTACAAGCTAAATAAAATCATGAACCACCTATGTATCCAATGAAGAAACTAATACTAAAAACATAAGGAAAAAAATTAAAAAAAAAAAACCTTGGTTTATAAAGAGAGAAACCCAGATATAATGAAGTATAGCAGTAACGTATTGAAGAATGAAAATTTATAGGAAAAAATAGAGCATAGAACTTTATCAACAGTGCAAGAGAAGATATGGATTTTACCTTTTCTGGACTTGCAAAGTATGAATACGAAAAAAAAATGAGTCTACATTGTTTTTTTTTTTCTTTTTTTATAGATCTTATCTACCAACATTGTATAATTCAAAAGGAAAAAGAAAATAAAATAACTTATCAGATTTCAAGTTTCCTGAAATATAGTTGCTTAATGTAATTATGGATAGTAAATGCTGAGGAAGTACAGAGGAATAAAAGAGAAAAGAGGTGCGAGTATCCGAAGAATCTTATTGACAATTTTGATATATATTGCCTTAAATATACTGTCGTTGCTGCCATATATTTTGGCAAGGATCACATTGTCCAAAGAACAAGAAAGCTGTATTATTCGGAGGGAGAATCCAAATATGAAAACTAAGGAAAGTTATCAGGTTATACATAGCTGTATTATTCAACAATTTTTATTTTTTTTTGAAATAATGACTATTTCTATTACATAAGAAAAGCAAGACAAACCCGTTTGCAATCACGCCAAGTTCTTTCCTTCTTAGACTCGTTTGTTGCGTAAAATTAGATTTAACTATTTTATGGGATTAGATTGGACTGAAATTAAATTGAATTTAATTAAATATAATACTATCTATTATTTGGTGTAACTATATGATAAGACTAAAATAATATAATCCTATATTTGAAAACTTAAAAGTAATGTCATAAAATAGTCTATTATATAATTAAGTTGTAATTAAATTTAATAATTTTAATATAATTAGGTCTATTAAATAGTGATACAAGAATTGTAATTAAATTTAATTAAAAATAATTGAATCAAAAATATAAATTTATTTTTTTAAATAAAATAATATAAAAAAAGTTATTTAAATTATATTAATACATTGTAATTAAGTTTTAAAAAAATATAAATTTAATTCAATTTTATTATAAAAAAAAACGATTATGAAAGTTTACAATTCAAATTAGGTGGGAGTGATAAGACAGGGTGATGTAATAAATGAGAAGGTTGGTGGTGTCAGCTTTTCCTATAAATGAAAGAGGGTGGTGGTGTTAACTTTTTCTACAAACGAGGGAGGGTGGTGGTTTGAGCTTTTTTTTATTCCCACTATTATTATGGTATGTTTGGTGCACAAGATTAAGCTAAACTATTTTTATAGGATGAGATAGGATTAGATTGAATTGGACTGAATTAAATTAGTACTGTGATGTATTTGGATACAGTATGGATTGGACTAAAATAATACTGCCTCATATTTGGTATAGTATGGAACTGAATAAAATTATATTAAATTATATTAATTTTTACATATAATAAAATTATTTTAAAATAAATTAAAATCATTTTAAATTAAATAATAAAATAATTTAAATTAAATATAGTGAAAAAAATATTTTAATAAAATAAATTATTTTTTAATAATATATAAAACTATTTAAAATTAATTTTTATTAGTATTAAAAATATATAATATTTTAATAAATTATATTATATATAAAAATAATTTAATTAAAAAAAATGGAACAAAAATATTTGTCCCATCAATAGTCTCGCCTCAGCAGGACAGATTTTAGTGAGAATCCTAACTTGTCCCCAAACATTAGTGCAATCCTGTGTTTATCCCGGATGCCAAACGCGTCCTTAATGAATATATATGAAAACTAAGGTAAATCCAAATATGAAAACTAAGGAAAGTTGTCAGGTTATACATAGCTGTATCATTCAACATTTTTATTTTGAAATGAAGACTATTTCTATTACCTAAGAAAAGCAAGACAAACCAGTTTACAATCAAGCTAAGTTCTTTTCTACTAGACTCCCTTTAATACGCAGGATTGAATTGAACTATTTTATGAGATTGAACTAGACTAATATTAGATTGGATTGAATTAGATTAAATATAATACTATCTATTATTTGGTGTAACATAGAATATGACTAAAATAGTTTAATCCTATGTTTACAATAATTTAAAATTTGACCAAAAATAATATAATAAAATATCTATTATATAGTTAAATTATAATTAAATTTAATAATTTTAAATATAATTGGTCTATTAAATAGTGATACATAAATTATAATTAAATTAAATTAAAAACATAAATTTATTTTTAAAATAAAATAATATAAAAAAGTTCATTTAAATTATTTTTAAAAAAAATTATAAATTCAATTCAATTTTATCAAAAATCATGATGAAGGTTTACATACAATTCAATTTTGGGAGAGAGAGACAAATGAGACAGGGTGGTGGTGTAATAAATGAGAGAGGCTGGTGGTCTCAGTTTTTTATAGTCTCACTAATATTAGTGAATAGGGCTAGGCATGACTACAATTTTGGAACCACCAGTTTCGGTTCTAGAATTGGTATAGGAGAACCGCAATTAGAATCGTGGGGTACCGATTTCGGAACTGACAGTTTCACGCCGGTTCCAAATTTTTTTTAAAATGTTCAAAAAAAATTAAAAGCAGGTAATCCGATGGTAATCCGCATTTGAATTTTAATCTAAACAAATACATATAAACAAGAGGTGATAAGTGTAAAAAGTTCATTTTGAATGTAGAATAAAGATTTCTGAAGTGTGTGCATATATATATATATATATATATATATATATAAGCAAATGTGGGTTCGAAATTGTTGTGTATAAAATTATATCAAGCCCAAACAAGCCCGAAGCACTAAAAACCCAAAGGAATGCCCAACATGCACAAAAAGCCAAGGGAGCACCGCAAGACCTGACGGGCCCCAAAGCCCAATAAACTACCAAAGAAGGACAGCAGGAGATTTGAAGTACCGCACCCCGCAGATGTCGTGTTCCACCAAGGAGGAAGCCCGTAATCCGCAGACCACGCAGCCCGTAGAAGTAAACAGCTCGAAGCCTCGAATTAAGGAAGAATCCCCAGAATATAGGAATTAGTGCAAGTCAACTAATCAGACTTCCAATCAACCTCAAAATCTTTACAATCAGTCATTATACTTATACTAAATCACGTCCATTAAGGGATAGATTTTCTCCCTAAAATTGTGTAATTATATTCCAACTAGAGAGCAAAGACTCTCGCCCCTTCACATTATAAAAGGAGCGGGACACCCATGTTACAAACGTTACAAAATTTCTCAGAAACACATATGCGTAAGCAAGTGTCGTCTTCAAATACAAACGAGCTTGACTTGAATAAAAGAACAATGGATGTAAGCGTTCTTCCAAGTCGAACCACTTTAAAAATCTCTCTTTCATTGTCAATTTACAGTATCAATCCCTATAAAATAGTTGACCAGATTTACACGTTAACATAAACTTATTCACTTTTAATATGGGATTTAAGAAAATGGTTTTATGTTTGCTTTTAGTTAGTGAGATAACTTTATAAATTATAGAAATTTAGTGTCATTTATTGAGTTAACTTTATTATATAAGAATGCTATTTCAAGCTCAAAAAGTAATTTTAGGTGGGTTGATATTGAGTTTTGTAATCTTGTTTTCAAAATCATATCCAAAAAGCCACCAACAATCTCTGTTTATCACCTTTTGCATTTAGTTTCTCTCAACAAACAAAGAAAAAATAAGAGAGTTTTTAAAAGCACTTGAGACATTCCAGAAAATAAATATATATATATATATATATATTTTTTCCAGAGCATATGGAAAGTGACCCTTTAACCAGACATATAGCCAACAAATGGACATGAATATATATATATATATATATATATATATATATATGTTTTTATTGAACATGAGTTTGTTAAAATATATAAATAAAATTACAATTGTTTACTCATACTTACTTGGGTGATCATTGATTACTCATACTTACTTGGGTGATTATTGACATATAAATAAATAATACTACTTGGCTGATTTATAATAATCTTGTGTCCTCAAATCCCATCAAATTTTATCATAAATAACATGGAGAGTAATGGAAAAGGCTGGTATTAGAATATGAGAAATCTCATATTGATGGAAGGCAAAATGTATTGTAAAGGGAAGAGCATATAAATAAAGAGGGAGAAGTAACTGTGAAACATACTTATGTACATATATATTTTTTAAATTTTTTTTTTTAACCCCCCCCCCCCCCCCCCCCCCCCACATATATATATATATATATATATATATATTTCAAAACAAAATTAAAAATGACTCGAAAAAAGTAGTTCTATCGGTTTCGTTCGTGTTGATTTTAAAACTGACGATTCCGATTCTTAAAAATTAAGAATTGGAACCCAGACCGTTTGGTCCCGATTCTATCCCCGATTCGGAGCTAGAATCTAATCAGTCGATTTCGGTTTAAAATTACCGGTTCAGTATGAACCGTCCGGTTCAAATCGAACCGATACCAAACCTAAATAGGGGGTGGGGTGGATTTCTGTAGTCCACTGATAGCGAGACTAAATTAGCATGCAGTGAATCCTGATGAGAGACGGTGGGTGATGAGAAAACATTAGTAATGAGAAAGGGTGGCAGTGTAATAAATGAGAGAAGTTGGTGGTGTCAGCTTTTTCTGGTCTCACTATTATTAGTGAATAACGAGTGGGGTGGGTTTTTGTAGTCCAGTAACAGGTTTGTATAGTCCGCTAATAGGTCTTGTTTGTTACAAGGGTTTAAGAAGAGATTGAACTAAAAATAATTCAATTCCTTATTTATGGAGTGTATGGGATTGTATTTTTCCAGCACTTATTTTATCCTGCCAAGGTGGGACTCACCTTTGTCCCATGCTCCCCCTTTTTTTTTCTTTTTTTTTTTCAAATATTAAATATATATTATTAAAATATTTTAAAAATAATATTTTAATATCAATAAAAATAAAATTATTTGTAATATTTAAATATTTATTTTATTTAAAAAGTAGTTTTTAATTTAAATTTTTTAATTTTTTTAAAATAATTTTATTTAAAATTAATAATTTAATATCATTTTATACTTATTAATCTCACACCATATAAACATAAGATATAATTATATTTTGTTCAATTTCATATTACACCAAATAAAATACGGGCCTCCGATACTTTTATATCATTTTAATTTTTTTATATTTTTAATATTTAATTAATTAACTATAATATATTTTATTTATAATTAATTTAAAATATTTAATATAAATATAGTTAAAATTTTAAAAATATTTAAATTTTATTTAGATTTATTTTAAATAATTTTAATTTAATTTATAATATTTAAAAAATAATTTTACTTTATATGAAATTAATTTAATTAAATTTGATTTTATTCAATCTCATTCTACACCAAACAAATAAGGGACAATACTATTTTTAATCATATCTATACAATATCAAATACATCACAGAACTAATTAGTACAATCTAATTCAATCCAATCAAATCCTATCCTATTTTATAAAAATAGTTAAATCCAATTCCGCACACCAAACGCACCAATAGTGAGACTAAATTAACACGCAATGAATCCCATATTTCAGTATAGCACCAAATACTGGATGTCAGGATGCGGACTAAAATTGTCCAATCATGTGCTAATATGTGGTGCCAAACATGGCCTTAAAGGAAAAGGTTAGAGAAACCATGGTAAGTGCCACTACATTCCTTGATCGAGTAATGAACGTGACAATTTGAAATCCCCACGTTTCCAAACAAAGCCTAAACACTATTTAAATAGGGAGTCTTAACTAAAAAAAAAAAATGAAGATATACTATCAATAAAGGATTGTGCCAAATAAATATAGATTAAACCTTTTACCGTATTATTGTAAGTGAGACTTGAATTCTAGATCTCTTGTACATGACCTTATCAGCAGAGGTAGATTGAATTTATTATAGTGCATAAACTTAAATCCATTTTTTTTTAATGAAGGCATTACACTAATTTCTTATGGTTTTCTTTGCAAAATTAAGCACCATGAAACCTTGGTTGATCGTCCACCCTTGATCACCTATTTTGCAGTGAAGTAGAATGCAGGCACGAGTAAAAAATGATAAGATAATTATAATAATGTCACATCCTTGATTCTAAATTTAACCAATCCACAAGCCGAAAGTAGTCAATTATGGAGTAATATGTTGTCAAATTGTCACCAAATTAGATAGCTTTTCAAGTCCAGGACAAAGTCAACTACAGAGACTCTTGGTGCTGGAGAAAAAATTGTGTAAGGTATCCGAGTGCAGATTGGCTTTTATGCTAAGCAAGCAAATCCAATTAAGATTTTGACATAACGCTTTTAAAAATACCCTTTAAGAATTAAACAATTACATAATATATTAGTCAAAATAAAACAAAAATATTAGAGAAAAAAAAATTGACAAGTAGGGTCCCTATACAGGAAATGCTCTATTGATTGGCAAGCAGGATCCATGATCTGTGTATGGAAGTGCTATTCTACATCTAATAATTTCCAGCTTTGTTCTAACCTGACTTCTACCAACTTTTTTTTATCAGGGCCAAAATATCTAAAAGGCATCCTTTTTACCAATGAGCCACAGCCAGCCAAGAGAAACCCCAATAAATATGCCAACTAAAAGACATAACACAAGGATATTTCCCAAAGCATTCTGCTCAGGCCCCTACAAAACCAAAAAAAAATAAAAATAAAAAACCAAATATATATCAAGTAGTGGAACATTTAGATTTCTTTGCACAAAAGTAGAGAAATAATTTTCAGGTGAAAACTAACCTTGTATCCTTTGGGTGCTAATGTAAAAACACACACAGTAAGATAACCATTTGTCAAGCCTAAGAAGGAAGTGAGCATGATCATCCACCCTTGATCACCATATTTTGCAGTGAAGTAGAATGCGGGCACGAGTAAGAAACGAGAGAGAATTACAATCATAAGCCACTTCCTTGATTCCAACTTCAAGCAATCCATGAGAGGAATGTATCTTGATATTAGATCCCACACATTGTAGGATGCTATCAGAACAAGTGCATACCTTAAAGATAAGAAGGCATGAGAAATTCTTTATCTTAGCTAGATAATATATGATATCAAGCTTTCTACTTGACTAAAAGAAATTTATAATTACGCATCTGATTTTGTTTTGTCATAAAGTGAATCTTACCATGCGCCCAATTTGTGTTCTCCAGTATTTTCATATAAGAATCCGGGAAAAATTGACAATGTCAACACATATATCAGAATCAGGTCAAGTGCATAATCTATATTCTGGAAGAACAGTTGCTTAGTGCTCAACCTTTCATGTTCTGTGACTTCTTCCACCTGCAAAAGTTTCAAAAAAATATTAGGAGCTTGGTATCTCAAAACTTCCTTGAAAGTTGATAGAAGTTGGAATTCTAGGTGAAGAACGTCACGGTACTATTTGGTCAGGTTTTGTTTGGATTCCAGCAGCAGCAAGGTCAGCTGAAACAGTTTTTGATCCCTCTGAGGCGGCCTTTGAGCGAAAGTATTTCACTATTGACAGTTTAGGGAAGAAATATGCATAGAGCAGAACACACAGGAACTCAAAGAACGTGCATATAGCTAGGAATAACACTGCAAAACCAATAACAACAAAGAACGATAAAATTTCATGAGTTGCTCAAAACTAGGCGTGAAAAGAATTATGGAAAAATACGAGTAAATATGTTAGTAGTAGAAAAGTGACTTACTAACTCCCTTGCGAAGACCATCATGAGATTTTTCAAAGGCTGCCTTTGTTAGTAGCCTCAAAGCGGACGTTAGAGCACCGGCAGCAGCCAGACCAGCTACATAGGACTGAGAATATAAAACCAGCATTTATGTAGTAATTAGAAAGCAGGCCTCTTTGAAAAGCTAGATTAGAAATAACTGTCAAAACAACATTAAGAAAAATCTCGACGAAGTAGATCAACCTGGATGAATTCAGGACACATGAAGGATAGGTCACCAACCATTCCACCTTCAACAAAAGCATCTGCAATTCCGAAACAAGCAACAATTGCACATATGCCAACAAAAGGTCCAATTCCTCCTTTCCCAGATGTGCCTAAATCCAACTATCACAAAGCGATGCTAATGTAGAGTCAAATATATTCAAAGCAATTGAATTGTGAATGAAGTATGATGAGATACAAATGGCATAAGCAGTGCTTACAATAAGGAGTGACAGAGTACTTGCAAAGAAAAGAATGAATCCAGCTAAGTTCCTCTGTCTAGTATTGACCTTCGATTCGTTGTATGCAAGTATTGCCATTGTTACAATCGCAAAGGGTTGATAAACTAGAGTAAGTGCCCTTGTAGGATGGTATTTCTTCAGAGCAAACGAAAATATCATCAAACGAGGAAAGAATCATCAAATTTTTTAATCAAATCAATTCTGTAAATTTCTTAATCAAGTTTGCACTTTTTCTACTTAATCTAATAGTAAATTCCACAAAAGCAGCAGTTAAGTTATCTATAATGTGCAAAATGTGTGATAATCAAACATAAGCTACGTACCGGGAACAAATTAGTGTAGTAATCTCCAATTGTCAGCATACTGTTCCATGCAACAAGTGACCCCAGACCAAGAACCCAACAAATTGCCATGGCTTTAAACTTCCCCTGTTAATTACAGAAACAAAAATGAATATCATATTGAACTTTATTAATCAGGAAAAAAAAAATTCAACATCTGCTCTTTCAATAAATTGAACAAAGTCCAAGCACAAACCTCAAGCCTTGCTGGAATCTCACTTTTAACAGTCATGGCTACTCCCTATAAAATTATTCATCATATTAGTATATTGAAAATGAAAGCTATACATCAAAATAACTGCAAATTGAAAACCACAATATTTTACAAGCTCAATAAAAACATGAACAACCATGTGTCCAACGAAGAAACTAATATTAAAAACAGGAGGGAAAAAAAAAAACTTGGTTTATAGAGATAGAAAACCCAGATACAATTAAGCAGCACTAACATATTGAAGAATGAAACTTTATAAGAAGAAATTAAAGCAGAAAACTTTATCAACAGTGCAGAGAGAAGAGATTGGGTTCACCTTTTTTTTGTCAGATAGGTGTGGTTTGCGGACTTGTAAAGTATGAACACGAAAAAAATATGTCTGCACTGTTTTTTTTTTATTATTTATTTAAAAAGAAAAAGAAATAAAATATTCATGTGATTTCGAGATTCCTGAAATCGTTGCTTGATTTAATGATGGATGGTAAACGCTGGAGGAAGTAGAGAGGGAAAAAAAAAAGGTAAGAAGTATCTAAAGAATCTTCATGAAAATTTTGACATTTATTGCTTTATATATTAAGTCAAAAGCGTTGCTGCCGGGGCAAGGATCAGTTTGTCCAACGAACAAGAACACTGTTTTGTCTCTGATATTTTCTTCAATCACAATCCTTTCGTTACATATCACTTCGCAGCGAAGCAATTTTAATGCTAAAAATATGAATCCTAATTCATAACCATTGAAAACATCTACCGGTTGTGTTATAGTATACACAAGGTTCGGTTGTTGGCCGCAGTCGGTCACCAGAGATGGATGTTATTGGTAATTTCTCAAAAAGGAAATGTAATTTTTCTTAAGAGTTGCGGAATAGAGTCTAAAAGGGAGCAACGTCGGCGGCATAAAATTAGACGAAAAATCCAAATATGAAAACAATGGAAAGTTGTCATGTTATACATTACATAGCTGTATTATTCAACATTTTATAAATAGGAAATCTTAACATTAAAAAAAAATTAAAGATTGTTGTACATTGCATAATTATATTTCGTATTGAATATATAGGTATGAAAACGTACGGAAAATAAGTGAATAGTAACTCTTCTACTCTCTCCTTGCTTCTTTCTCAAATTGTCTAATGGGAAGACAACATTTATTTTTGAATCTATATGAGTGAGAGTACGGACCCCTATCTATAGATATATATATATATATATATATATAGTATGACTTATTTGAATCCTAATGCATAAAGAATTCATAATGCTAATAGGATTAAACTACTCTCATATTTATAAAATAGTGTATCCTAAATCATACATAAATAACATAACTAAGAAGCACCGAACCCAATAAACCAAATATGGATCACATATAATAAATGGATTTATATCCGGTTAATTATCTGATTATAACAATCCAATCAAATTCGGTTTTAACAAATTCATAACATAATGTCAGCCCATAATAAATAAAACTTTTATACATGTGATGATTTTATACTAATTTAATGGACTTTTTTATTTTTCATTTTTAGTGGATAGAGAATAAAAAAATTTGTTATATATATATATATATATATATATTAGTTTAGTTTTTAATTTTTTCAATGTGTTTATTTTTAAAATTATATTTATTTTTTTAGCAGGAGAATAAAAAAATTTATCTGTTAGATATTTTTTATTTTAACTTTTAACTTTTAATAATAATAATATAAATTTACCGGATGTTAGTACAATTAGCTCTAAATTATATGCATGATGTAGTGGAACTTCATTCGAGTTATCTCAGTAAAAACAAAAATAATTGAGGACAATTTATCTTAGTGAAAGTAAACAGATACATAAAAGGAAGTATGTTTGTATTCTTTAAAATTATTTTAATAAGAATTATAATTGTAGTTAAAGAGAGATAGAGAGAGGTGTGTATTTTTAGGTTAATAACGTGTGTAATTAACACAATTATTATCGTGAGGAGTTAAAAAAAAAAAACCACCCTCAAAAGAGTATTTTGAAAAAAATATAAAATTTATGGTAAAATAATATTTTAATCATTTAAAAGTTTTATTGGAATAAAAACCAAACAACAATTTTTTTGGGTGAATTACACTTAAGTACCCTGACTTTTATTATAATTTCACATTTAATGTCAGTTTTACTATAATTACACTCGAGTACCCTGTAATCCGTTGACCACCGTTAAAGTAACGGTTGACTAACTGGGTTTAGGGGCAAATTGGTCTTTTACGTTTAAATTTATTTTTAATAAAAATCATCCAACCAATAAGAACATGCCACATCATATTTTAATTAATTTTAAAAATATTTTAAAAAAAATTAAAAAAAATTAATTTTTTTTTTGAAGAATACGAACCCAGATCTGGGTTCGAGCACGATTTATGGGTTTGTGTTCTTCGAACACGAACCTAGAAATGGGTTCGAGCACGAACCCAGGTGCCTGGGTTCGTGTTCGAACACGAACCCAGGTTGCTGGGTTCGTGCTCGAACCCATTTCTGGGTTCGTGCTCAAACCCATTTCTAGGTTCAACCACGAACCCAGATCTGGGTTCGTGTTCGAACCCATAAATGGGTTCGAGCACGAACCCAGGTGCTGGGTTCGCTGTTCGATCGCGAGTTCATCTGGGTTCATCTGACTTTTCATTTTTTTTTCCTTTGCAGGGGCAGTTTGGTCATTTTACCTGAATCCGTTTGGTCAACCGTTACTTTAACAGTGGTCAACAGATTATAGGGTACTCGAGTGCAATTATGGTAAAACTGATATTAAATGTGAAATTATAATAAAAATTAGGGTACTTAAGTGCAATTCACCCTTTTTTTTTTTTTTTTTTTTTTTTGGAAAGAGCTTTTTGATAAAGAATCTCTTCTAAACTGGCAATGAATCTGAATCTGATTAATATATATATATATATATATATATATATATATATAATGGATAAATTTGGTGATAGGTCTCCATCATTAGTAATCATGCTGATTTTAAATTGGGAAATTAATACAAACAACCAAAAACACGTGTTGCTAATTATATATGTAGTAATCTAGATTAGACAGCTAATTAACAGCTTTTTTAAGTCTAGAACAAAGTCCACTACAAGGACTGGTTTATTAGATGGGCCTGGATATGATAAGCCCACCTGCATTTTTGTTTTTCTTCCATTGTTTTTTTTTTTAAAATAATAATAACTCAGATTCCCAACCACGGCTGGTTTATAGGGGTAGGCAAAATTTGATTTAATTCAATTTTACCCAAAACCAAACTAAATCAATTTTTTATCAATTTTCATTTGGATCAACTAAACATGGTGGATTTTCGTTGAAAAACCGACAATAACCGGACTGTAGAAGTTCGATTTGAATTGGTTTGGATTGTAACTGAGCAGAGGTCACCAACGTGTTAACGACCTCCCAAAGCACTTATGCATCTACTATTTGCTCCCTTGGCTTCTGGACTGAAAACCTAGATAAAAAAAAATCAAATTTAAACAAAAAAATTACAAAATCTAACACCCTTTAATTCAAATTCACTTCTTTTTTTTTTACCTAGTTGATGCAAATGAGAAGGAAGAGACGGTGACGAGGAGGAGACAACAACAAGAGAGTGAGATGTGGGTGGTCTGAGTCATGTGCGACGCAAAACCGCAACAAAGAGGATACAACGACAAGGAAAACGAGGATGCGGCACGAGAGAGATGAGAGGGGGATCAGGTTTTCTAAAAAATTTGGGTGTGGGAGATTGACTAGGGGTTATATATATATATATATAGACACACACACACACACACACACCGTTTCGGGTCGGTTTCAGGTTTGGCCACCCAGAACCAATCCAAAACCGAATTTAATCGGTTTTCAAGAGTAATAACTAAACACCCACGATCCAAAACACCCTCTTCTCAGAACTGATCGGTTCGAATTGGCTTAGTTAATGTGTTCACCCCTACTTTTTTATGTTGCTTTTCGTAAGAAAGTGTGTTATAAGTGTAATGCAGGCTAGACAAGTTTGGCACAAAATCTACTTCTTTTTTTATTTTTTTTATTTTTTAACTATTTAAATTTTTTATTATCAAATTGATTGAGCGTAATTTATCATTAAACTATATTGCCAGTCAATGTGTGCAATCTTATTTGTCGAAGCCTTTTTCATGATCTTAAAGGTTGTTTGTCTTTCCTACTTACAATTTAATGGGTCTGAATTAAACCCATTAAATTATTTTTATTTTTTTTAAAATGGTCAAACAACTTTTTTTTTTCTTAACTTAAAAATACTAAAAAAAAAACAACTATAAAAAAAATAAAAAAATTCTAACTTTTCACTTAATTGCAAACAACTTTTATATACTTATAATATTTTCTTCTAAAAATATCCTCCTAAATATAATATATTTTCAGTTTTATTTAATTTTATATCATACAAATTTATTTATTTTAAGGTGAATTGCACTCAAGTACCTTGACGTTCATCATAATTGCACGTTTAATGCCAGTTTTGTCATAATTGCACTCTAATACCTTGTAATCCGTTGACCACCGTTAAAGTAACGGTTGACCAAACGGATTCAGGCAAAATGACGAGACTGCCCCTCAAAGGAAAAAAAAACGAAAAGTCAGATGATTTTCAAACCCAGATGAACTGGGTTCGCAATCGAACCCAGATCACTGGGTTCGTGATCGAACCCAGATCACTGGGTTCGTGATCGAACCCAGAGATCTGGGTTCGAGATCGAACCCGGCTGGGTTCGCGATCTCGAACCCAGCTGGGTTCGAGATCGCGAACCCAGATTTTTGGGTTCGCGTTCGAACCCAGATCTGGGTTCGCGATCGAACCAAGCTGGGTTCGATCGCGAAGCTAGGTTCGAACGCAAACCCATAAATCTGGGTTCACGATCGAACCCAGCTGGGTTCGATCGCGAACCCAGATCTGGGTTCGCGATCAAATTTTTTTTAAAATTTTTTTTTTTTTTTGTTCATGTGGTGGAAGAGATCTCATATCTCTTAGATCTCTTCCACCTGTTTTTTTAATTTTTTTAAAAAATATTTTTAATATGACGTGGCATGTTCTTATTGGTTGGATGATTTTCAAAGTTTTTTAAAAATAAATTTAAACGTAAAAAACCAATTTGCCCCTGAATCCGTTTGGTCAACCGTTACTCTAACGGTGGTCAACGAATTACAGGGTACTCGAGTGCAATTATGGCAAAACTGGCATTAAACGTACAATTACGTTATAAGTCAGGGTACTTGAGTGCAATTCGCCCTTTATTTTACCCTATTTCTTTTCATAAGCGGTTTTATGAATAAAAGCACTCTAATCACTTTTCATGCTCAAACCTTCTTGGAATCGAAAAATTGAAATATCTCCGAGCACAATTGAAGTAAGAATTATTTATTTATTTTCTTTATCGAACTACTTGTGCTCTATATAATTTTATTATTTGTAATGAAAAATTATAACTTTATTTGTGATGTATACATCAATTTTTTACTTATTGGTATAGTTTCTTATTCAATTGATTTTGTTATTATAGATTGTGGTTTTTTATTTTCTTGTACTGTGATAATATTATTTTTTTAAGGAAAAAGATGCAATAATGTTATGGAAGGCATAAGCTTTATTCTGGTTAAAAATAACAACTTATAATAATAATAATAAATAGCAACTTACTACAAATTTATTGCAATATGTTGATGAGGAGCTTCAATTAGACAATAACAATGCCAATCAAAATTAAACATAAAGTACTCTTCAAAAAAAAAAAAATCAAACATAAAGTAGTAACACAATGAATTGAGAAGATCAAATCAAGTGTTTATACAACAACTCAGTGACCAAATTGCAAATAAACTTTTATAGATATTTGATTTATTTTGTTTAATCTTACTAACAAATATATTTTAATTTAAATATTCAAACATTTGTATTGCAGTAGTAGCAAGCTAAATACATTTATATTATTGTTTATAATTGTAATTGAATAGAATAATTATTGTACAATTTGAGGCTTTACATATATTCTGGCCTCGGCTCCTAAAACAAAAATCATTTGTTAATATAATTATTTATTATATTTTCATCATGAATAAAATTTTATTAATATATACATAAAAATGCTTTAGGGTTTATTAAATTATATCATTCAGGTTTTAGATTTCAGTCTTCAGTAAAATTCAGAACTATTCAGTCTTCAGACAAAAAAATAAACGACTCCTTAATATCAAGGTTAGTTAATGTAATATATGAAAATCTCATAAAACTGTAATAAATCTATTTATTTGAGGAAAGAAAGTAGGTTACATAACACTAAAAATCTTTCTTTTTTCCACTTATAACTTTACGGGTCTATATTGAACACATTAAGTTGTTTTTATTTTTTTTTTAAGTGGATAAACAATTGAAAAATGTTAAAAAAAATAACTTAAAATAGAAAGTTAGAAATTTTGATTTGTCAGTTAATACCTAATTACTCAATTATTACCACAATATCTTTTTTTCATAATTATAATTTTTTTTCCATAATTATCATTCTTATATTAATATATTTTCAATTTTATCTATATCTAGTTATTTTCTATCTTAAAAGAAATAAATAATTAACACTTTTTTTAGCCGTTAGAACGAAAAAAATAAATATTTAGATTTCAGTCTTTATTCTGTTTTTAAAAAAATTCAGATCATGTCTTTTCAATCTTCAAATAAAAAATAAACGAGCCCTTCAACATACAATGTACGCACTGAATATAATAAAACAAAGAATTCATGTTGGAGCAGTTATGTTAGGTGATTTTTAGTTTAGACCCTTAATTATAAATAATTAAATATGCATAAATTATAATAAAATATTATGATATTTGGTCATATTACAATTAAACGTATTTTTATTTAAACTATAACTAAATATCTTAGATAATTATCAATTTGGTCTCGAACATATTTAAAAATATCATTTTTTTAACCTGTTTTTGCTTTTTTAGTTCACATGGTCCCTAACGTTTCCAAAATATATTAATTTAGTTACCGTGACTAAAATTTTAACGGTCAAACCTAACATAAAGTATAAATTAATCATTTTATATTTTTTAAAAAATTATTAAATTAGAATGATGCTTTTACCCTTTAATTTTTTTAATAACTTTAACTATTTTGATAATCTAGTAAAAAATTGATATACGTTATAAAAAATATTTAAAAAAAAAGGATTAAATAATAAATAATATGCTAAAATTTATTAAAAATACATATAAAAATATTATAAAGATTAAAAAAAATCTTAAAAGTAATATTATTTATTAAAAATAAAGTAAAATTCAAAATTGAATACTTATAAAACTCAAATTTAGTAATTTAATACATACATATACATAATATATAATTTACATATATTACAGTTTTATCATTATATTTTTATTTTTATAAATGTATACATACATATATATATATATTGTACTTTTATTATTATATTTTTTTTATAATATATAATATATATATACTATGTAATATACTTTAAAACACACACACACACATATATATATATATAATATTTTAAAATTTTAGTTTCTTTTAAATTTTTTAATTTTTATAATTTTAATCTTTTTTAAGTAGTTTTTAAAAAAACTTAAATTTTTATAATACATATCAATTTTTTATTGGACTATTCAAATAGGTAAAATTATTAGGATAAAATTATCTTTCTAATTTAATAATTTAATAAAAAGGGTGAAATAGTAAATTTATACTTTATATCAGATTTGACTGTCAAAATTTTGATTATAGTGACTAAATTGATGTGTTTTAAAAAAATATGGATTATGTGAGTTAAAAAAGTAAAAACAGATCAAAAAGTGATATTTTTAAATCAATTGGGGATTAAAGTGCTATTATTCAATGTACTAAGTTGTATTTTAAGTAAATGACCAAATATCATGTTATTCCATTACAATTTACCTATTAAATATTTTCGTCAACTTCAAACTTTTTTATTATAGAAGTCCTTATCTTAAAAAGAACTTCAATCCACCGACCAAAACTTATGATATTCCCAACTTGTTTTTAAATAACAAATTAATATTATTTTATTTTATACGTATATGCTTCATTATCTATCTCATTGAGTTGATAATGATTATTCCTTAAATTTTCTATATAAAAAAAATAAAATTATTATTGTGACTTGAATCACTACGTGATTGACTATGGCTATGGGAGACGAAACAAGAACTAGAAGATGTCACTTTTATGTTTTTAAATTTTTGTGGTTTCAAAATTCATATAATATCAACACAACTTGTGAATAAAATAAAAACAAGTTGGGTCAAATATTTTAGGGTCACTCTCGGATTAAAGGTAGAGGTTCAGGTTCTTTTGTTGAAAGTAGAAAAACTTTTTCCTCCACTTGATGGTTATCAAAATATAAAAGACGATAGAGCAGATGTAAAGGAAGAAGAAAAAGTCAAGAATCTATGTCACAATATTTCAAATATTAAAATAAGCCCATTTATGTTTCTAAATATATATATATATATATATATAGTATAACATCAATAAATTAATAATTTCCATACTTATGATTAATATAATAAATTAATAATTTACTAAATTTATACGATAATATATTTTAAAAAATATATAGGTCCCTAGGGTTTGATACTCATCTCTCAACCTAAACACCTCTAAGATCACAGGTTCGAGGGATGGGGTAGACGAAACAAAAAATCCCTCAACAGGGGTAACAGCACCTTTTGAGCAACTACATTGGCTACCAGTCAGCAATTGATCACAACAACAACATATTTGCGTGAGATAGACTCTAATACATAATTATTGTCTTCAACTTTATCTTATTTATCATTTTCCATGACATTCTCAATTATAAATTAATAACTTATTAATTAATCGAATTAATAATATCTCGATTAATTAATAATTTTTCATACTCTCTAGGCTATTATTTCATAGAGGTTTTACTCTCTCTCTCTCTCTCTCTCTATATATATATATATATATATATGTGTGTGTGTGTCTGAACGCGTGCGTGAAATGGATACCAATCTTTATTTATCTGATATATTTTATTCAAATTACATTAAATATAGGATAATATCTCTAGTTAAAAAATAAAAAATAATAGTAATTAATAAAATTAAAAAAATTAAAATTTTTTTTTTTAAAAAATGGAATGATCCATTTAAATTATGTTTTTTATTTTTTTAATTTAAATAATTAATATTTTTATTTTTATTTTTTAACCAGGGAATTTTATCATTTTACGTAAAAAAATTTGTCAAACCGTTATTTTCGACTGAGTATACTAATAGTAGAATATTAATATATAATTAAGGCTAAACTCACGATTTTATTACAATATGATTAAAATTCAGGATATTCCATTATAATTCGCCCATAAATATATGAAAAAGTTGTATATAAGATGTACAATTATTCCTTTTTTTTTTTTTTTTAGATTTACAAAAATTTCCTAAAATTCCATTCATCTCCATAAATAACCACCTAGTTTTAAATGTGTACGAAACCTTATATTGTTAGTTGATTTTGATCAAAATCCCACTGTCATTTGACTTTCATTATATCTAATAATACAGGATAACTGAAATTCCTAAGAAATTGAATATTTTTTTTATTATTTTATATATTTAATTTATTTGTTAATTTTAATTTATTTTAAGAAAACTTAACCTATGTTTATTTTTAAATCTAAAACTTAACAGTTTATTTTGGGTGAAAACCTCGGGGAATTGTTGCAATTTTTTTTAAATTATTTTTAATGGTAATTCCGCGATGATCAATACCCCACTTTATAACATAAAACATTTTTAGATGATAGCGTGGACCTTACATAGCTCCTTGTTTTGGATATTCGCACGTGACAAGTTCCACGTAACCAAATTTTGATGACCAAAGAGGTGGGATCCGTCACCAAAATTTCTCAATCTGTCGTGTGATTGGTCCGTAACGTACAAGCGAGAGCAGTTTAGGTAAGGTTAGCATAGTTCCGGCGACAAAATGGTGACCGGTGGCCACGTAGGTACACATTGCAATCAGACAAGAATTGTCTGGCCCACGTGGGACCTACAGTCAGCTGGTCGATTCCATCGTCTCTAAAAGCAAGAGCAGTTTTTGTTGGCTTTTCGAAGTTTCAATTTTCAAAGCAACTAGTGCGAGGTCGTCTTCTTTACAAGTTTAATCAAGCTCTGAGAAGAGAAAATCATCATCATCGTCAACTCATCTATCGTAGCAGCAACCTTCAAAAGCTTCTCACAAGTAAGTTTTTTTTTTTTGAAACAAAAAAACAATCAAAGGAATTTACAGTAGTTATATTATTATTGTATTATTGTATTGTTAATTTTGTGTGTAGAAATGTGAAATATTTTTGAGAAATCAGGAGTAGTTGTTGCATGCAATTGGCAAATGAATTTACAGTAGTTATATTATCACTGATCGAGATCAAAACCAAAATTTTCTTCTGTCTACTGTTTATGAGAAGTTGTAGTTATCAGATTCTCAATCAAAATTATTCCTTAATGTGAAATCAATTTTCCAGTATCATCGCAATCATGGTTTGATATGCTAACCAAAATAGGAGACTTGTATATGGTAATTAATTAATTAATTAATTAATTGTGGGTGGTCCTAATTTGCAACTAATCAAAATTGAATCTAATTTTTATTTCAAGAGAACCAATTTTGCAGAAAATTGATGCCCTTGCCAATTTTATTTTGTTACTGACCTGAAATTTGGTCTTGTTATCATTTTTATTTTGTTGAGAAATAGTAATCTAGTAGGGTGTACATTCAAAAAATTTATATTCTTTATATTTTCCGTGAATAATAGAATATTTAAAATCAACTCGATATCTTTATATTTTAGAAGGACCGTTATTTTTTATATTATCGATATATACTATATTTCCACCGTTAGATCCCATCTTTTCACCTAAACCTATATTTACTTTGTTCTTTAAAGCCAACCTGTATAGAAACCTGAGTTGAGACCATCTATTTCTGAATTTTTTCACCAAATTTTGCTCCTCCCTCCTCCAACATTTCTATAGACGTCAACAGCAGCAGCAATTTGATTCTACAATATAAAAATCCTTTAATATGTGTGGACTTTAAAATGGAGTAATGAGACGTACAACTGCAACAATCGAAACCAATATTGCGTCCAAAAGGACCCCACCAAACCGACATTGAAACAGTTGATCAGATGGTTACGTTGCATGTTTAGGTCCCATGTCCCCGTCCTTGCAAAATACCTAACCTTTGAGTTACAGCACGCGGCACATGATTCCATACAATCATCTTCTGCGACCAATAAATTAGTCTAGAAATATCTTACAAGTAGGTGGAACCAGTACCTCACACTAGCATCGGTCATCATTTGGTTGCCTTGATCAGCAGTCAGGATTTCGTCTGTGATTCCGGCTCATCACATCACATCACATCGCGAACCATTTTTATATAATAATATGAAACTAAAGGAATGTATTCCCTCTAGCTTGACGGTGTTTAATTAATTTTCTTTTAGGTGATAAATTTTTTGGTATCCTATAGATTTTTGTTAAAATTTTACAGTAGAGTTTGTTGATGATTTTACAAATTTATTAAAAACTGAATAAATTTTTAATATTTTATTTTTAAAAATAATAATATTTAATTAATAATATTTTTTTTGAAGGGAATTAATAATAATTTAAAATTTATTAAATTTTATAAAATAAGATAATTAGATTTATTATGAGTTTTTTTTTTATATTTTTTATTTTAAAACCTATCTAATTTCATTATTTTAGTAGTTATGTAAAGTTAATAAATTTTTTAATAGATATAGATTCAATAAAATCTTTAAAAATCTAAATTGATATGCACATATTTTGATAGATTTTTTAAAATTTATATTTAAATACATTTAAATTTTATAAATTAAATACATTTAAATTTGAAAAATTTTAATTGAATACACGATACTTTTAAAATCTCTTAAATTTTAACCGATTCTAAACTGAAGAAACCCTTTAAGAACATATTTACATGCAGACTTTTTTTTTTTTTTTTTTTTCTAACAGTACTTTGCTTACAAACACACGTAGCGGTAGTAGTAGAGAGCATAAAACTCCAGCAGTAGAGACTAGAGAGCACAAAACTCCAGCGGAGGAGAATCCAAAGCAAAAGCTGCTTTTATTAGAGAGTTTTTATATGCTCTCTGATCTTTTTTGATAACTTTCTCGAAGTTTTCAACATTTGATAGTGACTTTAACGGCAGGAAAATGACGTCGCTGCTCCCGTCAGAGTTGGATGCCGGCACCAATGATTCTGTCACCTCCTCTCCGCGATCAGAGCACCTCCATGATCTCCACCCTACGCGTGTACGGTTCATGTGCAGTTTTGGTGGCAAGATTCTTCCTCGTCCCCACGACAATCAGCTCCGCTATGTTGGCGGTGACACCCGTATCGTTGCCGTCAACCGCTCCACCACCTTCTCTTCCCTGCTCACCAAACTATCCAAAATTGCGGGTACATAAGCATTTGATGACAGTTGAATTATTGTAACTGTTTGATTGGTTCAGTTTATTTATTCAATTGTATGTTCAGGTTCGAATAATATTAGCGTGAAGTATCAGCTGCCAAATGAGGATCTTGATGCGTTGATCTCCGTGACGACTGATGAGGACGTTGACAACATGATGGAGGAGTACGATCGCGTAGCACAGAATCACAACCCCAGATCAGCTCGGCTGCGGCTGTTTCTCTTCACTCAAGGTGATGAGTCACGAAACAGTAGCATCAGCTCGCTACTCGACGGCTCCACCAACCGTGAAAACTGGTTTCTCGACGCTCTCAACAGCCGCGCCGCCCTAGAGCGCGGCCGATCCGAGGCTTCCTCGATCGTGTCCGAAGTACCGGATTATTTGTTCGGGTTGGAGAATTATGAGGAGCCGCAGCCACGAGAACCGAAACTGAAGATGAGACCGATTTTGCATGATAATGTCTCGGTTTCGGATCCGGGTTCTCCTGCCCCTGTCGTTTCTTCGTCGTTTTGCTCGACGTCATCTGCAACTATTGCACCGTCCAACATGCCGGATCTTCCTCCGGTCAAGACCAAACCAGATAACCCGGCTCCGGTAATGGAGTCAAAGCAGAGTGGACAAGTGGATGGCCTTACTGCTATAGAGACTGTAGGGCCACAGACTGTACAGCAGACTGCGTATTCGGGTCAGCCCATGTGGCATTATGTTCCGGAATCTTGTTACCCTGGTCCTGCCGTACAACAAAGGCCCGTTTATTATGTTCCGGGTGGAGTCCAACCCGGAAATCCTACAGTACAGTCCGTTCCAATTCAGGCACAGTACGTTCACCAATATCAGGTTCCCGGAGGCCAAATACCCGTCGGGTACCATCAGCCAGTTCAGGGTTCGGGTCAAGTATATGGTGGACAAGTGAGGCCCATTGTGACAATGGATCATCCATATGAGCCAGGAATGAGAGTTTTTCCTACTGAAGGAATGAACCAGCAGCAAGTATATTACGGGGTCAGAAATCCGGGTTTTCGCTCCTGCGTATCCTGGGTATCCAGGGATGATGATTCCGGGTGGAGAAGAATTGCAAAGGACTGCATCGGATGGAAACACGGGTCGGATCTCGCAATAATAAGAATATATGCTTGGTAATGAACTATAATTTACATTTTTCTGTGCGTGTGATGTTGGCGAGTGTTTTGTCATATCTGGATTGTAATTAAGATAATTTGTTTGATGAAACTGGGAATTATTTTTGATATAAGCGTGTATAGATAAAACAGAATTTGCTTTTAAGTAATATATATACTATAGAAATCTTGTTCCAAAAAGGCATTTTTTCTTTTCTTTGATTTGTGAGAGGGGTATTTGAACTGAAACCTCAACTTTATAGAGAAGTGTGGTCCAATAACAACTGTTACAAGCAGAACTTTATGCAGAATTAAGTTCCAAAACTTGTTTATGCTAAACATAAATGAAAGCTGATGCCAAAAGAGAATTACATGAAAGTTGTATGCAGTGAATTTTTGGCATAGAAAAGTGATTTTAGAAAGGAAGCGCTTTTGGCACACCACTTCATTTATAACAAATCAGCCTGTAATATTTTGCTTTGTTCTTTTTGTTCAACAGGAACTGGGAAACCAACCTGCCTGGCCCAAGCTTCTGGGCTTTGAAATTTATCTGCTTCTCAATTACAGGAATGACGAGGCCCATGAAAATAAAACCATTTCATTGACGTGAGTTTGAGCGGTAAAGGACACATGTTATTTACAAAGAGTAATATTAATTGTTCAAATTTATACTTAGTTTGTGAATTGTTAACACAATGTAAATCATCAGTGATGTGTTGATTATAATTTATATGCCATATCATTTTGAGCATAAATTTGAACAAACATTTTGGACAATGTAGCATGTCTCAATTACTAATCTTCTAGCTGAGTTGAAGTCCGGGAGGCAAAACAACAATAATAATGCTGCAGCTGTAAATGCATGCACATTTTGTTTAAAGTTTAAAAAATAACAAACAACATTGGATGGATTTTATCAGAAACTCTTATCAAAAACTGGATCCTTGTTTCCGTTATGCAAAGCAACCGGGTGATTTAGTTTGAGATCAATTAGAACATGTTACTATCACAATACTATAGCTTGTTTTAGTTTTTTTTTTTTTAAAGTAGGATCCGAAAAACAACTCTCATAGTCCCACTACAGAGTAGGGATTCTCCCCAAACTTCGCGATTTTATTGACAAATATAGAATTTAAACTCATATCACGATTATAAAGTAAAAGTATATTAACTATTTAAATTATGAATGGATTATGTATTATGGTTAATTTCAAGTTATAACCTTCTCGGTCTTTGTATGGAGCTCTAGGAAACCAGCTGTTCTTTGTTTGGGTTAGGCTTTGTTTGGGTTAGGCCCTTAAATAATGAGTTTTGACCCAAATAAGCCCGAGCTGAACTACTGGCGTCCCATTAAATACCTAAAGAGCCCCCAATTCTTGATATCACAAACTTAAAATATAAAATAAAAAATGAGAAAGACTAGAGATTCCACTTTTATTAGGGGTGGGCACTAATACATATTCGAGCCGAATCGATTCGAAATCGAACTGAATAGGTTGATTCAGTTTAATTCACCCACTTAGTTCGGTTTAGTTTTCAAATTTAAAAACTGAATTGATTTTGGTTCAAACCAATTTGGATTTTCAAAACAAGTTTAATTCGCTAAAACCGTTTATATAAAATGTTATATTTTAATTATACCTTTGTCTATTTATAACGTTTGATTTTGGATTTTTTGGATGAAAATCAACATCTCAAAGGGCGAAATTAACAAGTATGATCTAAAATTAGCATTTAGAACTCATTAAATTAAATACATGTAAAAAAAAAATCAATTAGGCCTAAAAGGCCCAAAAGCGAATTGAATCGAACTAAGTAAAATCAGTTCGGTTCAATTCCGTTTAACAACGTCAATTTGGTTCAATCCAATTTCAACTTTTAAAAACTTAAAAAATTTCGGTTTGATTTTGTCCAAAACCGAACCGAATCGCACCAGTACCCACCTTGATATTAACATATGATGTGATAATTTGACTCATATGATATACGATAAGTGAATTATATCATCATTAATATATATCAATTTACCCATTGCAACATTATAAATTAAGATAAAGGTGAGGGGGTCTAATTTTACAAGTAAAAAAAAGAACTGTTGTTAATTTCACTCAAAGCGTATATATATAAAATTTTGGAATTAAAAAATAATAATATGAACAACTGTTCACTATTCTTTATGTTTCTCTATTCCTTCCTCAACCCATATCCGATTTTTCATGCAATATTTCTTGCCATTTCTCTTTATATGGTTCAATGTCTATCTCGTTTCTCTTGCACCGGATTCGTTTCAAATATTCCATCAAACTAAGGTTTCACTCTTGGATCAATGGCCATATTCGCTCAATTTAGTAATTGACTTCTTTTATTTAATTTTTTTTTTCTCACTTAATTTGCAAGTGAAAAATGGTAAGTTTTGTGTGCCTTGTTAAATTGAACTTTAAACGTGTGAAAATGAATACTACATTTATAATTGTAATTAGTAAATTTATGTAGCCTAACTTAAGTTTTGTGAATCTTTTCTGTTTGGTGTTCAGGAGTACTCAGATGTCAGATGTGTATGAGGACAGTAATTTCCTTGGAAACTCATTATAAGGAGAAATATTTATGGTGTACTTTATAATAATATTCACACTATTTATATAATAAAATTAAACTTAATTATTTACTCATATCATATGACTATGACGTGATATAAGTAAAAGAGGTACCTTATATAAATAAATGGAAGATTTAATTTTCCATGATTCTGTCTCATGTCAAGAAGACCCCATCTGACCGTGAGGTTGGGACGATAATGATGCTGCTCTCTGCATGGGGTGAAGGCGTGCATGCATGCACTCATGCTTTCACTTGTATAATCTCTCTCCCTCTCTCTTCTCTCTCTCTCAATTCCAAGTTCACTCTTAGTGTGTATATATACACACACGCACAACACCCAAGAAATTAAAGACCTCGATTATTCTATGAAAATTCAAAATAAATTATGTGTATATACATTAAATGATAAATGGAAAATGGAAAGAGAAGAGAGAGAAATACAAAAAAAAAAAAAAAAAGAAAAGGAAAAGCAAAAGTTTACTGGTCTGCCAATGGATGGATTTTTGAATAAAGCTTGAGGCTTTCTCTTGCATCAATGAGATGAAGAGAAGCAGAGAATCCGTAGGGTCACTAAGAAGAAGAAGATACTCATATCCCAACTTGGAAAATAAAGAAAGAAACAAAGCACAAGCTGTACACAATTAAAATTAAAATACATATATTGCAACAATTAAATTTTTTTTTCAGATTTGTTAACTATTTTTTCCGATATTTTTAAATTTTTTTCACAAGTATATTTCCTTATTTTTATCATCTATACAAGAAAATCATATCAAAATTTAATAAATTTTATTAAACTTCACCAAAAGTGTTTTAAAGTGTATATTATAAAAAGTTATTGGAAAATTTACATATACACATACATATCAATACAAATCCAAATAAATAAAAAATATACATGTACTCTTGCAACTAGTGAAAATGAAAATTTTGTTTGTATATATGAATTTGTATGAATACAAATTCATATTAAATGCGCATGTTAACATTTTCCTGTGATTAAGTTTTGCTCAGTGAAATAATTTGGCATGCATACAATAATCATAACAACAATTGCATTCAATGTACCTGTCGCAATATTAATCATTATAAATATAATGACTTGCAAGTGCAATTAATGATAGGAACATGATTTGAGTGTTGCACCCGAACAAAAAAAAAAAAAATTGAATAATTTTGTCTGGTAATTAATTTTATGTGAGATCAGATTATAATTTGGTCAAGCTAAACATATATATATATATATATATATATATATATAGTTTTTTTTTTCATAATTTATTTCTGCCTTTTTGGTGGCAAAAGAAACTAAAGATTGTTCATCATCATGGATTCATGGCGAAGCTGTGTAATGATAACGTTGTATATGAATTAACAAATCCGAAGAGCAATTTCTTTAATTTTTTTTTTCTGATCGATCAAGTGGTTTGACCGATGTCCAATGATGAACCATGACTGCAATAAAGATCATCAGGACCCAAAGACTGCCTGTACACTATCAATTAAGACCAATGATATGTAAGCAAAAATTAGTGGAAATTAATCAGCTCAGGAGAGAGGATTTGTATACAAAATAAATTAGTTTAGTAATTATATGGTAATTGAAAACAAGGCCGAACTACAATATAGATTCATTAACATTAGTAAACGCAATTAAATACATTTCAATCTAATAGTTTAAAGAATTAAAAAAAAATTAAGGAATTTGCTAATTAAAGCCACTTGAGAAGATATAGATAGCCGTAGAATTGTAAGTGTTGACACTCATTAGTGTTGAATATATATAAAATTACCATTAATAAAGACTCGCTCTTTTTCATTTAATTACAATAATACATTTAAATCATCTCCATAGTTTATAATGTTAAATATTAAAAAAAAAGTATAGTCCGATAGTAATCATATCTTTTAACGAAATTGAGGTCCCGAATTTAATTCTCTCTTTCCCAAATTAAAAAAAAAATGCAAGCCACACTAGCTAAATTTTATTGAATGGGAACACAAAAAAACATGGTAAACCCATAGTTCAGATTTTTTCCCAATCTTTTCCTAATTCGGTACTATTTAAGCATAAATGAAATTACATTATTAAGATTTTTTTTTCCCTCTTGTACATGCAAGTGTTTCGTTCAAACTCGAATACTCTTAAAAAATAAATCAACAAAAAAAGATCGGTCAAGAGAGAATCCTAGGTCAATAAACCCATCCTTGGTGAAAAATAGGATCCTACTGGTATGCAATCGCTGATATAATAAGTAGAGTTTTAAAAGAATTGCATTCATATTCAAAGATTTTTTTAGGGCAAATTGTAATAGAATACCCTGATATTTGGTCATATTACAATGAAATCGTACTTTTTCTTAAACTACAACCACGTATCTCGGAATTATTAATTTGGTCCCTAATGTATTTAAAATATCACCTTTTGATCTAGTTTTACTTTTTTAACTCACATAATCCCTATATTTTTCCAAAATATATTAATTTAGTCCCTATGACCAAAATTTTGACAGTCAAACCTAACATAAAATATAAATTGACCATTTTACCCTTTTTTATTAAATTAAAGACGATATTACTATCAAACTTTTTACATTTTAACTATTTTACTTATTTAGATAGTCCAATAAAAAATTGATATGTGTTATAAAAACTCAAATTATTTTTTAAAACACACTTAAAAATAATTAAATAAAAAATAAATATTATAATTCATTAAAATTTAAAAATAATTATAAAAATTTAAAAATAACATTATGTATTAAAAAGAATTCAAGGTTGAATACTTATAAAACTCAAAATTTAATTAATAAATACTAAAATATTAAAATATTATATATACATATTTTAGAGTATATTATATAGTATATACACATTATATATAAAATATAATATAATAATATATATATACATGTATTATTATTATATTATAAAAATACAAATATAATAGTAAAATTGTAATATATATATATATAAATTTATATATATGTGTGTATTAAATTATTAAATTTTATAAGTATTTAATCTTGAATTTATTTTATTTTTAATAAATAATATTACTTTTAATATTTTTCTAATTTGTATAATATTTTTATTTTTAATAATTATATTATATTTATTTTATTATTTAATCTTTTTTAAGTATTTTAAAAAAATTATAACATATATCAATTTCTTATTAGATTATACAAATAGGTAAAATTGTTCAAAAATTAAAGGGTAAAAGCGTCATTCTAATTTAATAATTTAATAAAAAAAAAGTAAAATGATTAATTTATATTTTATGTCATATTTGCTCGTCAGAATTTTAGTTATAGGGACTAAATTGATATATTTTAAAAAAGGTAAAGACTATATAAGTTAAAAAAGTAAAAATAGATCAAAAAATAATAATTTTAAATATATTAGGAATCCAAACAATAATTATCTGATATACTTAATTATAATTTAAAAAAATATAATTTTATCATAATATAATTAAACGTTAAGATATTTTACTATAATTTATTATTATTTTTTTAATAGTTGCCGTAGTTGTCACTTGTCACTTATATTGATAAAGGCAAGCATGCTCCACATGGAAAAATGCCTCTTAAGTGAAGACAATATATAATTAAAGTTTTGGCTTTTCATGTATCATTTTCTTGTGTCCACATTTGCAAGTCTGCCATGTGTACTGTGTACAGACTTACATAAATATATATATAGATATATTATATTATAGTTTTGAAGCTAAATATATATTAAATGTAACCAAAAAAGAAGATAATCCGATTTTCATTAATGAATATTGCCTTCATCCTAGAAGTTTCCAGCCCAGTCTATTCCAATATTTTATCTTCATGCCTTAATTTCACGGGCTCTTGTGCATTGGATTCGATTTGTGTCAATCTCATCACATTCTATATATATAACATATAGAGTTCGAGTAATGGTAGGTTTCCAAGTAATTTCTCCATTTATACTCAAATGATATAATATGTGAATTGTAAATAACACGTTATTTACTATATTATTTAATAATTTTACATGTCATTAACAACTCACATACTACGTTATTTAGATAAATTTTTTTAACAATCTAGTATTACTCATATATCTATATATCTATATATATATATATATATATATATATATATGAATTTCTTAGTATCAATAATAATAATAATAAAATATATTTTGATTCCATTAATTTGTTTCTTGAAAATAATTTTGTAAATCGATAGTGATAGACTTGTAGTGCTCATTCAATGAGGTAGATTGGAAGTGAAACTCAAAATATTGGATTAAATTAAATCAATTCTCGTAATTATCTTTATTTTATAATTATTAGTTTTTTATTAGAATTAAAGTTATGATAGTGATTATGTTTATCATTCCATTGTCATCATTGATAGTTCAAGACTGTATTATTTCAGTTTAATTTAAAGAGAGTTAGTTTTATGATTCATATTCAGTTTATTCTTCAATTTATATGTGTAAGTGTATTTGTTATTGGTGTGAATCATACGAGATTATTATTTTTGTCTTACACAATGGAGAAAGAAGTTAAAGGTTAGTGTTGTTATTATTTTTAGGGCAAATTATAATAAAATACCTTAATGTTTGGTCATATTGTAATAGAATTATGAGTTCAGTCCTAGTTACATGTTAGTACCCTACCGTCAGTTGATCCAGATAAAAATAATGGTTTGACCATCATTTATTTTTGAAATGACATAACTACTACTTGTTAAAAAATTAAAGGGCAATTATCAATTTGGTTCCTAACTTTTAGGGAATCATCAATTTTTTTAACACAGTGGGCCCTAACTTTTTGGAAATATATTATTCTGGTAGACTAATTTTCTAATTGTCAAACCTAACAGAATTAGTAAAAAGACTGATTTGTCATTGACTCTATTTTCGTCTTTTTGTGTTTTTTAAATTTTATTTTATTAAATAAATTTTAAAAAAAATCTTATCCCTCCATCTTTGATGTGCTGGACGGTTAGAATTTATTTAAAATATATATAAATTTATTTAAATAACAATTATAAAAAATAGCTCTATAATTGGCTCTTCCTTCATCGTCCACCGTCCATCAAGATTGATGGACGGTGGAGATCCAATCTGGATCTCCACCAAGAATAAGAAAAAAAAATAGTAAAAAAAAATTGATAAAGAACCCTGATATGGGCTGTTTAATGAAGAACCCAGAAAATGGGTTCTTCGTTGAAGAACCCAAAACCCATTTTCTGGGTTTTTCGATGAATAACCCAGATGGGTTCTTCGCGTTGAAGAACTAGATTTGGGTTCTTCAATTTTTTTTTCTTATTGTTGCTGCTGTTGTTGTTGTTCTTGGTGGAAATTCAGATTGGATATGGACGGCGGAGATCCAATCTGGATCTCCACTAAGTACAGCAAAAAAAAAAAATTAAAAATAAAATTTGATAGTAACAAGAAGATTAGCTGGGTGTCAAAAGATAAGTTGTGCTCTCTAAAAATTTGTGGGGGTCTTGGATTCAAAGATTTATCTCTTTTTAACCAGGCTCTTTTAGGCAAACAGGCTTGGAGAATTGTAATGAACGAAGATTCTCTGATGGCTAGAATCCTCAAGGCAAAGTACTTCAAGCAAGAGGATTTCTTATATGTCTCTTTGAAGCAGGGGAGTTCTCATCTCTGGAGGAGTCTGGTTTGGGGTAAAAACCTTTTTCTTAAGGGCCTTCGATGGAAAGTAGGTAATGGGGAGGTTATCAGGGCTTTTCAGGATCCTTGGCTTCTAAGGCTGTCCACCTTCAAACCCTACTCGACTGCTCCTATGGAAGATCTCAAGGTGTTATCCCTTATCCATCCCTCCTCCCACTCTTGGGATTTGGATAAGCTTGATCAGTTTTTTGTAGCAGCGGATAGAGATTCTATTTTGGAAATTCCTCTGAGTTTTGATAATTATAAGGATTCCCTAGTGTGGCAGTTCGATAAAAATGGAGAGTATTCCGTAAAGAGCGGGTATAGAGTGGCTGCGCATGAAAATCTCTTCAATAAAGGTTCCTCTTCGTGTTCGGATTCTAAATGGTGGCTTGCTTTACGGAATCTCCATATTCCACCAAAAATCAAAATTTTCATTTGGAGAGTTTGCCATAATGTCATTCCGTCCCTCTATAATCTCCGCTCTAGAAAAGTTATTTTTGATCCTTGTTGCCCCAGGTGTGGTGATGCTCCTGAGAGCTCAGCTTATGCCTTATTTTGGTATAGCTCGGTGCGTGTCATTTGGGAGTCAACTGTTTTCTGGGACCTCCTTAAATTGCAACACCATATTTCTTGTTTTGAGTTGATTTTATGGGTTTTTGTTAGGGCCAAGAGAAAAGAATTCGAGGAGTTCTGTTTGATTCTGTAGGGGATTTCGTTTGAAAGGAATGTTGTCATTCATTTTAAAAACCCCAGGTTAAATGTTGATTTAGTTTCTTGGTCGCTTTCCTTGCTGTCTGAATTTTAGGGCACCTAGAAGGTCTTTGGCTCTCCTCCCCAACCCCCTAGGCAGCCTTGTTTCGATCCTTGGCTTCCTTCTCCAGTAGGCTCCTTGAAGTTGAATACCGATGCAGCAGTGAAGCCTGGTTCCTCAATGTTGGGCACTGGTGCTGTGTTGCGTGATGGGCAGGGTAAGATTGTTGCTGCTTCAGCTAAGCCTCTTTTGGGGTTCTTTTATGCTGAGCTAGATGAGTTGCTGGCGTTGCGGGAGGGGTTGTTGTTGGCTAAAGATTCGAACCTGGTTGTTAAATGGGTTGAATTAGATGCTGTTAATGTTGTGGCTAGGGTGTTTAGTTCTTTTCCTTGTTCTTTTTTGGATCCTATTGTTTGTGATGTTAAGGCTCTCTTCAGGTCTATAGGAGTTTCTAACTGCCATGTCATTCCTCGTTCAAGGAATGAAATGGCACATTCTCTTGCTTCCCTAGCCTTTTCCTCTAAGGAGGATTTCTGTTGGTTCAATTCTGAACCAAATTTTATTGTTGGTTTTCTGTAATAGAAGTTATTTTATTTTTTTTAAAAAAAATTCAATTTCTTTTTAAAAAAAATTCCAATATAATCTCCACCGTTCAACAATTTTGACGAACGGTGAAGATCCAACTAATTTTTTTTAATTTAATTTATTTTAAATTTTTAACTGTGGGAGATATGTTATTTCACCAAAAAGTTTATTGTTGATCCATAATCCATTGATAGGTTTAAAGATAAAAATACTCCCGGAACCGTTAAGTTTGACTAACAGTTGACTTATAGAAAGACCAAATTGATACATTTTCAGAAAGTTAGCGTCCAAGGATACCAATAAACGAAACTGTGTTAAAAGTTCAATGATTCCCCAAAAGTTAGGGACCAATCAATAATTGACCAAAATTAAATTAAATAAAAATGAAAAAATTTAATGTTTTTTTAAAGTGGATCTCCAGCGTCCATAAAGATTGATGGACGGTGGAGATTCATTTTATAAAAATTTTAAAAAATAATGATTCCCCAAAAGTAAGGGACCAATCAATAATTGACCAAAATTAAATTAAATAAAAATGAAAAAATTTAATGTTTTTTTAAAGTGGATCTCCAGCGTCCATAAAGATTGATGGACGGTGGAGATTCATTTTATAAAAATTTTAAAAAATAATTTTTTTTAAATCGAACAATTAAAAAAAGAAAAATAAATAAATAGTTTTTATGTTAATTTTTTTGTGTTTTTTTTAATTTATCTTTTTTATAAAAAAATTATTTTTTATTTTTTTATTACGGCAAATTCCAATGGAATACCCTGACGTTTGGTCAATTGCAATGCAATCGCACTTTTCCTTAAAGTACAACCAAGTACCTCGAATAATTATTAATTTGGTTCCTATTGTATTTAAAAGTATCACATTTTGATCTATTTTTACTTTTTTAACTCACACGGTCTCTACCTTTTTTAAAATATATCAATTTAGTTCCTCTGATCAAAATTTTGACGGCCAAACCTGTCATAAAGTATAAATTAACCATTTTACCCTTTTTTATTAAATAATTAAATTAGAATGACGTTTTTACCTTTTAATTTTTTAATAATTTTACCTACTTGGAAGTCCAATAAAAAATTGATATATGTTATAAAAATTTAATTTTTTTTAAATGCTTAAAAATGACTAAATAATAAAATAAAGACGATAAAATTTATTAAAAATAAAAAATAAATTTAAAATTTAAAAATATTAAAAGTAATATAATTTATTAAATAAATAAAATTCAAGATTGAATACTTATAAAACTCAAAATTTAGTAATATTTTAACATTTTAGTTTTCTTAATTAAATTTTTGAGTTTTATAAGTATTTAATCTTGAATTTTATTATTTGTATATTTTTTTTAAAATTATATAATTATTTTAATAATAAATTTATAATATTTATTTAATTATTTTTTAATATTTTTTTTAATTTAAGTTTTTATAACACATATCAATTTTTTATTGGAATATCCAAATAAGTAAAATTATTAAAATGTAAAAAGTTGGAGGGTAAAATCGTCTTGCTAATTTAATAAAAAAGGGTAAGATGGTCAATTTATATTTTATGTGAGATTTGACTAACAAAATTTTGGTCATAAGGTCTATATTGATATATTTTAGAAAAGATAGGGACGATGTGAAGTTAAAGAAATAAAAATATATCAAAAAGTGATATTTTTAAATACATTATGGACCAAATTGATAATTATTTGAGGATACTTGGTTTTAGTTTAAGGAAAAATACGATTTCATTGTAATATGACCAAACGTTAGGGTATTCTATTGTAATTTGTCATTTTTAATATGATCTCTACCGTTCATCGAGATTGATGAACGGTGGAGATTCATTTTAATTTATTTTATTTTTATTACTTTTAAAAAAAATGAAGAAAAATAATCATATTACCTTTCTATTTATTGGTTGATCGTCAGTTTTAATCGTCAACTAGTTAGTTAATGATATTAATATGTAATTAATGTTAAATTTATAATTTTATTGTAATATGATTAAATATCAATGTACTGTATTGTAATTTACTATTATTATTATTATTTTTTTATAAAAAGGCATTAGAGTTGTTTGCTGTATCATTTTTATAAGAAATGATCCGATCTATCAGACGTACACGTAATTCATTAGAATCATACTATGTGGTATAAATAATTAAATTATATAAAATATAATTATAACATAAAAAAAAAAAAAAAAAAAACTGCATTACCTTTTTTTTTTTTTTCCCTCCCCTCTACAGATTGAAGAATTGAATGGCTTCTGGAAAAGCAAACTGATCATTATAAATCAAAGCAGAATTTACATGGCGGGCACTGCCTTATCACGGTTTGATGGGGCCTCATTTATCTCACACCACACCAAGAACCTATCCGCTTCCTGCAATTTTCTTGAGATCTTGAATCCTCTTCTTCAGTAAGGACTCTAACAACAAATTTTGTTATAAGTACTTGAATGCACTTGATTCACATGTGTAATAAAATTAAATTTAATTTGTTATTCATACCATATTACTAATACAAAGTAAAAAGCTTACCGTGAATCAGATTACTATTATTTATATATATTTTTTAAGAATAAATATTGTGTTAATTAAAGTTATTAATTTAAAAATAAATAATTGATAACTGGCATATCTCGATAAATTTATTATTAATTATGTAATTATACTTAAAAAAAAAAACACACAATCTAGATGTTCACTTTAAAATCATGAAAGAAACTCTACTGTAATTATCATATGAATAGAGTTAGGAAATTTCCAGGAATCTAAGGGCCATTACAATGGTGGGTCAATGGCTTTTAGGATTCTGTCTTTGGTTTAATTAATAACATTCCATGAATCACATATTATTTGCACAAAGTATGGCCCCCAATCTAATTAATACTTGGAACAAAAATTGAAAAGAAAAAAAAAGCAGCAGCAAATAATCTTCAGAGAAAAGGCACAAACATTATTAATCAGAATGGGCTCTACCACAATTTGCATTTATCACAAACACTTGAATCACATGATCAATACTGGGGTCTTGGGGTTTTTGGGGGGGAGTTAGATGGACCCCACTCCCTTTCAAGGTCTTCCTTCTACTCCAATTTGATGGGATTCAATCTGACACGTGGGATGATCTTCCTGTATCTCACGTGAACACCTGTCCCCACCTGCAATAACTAATAAATGTTTAATCTCAGGTGTGCTTAGTCTTTAATCTGACTGATTAACAATTGTGATTAATTATACAAAATAATGGACAGTAGCTAAATCCAACAATTAAATACTTTAAACTCAGATTGAGAAAATCAGCTGTTTTTTCTTCTTCTTTTTTTGAAGGGAAAATAAATTCATTAAGTCAAAGACAAATTGAAATTATCCGGTATTAATATTTGTAATAAAGGAGTAAAAATCCTTCATCCAAACAGAAAAACCTAGTTAAAGAACACCCAAACTGCGCAAGGAGATGAACTACTCTATTAGTTGAACGAGGCACAAACTTAAAAGATTGAATCTGACTAGAAGCCGCAACATGAAGAATGTCATCCACAACAAGCCCCACCTCTAATAACACAGGAGGATCTGGAATCAGAAAGTTTTATTCAAATTTTTGAATTTAGATTTATTGTGAATTGTGATAAAGAACACAGGAGGGATTATAAAATTATTCCTCTAAAACATGAATTTCAAAATTGAAATTAATCTTGAAGTCAATTATTTAGATAGTGAAATTATTGACTATTCATATTAGAATGCTAATTAGTTATGTTTGGAAGAGTTTTTCTACCGATAAATGATATTTTTTAATTTCAAAAGCTTTTTTCATATTTTATTTATTTTTTATGTTATTTGATTACCGCACTAGTAAAACTTTTGGAACGATTAAAAAAACCGTTTTACGTATACTTGCCTCAAATTTTAATTTTTTTCCAAGTATATATTTTTGATCCTTTTAAAAATATTAAAATGTCTAATAAAACTTATTATATTTTGTTAATTTTATAATACTTTTTTAACTTAAAATCATGTCCTTCTTTATAATCCTATTATTTCAAAGAGCTTTTTGAGTTGAAAATCAAACTGCTAGTGACTTTTTCTTAAAAGCGATGCTCGTAAAAACTTTACTCTAGTAGAACTTTTGGTTAATTAAAAAAAGTTGTTTTATATTTATTGGGATAAGCTCAAATTTTAGGTTTTTGCAAGTATATATTTTTTAGCTTTTAAAAATATTAAAATATATAATATAACCATATTATATATTAATTTTACAAAACCCTTTAACTTAAAACCATGTATTTTTAGTTAATCCTATCATTAAAGAGAGTTTTTTTTCAACATCTTTTTTTTCAAAAACTCTATTTGTAAAATCCTCTATTTTTAAAAAATCTACTTATAAAATATATATATTTAGAGAAATTCTTTCAAATAGATCCATTGCTTAAGTTCCAAAATTCATTTCGATTGCGAAACTAATTATCCAAATTTTGAAACCGAACAAAAAATATATGCCGATCAAATGATTTGAACCTACTAATCTTAATTAATTATACAACTTTATAAGTTGCTTGTGATAAAACTAACACATGAAACGACAATAAAATAAGACCACAAAGTCATATTAATAATAACTTTAATTAAATATTTAGGGAATCCAAAGAAAAATAATTAGATTTTGGAAAACGTGACCAAAATTATTGGTTCACTGAGGATTACATTTTGTTAAAGTTTGGAAACAATCAAAAACGGCATCTTCATGGAAATTTTAAAATTATCATTAATTTCAGGTTATAGGTAATTAATTATAATTAAAAATTACTTTAGAAATCTTTGAATGTCAAAATAATATCAATAATTATCAAAGTGAAGGTGACAAATTATTGAAAGAGAAACGGTGAAGAAAGATGGTGCCAACTAATGAGATACCATGTATGTCGATACAATAAAAATGTGTGTATTGAACTTTTACAGTGGATTTTATGGTGTTTTCTCTAAAATATACCTGCGCTTATCTCAGACGAGAACGGAGAATTTATGTCCACAGTTTCTGGCTCTCGACATCATTGCCATCGCCATCTTCCTCCTCTCTCTAGTAGTTTGTATGCACCAGTAGCACCACGTCCCTGTAACTCATATTTCTACTTTTTGAATTGTTCGTGCTTATCGACAACTATGATGTTGTATCTATTTTGAATGTAAAACCGCGGAATTTTGCACTCAGTTTTTTGTCCAAAAAAATTCGTATTAGTTCAGGCTAATGCAATCATCTTTCTGTATTTTTTTCTTGAATCATTTTATATTTTTTTGAAAAAACAATACAATTGTAATTTACTGCTCTCCATCATGGGAGTGTGAGGGATATATACTACTGAATTTTTGGTTCTTTCACTTTAGTTATAAGGACCATAAGTAATTTAGACATTTAAAAAATACAATATTGATTAATTAATAGAGGAAATTCTCAATTTTACACTTCATCTCTCCATTTTGCAACTAAATTTTGTTGTTTTTTTTTCTTTTACTTTGAAGTTACATTATTTTGTTATTTTTTTAAAAAAATAATTAATTTAAAAAATAATTAACGAATATTTTTAAGAAGTCAGATTTTCATTTTCATTTTTTGTTCTCCATTTTGTAATGATCCATATAGTTTCATAATCATATTTGTAATTATTTTATTAAAATTATTTGAATTTCATAATCATATTTTTAATAATGATATTTGAATTTCTAATTTTTTTTAAGGGAACTAGAGTCTTGATTATTTAGAGACAAAATTAATTAATTCAAGGGGGATTATCAATTTGGTCCCTATATTTTGGACAATTATTAGTTTTTTAAACGAGTTATGGTTAATGGTACACTTGGTCCATTACTTTTAGAAAAGGTATCAATTTGATCCATCTGACTAAATTTCTGTCAGTCAACCTTGATAAAATTGGCAAAAAGATAGTTTTGCCCTTAATACTATTTAAATGAGTTAAATGACATTTTAACCTTAGAATTTTAAAATAATTATTAATAAATAGAAGGGTAATATGGTCATTTCATTTAAAAATAACATTTAAAATATTTAAAAAATATTTTTTAATGGATCTTCACCGTCCATCAATCTTGATGAACGGTAAAGATTATATTAAAAAAATTAAAGTGAAAATATAATTTTTTTTTAATTTTTGTTTTTAAAAAAATTGAAAATGAACTTTAAAAAAAAAATTAAAGTTTGAAATCAACCAAAAAAAAAAATGAGCTGAATCTCCAGCGCGACGAACCCAGAAGGGTTCGTCAATGAAGACGAACCCATCTGGGTTCGTCAACGATCTGAGTTCACTTTCTAGGTACTAAAAAAAAAAAAAAAAAAAAAAATTTTTTTGGGAAGAACCCAAAAAGGGTTCCTCAAGAACCTAGAAAACTGGGTTCGTTCGTTGGGTTTTCTAGGTTCGTTGCACATCAACGAACCCAGATCTGGATTCGTTGATCTTCAAACTTTGAATTTCATCCTTTTTTTTTTATGGTGGAGATCCAGATTGGATCTCCATCGTCCATTCATCTAGATGGACGGTGGAGATCCAGATTGGATCTCCACCACTCAGAATTTCAATTTTTTAAAAAATAAAAAATAAAAAAAATTTATTTTCACTTTAATTTTTTTTTAATTTCAATATAATCTTTACTATCCATCAATCTTGATGGACGGTGGAGATTTATTGAATTTTTTTTAAATTTTTAATTTAATTATTGTAAAATTTTAATTTAGTTTATTTTAAATTTTTAATTAGGGGTTGATATGTCATTTTACTAAAAAAGTTACTGTTGTGTTGTTGATAGGTTTAAAGACGAAAATACCCCTGGAACCGTTAAGTTTAACTAACGGTTGACTAATAGAGGGACTAAATTGATACATTTTCTAAAAGTTAGGGACCAAGTGTACCATTAATTATAACTCATTTAAAAAATTGATAAGTTTTCAAAATATGGGGGCTAAATTGATAATCCCCCTTAATTCAATAGTATGGTTGAAAATGAATTTGAATTTGAAGGGTATCCATTAGGGACATGTAGTTATGTAGTGAAGCCACAATTTTTAAATATATGGTCAAAAAGTCAGGCTGTATAACTTTATTTAACAGTTTTATACACATTTCACATTTGTGAGTTGTGACACAAAAAAAAAAAAAGGGTAAAGTCAATACAGCTCATTATTTTTTAAAAAAATTATCATAAATGCTGAAATGTATTGGAACTAGTTCTTCATTTAAGTATTTATAATCATTACAGTTACAAAAAGTTAACATTGATTATATCAAACATTTTAAAAAAAAAAAAAAAAAAGAAGAGAAAAACATTGAAAAAGTTACTACTTTGTAGCTTTTAACTTGTTTTCAGATTCTTATACATAACCCATCTCATAATACCAGTGTTATCTTAAATTTTATAAATGCATCAACTTTAGGTTTTGTTACGGGAACACGTAAGATAAGGATATTATAGTAGATAGTATTTTTAATTTGTATTATAAATTTAATATTTAACTTTACATTTCAATAATAATATATTATATATTTTAACTTTTTAAATTCAATAATATATCATGCTGTGATAATTGATGAATAAATTTATATTAATAATATTTTATTTTATTTATTATATAAATTTATTTATTAATTAATATATTATTAATTGAGATATAAATTGATTAGAATAATATTAGTCAATTGATACATCAATGTACAAGTTGACACATCATTAAAATAATACTACACATCTTATATTAAATAGTAACTCTTGAGTTCCAATATATATGACTATTGAGGTGTGAAAGAATTTTTTAAGTTAACTTTTAGGATTGACAGAATCAAAGTCAAAACCTGTACGATTTGAAGTTGAATTGATGGATTAGCTAGGTTTTTAGGTTTCCATAAAAGATACAAAACACAATTACATTGGTATTTTTGGGGTGTGTGTGTGTGTATATATATATATATATATACAAGTGATAGTGGAGTATGGGAGAAAACATGTGATCTCATTTTGATAAAGCTGACTGAGGAGCTCTGCTTGTCAACTACAGTATTTATTTTATTTTATTTGTATATTTATTTAATAATTGTAATAAAATACAAATATGTAACTGTTATGGTAAAAAGTAAGCTGAGAGAAAGAAAAAGTTGAAAAGAAAAAGAAATCACCACCACACAGCACACAAGGACACCCTTTAAATTTAATAAAATTTCTCTTCACTGTTTTCTGAAATAATTAACAAAGTTGTAAGTCTTTTCTTGTTTCAAACTAAAATTAATTTTCTTTTTTGTCAAAATAATTTTTGGATTTTTTTCTTTCTGCTTTTGATTCTTTGAATAAACAAAAAAAAAAAAGAAAAAAAAGAAAAGAGAAACCAAAGCACTGTTTAACATAAAGAATGTTTATCAAGTGAAACTGTGAAACCATAAATTTATTCGTTTTCTTTTTCTTTTTCTTTTCCAAGAAGTGTGTGAGAGAGAGAGAGAGAGAGAGTGAGAGACTGAGAGACATATAAGTTCATGGAGAGCTGCTGCCTGCTGCTCTTTACTGAGAAAGACTGAGAAGTGAGTTGTTGAAGACCACAGAGCTTCTTTTTCTGCACAGAAAGCGAAGCTTCTCTTTCCCATAATTATTACTCACTATCTTCTCTTCTCTCTCTCTCACACACTCAACATGTCTTTTGTCTTCTCAGCTTGACCATTTCTCTCTTTTTGCAAGTTAACCACACACAAACAATCCAATCCAAACCATTAAAAAAACAGAGAAAAAAAAATGGAGTTTGATCTTGAGAACCCCTTTACAAGCTTGGGAGAAGAAGAAGAAGAACAACAATATGATACAATCCTGGATCTCTTTGTCTCTGAGTCTGATCATATGCCCTCTCAGGACTTCACAAAATGCTTGGAAATGGCAGATTTTTTTGTCTCTTTTCGTCAGGAAGCGGTGTCTCTCATTTTACAGGTAAAAACAAATGTGACCGTAAGCTCCTGTTTATAGGATTGTGCTCTGGAGATATCTTCGTTTTTGTTGCTTGTTTCTTGGTATAATAAAAATTGTTTTTGTTTTCCAGGCACAGTTTTCCTGCAACTTTGAGCCTTGCATCCCCTACCTTGCTGTCACTTATTTGGATCGGTTCATTTCCAGGCAAGAAATTCAGGTACATAAACAAGTAAACAACTGTTGTACTAGACAATTAGTGAAAATATTATGTTCTGTTTTTTAAGATTTTATTTTATGTTATTTTTTCTGATTTTTGCAGCTTGGAAAACCATGGGTTCTCAAATTACTTGTAATCTCTTGCATTTCTCTGGCTGCAAAGATGAAAAACACCCATTTTTCACTCTCTGAATTCCAGGTAAGGTGTTTGTTTTTTTTACATTATTACAATACATGAATTAAAAAAAATTGTTTCGACCATTGACATTATTGCAATAGCAACTCATATAAATTGTTGAAAAATCGATGAAACAGAGAGAAGAAGGTTTCATCTTTGATGCACAAACGATCCATCGAATGGAGCTTATCATTCTTGATGCTTTAAATTGGAGAATGAGATCAATTACACCATTCTCATTTCTCTGTTTCTTCATTTCCTTGTTCAAACTCAAAGATCCTCCGTTGACACAAGCTCTCAAAGATCGAGCCACAGACATAATCTTCAGAGCCCATAATGGTAACATTGTCTTACATACATGAAAACTAAGCACATATAAGAAAATATCTATATTATCGGTTTCATTAGTTTCTGTGAAAATTGAAATACAGCTCAAACCCAGATTAATGAATCATGTTTTTTTTTTTTGGGTTACAGAAGTCAAGTTGCTAGAGTTCAGGCCATCAGTAATAGCAGCATCTGCACTTCTTTTGTCTTCTCATGAGCTGTTTCCATTGCAATTTCCTTCTTTCAAGACTTCAATTTCTTCTTGCGAATATGTGAATAAAGTAAGTAAACAAGTTACCAATTTTTTGTTGTTTTTTTAAATATTTTTTGAATGTGAAAACAAGTTTTTGGTTACTTAAATCTTTACTTGACTTGGATTGAATTCTACTTTCTGTTGTAGGAGAACTTGTTAAAATGTTTTGATACAATGCAAGAAATGATGGAGATAGAGGGGTTTGATTCGATGTCGTCGAGCACAATAACTCCAGTAGGTGTGCTGGACTACAAATGCAGCAAATCATCAGTGAGCGAGACCACCTACCACCATAACTGCCAGTGTGATGCCACCAGAGAAGAGAGAAATCAAACGGCGGAAAACGAACGGTTTTTGCAGTGAAAACAAGTTCCAGCTTTCTCGTATCCAACAATGTTGATTTTTTTACTGTGACAACAAAGAGATGAGTCCATAACACCAGAAGAGAGAAGGTCATGATGGAAGACTCAAATAAATTAGAGGGAAAAAAAGAAAAAAGAAAAAGAAAGAAGAAACAAAATTTAGTTTTGTATTGTTGGGGTGTTTAGTATTGGACAAACAAGAAGGACAAAAAAACAGGGCATTGAATGTTGAATTCTAATACATAAATTGTGTTTGCTGCTCTTGTTTTTTTGGTTTTTTTAAAGTTTGGTAGTGTCTCTTTAGAAGGAATCACTAAATATTTCAAATAACATAATGATTCTCTTGAAAAGGCAAAGAATTGATGGACATTTCACAGTCAACTCTGAGATGGAAATTGATATATAAAAAATTAATTTGGCTGGTAAAAGAAACTGTTCTCAATTTTGTGGGGATAAGAGAGAGAGAGAGAGAGACAGACAGACAGAGGAAGCAACGTTCAAGACACGTAGCTTTCTTCGAAGATTTTAGTATCTTTGTCGAAGATACAAAAGCCATTTATGTGCTGTTTGAATTGAAAGCAATTTGAAGCTGACGGTGTTGTGTGTGTGTGTGTGAGACCAATCTTTTAGTGTTATTTGTGTGGGAATTGGGAGAAGCATATTAGATAATATGTAAAATAAAATCACAATGATTCTAAAATTCGTTTAAAACCCCTTTTCTGACAAGGAAGGGCTTATCGATGAAAATGTAAACGCAAACAAAATTTGACATTGGAAGTAAAATAGGATGCTTCAGGGTAGGTAGATGGTCCTTGTACTATAATTTGGCCCACTATTATGGAGGCATGAAGGTAATATATCTGAATTTTTACATGTGAATATCATACCATCGTACGAGTAGGATAGTCTAGATGGGAACATCTTTTCTTTTTTGTTTTTTTTTGGGACCATCATAAAAATGGTGGTCCACCGACTCAATATCCAAGCCAAACAAGCAATAATCATCTAGATTCTAGGCAACCTTGGGATGGGACCAACCCAATCTCATTAAAGTCTGGTAATTCACCAGGCCCAGGGCGAGGCCCAATAATGTCTACCGTTGTCGTGGCAAAGCCTTAATAAAATTTTCCATTGTTTTTTTTTTTTTTTTCTGATTAGTTTTCTTATGTGTGTATGGTGATTCGTAGACGATTTGATCATCAAAATACACAAAGTTCACGCTCCAAACACAAGCAATGCAGAGAGTGGAATTTCATTAGATTTGTTTTTAGTCGATAAATAAATAGTGGTACGTTATGCACACCTATACCATTATATGTGTCGTAGAATGTGAAAAATCCCGTCGTCTGACATGGGTTTAGATTTTAGATTTTAAAAAATTTCAAGAATTGGGTTTGGTTTTAACACAATGTAAACAGTTCTTAGAATATTTGATCAGTTTTGAGGAAAAATTCAAGGTTGTACTGATATTCTCATCTACATTGTTTGCATTGTTCTTTTCTAGAACTGTATATATATATATATATATATTTGTGGTTTCATTTCATTGGACCTGTACTTGTTAATATAAGCTCTCTGCAAATTAGTTCATTTTTTAAAATAGTAGTTGTCTGGAGGCAAAAAGTCCATGCCATCCCATCTAACGACAGCTGATTATTTCTTATTTCTCTTGACAGCTTTGTGGAAAAGGACTTTGGGTATATATATGGGCTGTGGCATGGTTGGTGCAACATGTAGACATAATCTCAGCCTGAGTCTGACCACAGTATATATATGCTAATTAATTTGGTTGTTCTCTCTTTTTCTCAACCCAATCCAATTTGGCCATTTTATTTCCAACTAGGTTGCAATAATTTGGACAGTAACATGAACAAAAATAAAAAATAAAATAAATAAATAAATTCGAGCACAAACATTAATTTGCTTCCAGGATTATCGAAAAGGGTACTTGGGCTAAAATTTAGATAATTTTGTAATCTATATAATCTAGAAGATAGTATATATATTTGACACGACCGAGAGATATACCTCTCACGTTCAAATCCTAAATCTTACTTCTCATTTAATAGTTAAATTGCGTTTGTTAATAAAAAAATTGGTATTCAAGATTTTGGTATTTGTTCAGTAGATTTATCCTCCAGGAAGATTGAAGAAGAATATTATAGAAAGAAAAGGAAAAGATATGAACAAATTACCTTAAGTTATAAAAAGGTATTTTGCGTCCATAAACACTAAAAAGAAGACAACGAATAATAGTTTTGTATGAGACAAAAGAAAAGAGCACATAAGAAGATCAAAGGTTCATGGGTGGGGAAAAGCAGATGATCAGCAAAAAGACAAGAAAGAGACCATATGTAACCGACAGAAGAGAGAAAGTGGTGCAAGGAATTAGTGTTGCAGACTTAGTAATCTTACATAAAGCATGTCTACTCAGTAACAAATATACAAACATCCAAGTGGCAACAGTAGAAAAGACCATCTGGAGATATTCTGCCAAGTAAACCTGTACAACAGGGGGACCAGTCTGACCTGGACAAAATACCTGACCTACAAAAGGGGGACATCAAGGCGTCAGACTTGTCCTAGAGCAGTCCTGAATCACAATTTACATCATACGTGTCCAATATTAATTATTGATTTCAGGCGTGTGTCTACCACACGACCAGGGGTTAATGAAGAACGAAGAGTAGGTCAGAAAGGAAAAAAATGAAAGACCATAGACCAAGAGACACTTGACAAAAGTTGTGAGGAAAAGTCTGTCACCTGGAGTCTATAAATACTCATGCACATTCAAAAGGAAAGGTTGGCTACTCTTTTCATATGTTTTCCAATTTTTTTGTTCTTAAGTTCATGTTGAAAGGCTTAGAGGTAGATTTTTCTATACTAACTTGAGCGTCAGAGTATGGTAGCCGGACTGCCACCGACAACCACATTGACCCTAAACGTTTATCTGTCCTTGCAGGTTTTTTCACTTGAACTATATGGATTTTTTCCAGAAAGAGTAGCATAAACATTCACTGAAACATTTAAATTTCATTATATGTGATTATCGTCCAATACAACATTTCCAGTAGTTATTGTTAAAATTGACATTTCTCTACACATTTTTCTTATTTATATTAAGAAAATGTCCCATATGTTTTCTCTAGAAGACATTTATATTTTCTCCTTGTTAACTTTCAGTTGATGACAAATTTTAAGTTAACAGCTTTAATTTTTAAATTGATTAAATTTTATTATCGAATGAAGTAGAGTTTAAATACTATTGTAAGGTCTTTTCCTGTAAATTTTAAGTGATTGAAATGAAGGGATCTTAACATTATTCATTCACACAACATGCCTTTATGCAACTGAAAACATTGAGTACAATCCAAGCATCCAAATGCCAGGACACTCTCAGGCATAATTCTCAGTTTCTAACTCTATGTGTCTAGAGGGAGCACTTTGGGGAAAAGGAAAAAAAAAATAAAATTAAAACGTTAATAATATTTTTTTTCTTAATATAATTGAAATATAAACCTGATAGGAGCCGTTTCAATTTCAAGATCTCTTACGTGTCTGACCTTCACTTGCTTCTTGCATCAAAAAATAGGCCCAAATATACATAAATCATCGCCATCATCACAGTAGGAAGCAAATGCATATGTATTCTCTTGGAATCCCCACTGAGAAGTTGATTCCATAGATCCAGGGTCTGTGTATGTTGTCCCACAATCATCCACCGTGTATAGACCCTCCTGATCCATTGGAAATGGCTGCTCCCAAAAATTTTGGAATTCTCCAAATAATGTTTCAGATGATGAACCATTATTGTAATTCTCTTCTATGGTTTGGCTTTTGTAAATCTCACGAGCAGGATCAGAGCTCGTCGATGAACAAAAAGTATCGGTTGAGAGTTGTGATGATGAGGGCATTGGAGTGGCAATATTGTTATTGCAGTAATCCAAGTTTGATGTTTGTGAAGCATTGGAAAGTGAGACATCATCATAAACTTCATATGGATTGTTCTGGTAGGTTGTGACAGTAGTAGTACTGCTGGCTGTTTGTGTTTCTTGCAAATTATTATAAGTTGTTGGCATTTGTTGGATGTTCTTCAAGTTGGTGTGCCAGTGATTTTTAATCTCATTGTCTGTTCTGCCAGGCAATCTAGCTGCAATAGCAGACCACCTGATATAAAGAGAATATTAAAATTTCACCATTAATTGGTTTTCAAATGGATATTGAAAGATCCTCTAAAACTTGTTTATTGTTTGGTGCATGCTATAACTATTGAAATACATACCTTAACAAATAATAATTATAAAGACATATTCTTTTGGTTAACTAATAGAGTAGATTGTTTAAAAGCATGAATGGTCTTGAATTCCTGACTCATCATATATATGTAAACACACTAGATCTTACTATTATCATTTGATGAGGTACAGCTAGCTAGCTCCTTGCATGAAGAAGAAGAAAGGAGCTTATGTAACTTGAGAGAAGATAAGAAGAAGCTGACTATTGTAACCAAAAGAGTACAGTTGGAAAAGATCAGAAGATCTGATCAATTGAAACACTAGGACTTGAAAACAAGAGCAAAGATATTTGAGAAGAAAAGGGTTGATAAATTTGAGAAAGATCACATCGCATTTAGACCAAGAGCAGCTGATTTTAATATATATATATATTCTCATGAATATGCCGCATCCTGATCATGGGGCTAATATTGATGATTCTATGTCAAGCAAAATAAATGAAAAACTTATTATTATATACTTACTTATTTCCTAGTTGTTCATGCAACCTGATAATGGTCAGATCTTCTTCTCCATTGAAGTTTCCACGCTTGATACCTGGTTTTAGGTAATTCATCCACCGAAGTCTACAACTCTTCCCTGATCTCAACAAACCTAGAAATAGAAGATACACAAATTTAACAACACAAGCTACATGATATATATACTACATAGGTAGAAATGAAGTTTAATGGTATTATATATATACCAACCAGCAGCTTTTGGCATCTGGGTCCAATTCCAAATGCCATATCTATTGATATATGCTATCAATTTCTGGTCTTCTACAGGATTCCATGTGCCTTTTCTCAACCATGTCTTCGTCCTCTGATCAAAGCTGCGAGCCTCCTTCACCATGATTATATATCTCAGAAGTTGGAGAATCAAACTCGGTTTCAGATTTTCAACCACATATACGACTCATTGCTCTCTCTCTATAGATGTATATAGATATATAGCAGTTCATATATTCTATATTCAATGGGAAAACGTGTGTCGATGGATGACGAAGGATCTAATTATTTTTTTTCCAATGATCATCACACTGACTCCATTATTACCCTCCTAACATGTAGATAGATAAATATGTCATTTCTCCCATTTTCTTGCTGATTAGATTCTATAGAAATGATTTTTTAAAGTTAGTATTATTTTTGTTCTAAATAGAAATAACATAAAAGAACAAATTAATTTCATTGTCAGATGCTTTTGACTACCGAGAAATTAAATAAAAAATAAAAAATCAGAACAATAATACTGACATGACAAAGACGGTTAAGCTGATCTACATAATTTTCTAGAAAGTCTCATCTTTGAAGGGAAGCTGATAACATACCTACAAGATCTAAGCAAATAAGAGCAGAAGTTATGACAAAATAATGTTAGGTATCTTAGGTTTGTCTCCACACTACACTGTTAATAGTTCGAGTCGTATTTCTCTTTCCAAATATCGAATTAATTATAATTATTAAAAAAAAAAACACAAGTCTCCGTGGTTGTTTGTGGACAAATCGGAAGCAAAGAACAGGTAATTGAAAAAGTGACCTACTGAAAAATTCTTGTGCTGCACCCCATTAAAAACCAAAAATAAAATAAAAATAAAAAAGAGCTGAAGTCATTGTAATTACCATGTAATTAATTACACACATAGCTATATATGCATTTTGTGTCCTTTGTACTATGCGAAGAGATACCGAGCTTCAATATATTATACATTCAATTTTTTATTTTCTATTTTTGAAAATAATTTATACATTCAATTTGATTGGTCTGTAATAGAATCATTCTATTTCCAACAAGAGATGATGAAAACCCAAGTGATAGATGAACCAAATGAGTTAATTAGTTTATAAATTATAAATCAATTGTGTCACTTGTTGGTTACTACTTTAAGTTAGTAACAGATAAGACCGGATAATATATATATATATATATATTTATTTATTTATTTAATAATATTTTAATTTTAACATTATTAGTTAATATTAATGACAGATTAATCAACCACCTAAGACTCTGTTGAGGAAGGTAAATAGAAAATACTTTTTTTCAATTTTATAAATTTAGGAGTTAAAAAGGAGGGCGCGACTTGAACATACAATTTTATTAATAAACGTGTGAAGGATTTATTACTAGACAACATCAGCATCGTCATCCTAAAAAATACTTCTGGTCACTCAGGGTAATTTGCTTTGGTGGTTGAAAGAGCATGTCCTTTAAGTTATTAAAATTCAAAACTGAAGTATGTATATATTTATTCGTTTCATATTGGGTAGATCTCTCCTGTATAGGAAGCATACAATTTTACTATAAAAGTTGATATCTGGTCCGTACTGTATTAATATAAATTTAATCTCGATGAATATCAATAGTTCTCTGACCTATAAATAGTCAGATTTTTAAAAATATATATATATACTTCTAGTCACATGTTTATACTATGTACATAGGTAACGTCTAGTTGCTCATGTCATGCAAGATATAACTAAGTAGGAAATAGAAATTATGAGAACATTTTAAATTGGCAAGTTGTCAAGTTGTAATAATAAAATGGAAAATTGAAAACAGACAAAAATATAAGGAGGAAATTTATTTTGATCCTTATTTTTTAAAATAATATTATTTTTTATCAACATTTTTTATTTTAATTTGCGTGGTTTCTAACTTTTTAAAAATTTATCATTTTAATTTTGCTGACCAAATTTTTAACAGTAAAATATGACAAGATATGCACATTGATCATTTTACCCTTAACTTTAAATGTTTAAGTTAAAAATACAATTTTACCCTTTATTTTTTAAAATTTAACAAATTAACATTAGCTTATACGTCCAATAAGAATCTAATATGTGTTAAAAAAAATTAAAATTATAAAATAAACAAAATTTATTAAAAAAATTCTTAAAAATTAAATTAAATTAAATTAAATTAATTAATTAACACTAAAATTAAAAATATTTAAAAAATAAAAAAAATTAGTACAATAATAACTAATTTATGAAAAATTTAATAATTTAAAATAACACTTTAAATTAATATTAAAATATAAAAAATAAATTTTATATATGATAATAAATTATAATAAATTTAAAATAAAATAAATTATTAAAGTAATAAACATAAAAATAAATTATTATTTTTAAAAATAATAATTAATTATTAAAGTAATTTTTATTTATTTTTTTAAAAAAATTTCTATTTTTTATTTTTTAAATTATTATTATTTTATTTTTATAATTAATTTTTATTTTATAATTTTTATTTATTTTTTAACCTTAATTTTTATTTTTGTGTTTAAAGATTAAAATACCTCCAACACCATTATATTTGACTAATAGTTAACTAAAAGAATGACTAAATTGATGAATTTTTAAAAAGTTAAAGACTACAAGAGTTAAAAAAAAATATATTAATTATAAAATAATAATTTTAAAAAAATTAGAGATTAAAATAATTTTTACCTAAAACAGAATGTCAAAAAGGAAAAAACAGACAAAAACAGTACACCCACTTTGAACTTCTGCATATTCTAAATTTGAGAAATTTTTTTTTTTTTTTTGAAAGGAAATTTGAGAAATTATTAGTTGTTGAAGAACGTGGATAAAAATTTATCTTTGAAGCATACTAAAAAAAATAAGGAATATTTTTTTTTAAAAAAAAAAAATTCTTTATTGATGAGGTAAAGCAGAAAAAGACAGGTCGGCAAATGCAAATTTAGAGGTTTTCACAATTGAAAAAAATAATTCATTTAAGATTTTTATAAACACAGGATTGACTGAATCATTAGTCAAAATGAACTTAAATTAAATCTGTCACACATGAGCGAGATTTAATTTTTGTAACTACTTGAATTATTGAGGATTGGTTAATTTGACTAGTAATTCAACTATGGTACCAATGGTGAAACAAAACAGTTTTGAGAGGGAAAATATTGAGAGAAAAATCACAGCATACTAAGTTACTAGAAATCTCCTTAAAAAGAATGTAAAATTTAACAAAGTTTGATTAAATATCAACTTGCACATTAAATAACAGAATTCAGTTACCAAACGTAACAGAATTATGTGACAAATATAATTGACAGATGATATGTCATCAACGGATTGGATAGTTGAAATCTTATGTGGCTGATGAGTGACAGCTGGATGAAGAGAACCAAAGGTGTTCGACCAAGTCCTGAGAGAGATGTGCTCTTGGGTTGTTTTTCAATCTTGATTAGCTGATTGCTACTTATTAACAACAACATCATTAGCTACTGTATAGTCTTCAGTAGGCTCACATACTCTAACATTCCCCCTCAAGCTGGAGGGAGCAACAACAGAAAGCTTGGAACGAAGAAGAACAAACCGAGCAATCGTGAGAGCCTTGGTGAGCAAATTAGCGATTTGGTCCTCATAAGGGATATATCGCACATCTATTTGTTGAGCTGCCACTTTCTCACAGATAAAATAAACGTCAATTTCTATATGTTTCGTTTGTGCATGAAAAATGAGATTCTTGGCAAGCGATTGAGCACCAATATTGTCACACCAAGCAATAAGACAAGCAGACAATGTAAAACCAAGCTCAGAAAATAAAGAATGCAGGCAAAGAAGTTCCGTTGTGGCTTGGGAGAGAGCCCTATATTCGGCTTCGGTGCTTGAACGAGCAACGACCTGCTACTTTTTGAAGCTCCATTTAAGAAGATTGGAACCCATGTAAACGCAATAACCAGATGTAGAATAACGATCATCAATGGAGCTAGCCCAATCAGCATCCACATAACATGTTAAAGCAAGCTTGGTGGCAGGTCTGAAAATCAAACCAAAATCTGTTGTAATTTGATTCGTAGCACCAGTGTCAAAATACCAATTAGGATCTGCCACCGTGTCTAGGGTTGCAAGAAGAGCATGAGGCTGAGAATTATTGCTCTGTGGAGAAGTCTAATTTGAGTTATTTCCTTGTGCCTGAGTAAGAGTCATTCCTGAAAATGCTTGATCAAAGCGTTTATAACACATAGAAACTACATGCCCTGGTTTTCAACAGAGTTGACAGTAAATGCAAGGCTTATTATTAGGATTTCTACCCCTTCCACCTCTATAGTTACCTCTTTCACCACGTTGAGATTTCTGTCCAGTAGTAGAAAAATGAGCTGCAGCATTGGAGATGTCTAGAGAAGCTGCAGAGTGTTGGCGTTCAAGCCTCTGTTCTTGTGTCATAAGTAGATATTGTGGTTCATTTAGTGTTATAAAATCTTCTCTAGATGTAACATGAACAACCATAGAATCATATTCTAAGCCTAGACCATTAAACACACTCAAGATCACATCTTGATCATATGTATATTGGCCTGCAGCAGTTAAACTATCAGTAATGATTTTCATCTTAGGTATATAATCTCCCATACTTATAGATCTTTTTTTCAGATTTTGCATTTGTGACCTAAGGTGGAGAATGCTAACCTTAGATTGTTTAGAATACCATTTTTCTAAGGTTGTCCAAACCTCAAATGCAGTAACACAATGTGTGACTTCACCAACTACAGATTTGCTTAAAGTTGAAATCATCCAACAAACTGATAACTGATCATTCTTTTTCCATGTAAGAAATTCATCAGACAAACGTTGATTTACCTCTCCTGTAGCTGAAGAAGGAGTATCAACATACTTTGCAGGTGCAAGCTTTGATTCGAAGATATAATCTTCTAGGTTGTAAGCTCGGATTGCAGGTAAAACCTGAGCTCTCGCAATCCAATTTGATTGGCAAGTTGAAGTTCAACGGAGAGTTGAACAGAGAAGAAAAAGCTTAACCACTAGGTTGACTTTGAGAAGAAAGTGAGGAAGCAGCCATTGTTGAGAAGAGGATCACTGGAGACTTTCGTCAAACAGCTCTGATACTATGAAACAAAACAGTTTTTAGAGAGAATATTGAGCGAAAAATCACAGCATACTAAGTTGCTGGAAATCTCATTAAGAAGAATGTAAAGTTTAACAAAATTTGATTAAATATAATATAAACATCTTGCACATTAAATAACAGAATTCAGTTACCAAACGTAACAGAATTATGTGACAAATATAAGTGAGAGATGATGTGTCATCAAAGGATTAGATAGCTGAAATCTTATGTGGCTGATGAGTGACAGCTGGATGAAGAGAACCAAAGGTGTTTGACCAAGTCCTGAGAGAGATGTGCTCTTGGGTTGTGTTTCAATCTTGATCAGTAGATTGCTACTTATCAACAACAACATTATTAGCTGCTGTGTAATCTTCAGCAGGCTCACATACTCTAACAAATAGTATCTTTTCTTGATGGTTGTAGGAGTTTCGTACACTCTTTCAAGCCACCCTTTGATCCGTAAGGTATCAAATTTTAAAGGTAAAAAAAAAAATAGTTTCAACGATGGAGTAAACACCAAATGATCTCAAAGAAAAAAATAATGTTAGGTTGTCAAAAAAATTTGGCCAGCAAATTCATTAAATGAGGTGGTGTCGACATCACGTATTACATCTTTTGGGCAAATTGTTTTGGGCAACATAGCATTACTCTTATAAAAAAATTATAACTTTTCATTTAATTCTAAATCACTGAATCACATTTAAAATATTTTTAATCAAAATTATCAGATAATATATTTCTAATTTTATTAAAATTTTAATAGTACAAATTTCTTTTAACCAATTACTTATTATAAGTCACTTTTTAAAAAATTTAAATCATGTTGTCACTTCCAAAACTATTGTTAACCTTCAATTTTTATTTTTATTTTAAAATAAAATAAACATAATTTCTTTATCATTATTTAGGCATCTTAATTATGAATAACATCTTATCAATATTTAGATAAACATGTTTTAGAATTTATTAAATTATTGTTATATAATTATTTGTATCATACAAAATGAAAATACATGATATATGCTTCGTTTTCTCCTCTGATTTGTTGAAGCTCTCGCCATTAGGAGTGGTATTGGGCTGGCCACGGAAATAGGTCTGTGCCCATTTGTTCTGGAGACTGATGCTGCCTTTGTTGTGAATCTGACCAAAGGGCATTAGTCTGCTGGATGCTGGATTTTTAATCCAATCCATACTGTATTAAATACATCACTGTAATAATTTACTCAAGTCTAATTCTGTCATATTCCATAAAAATAGTTTAATATAATCTCGTGCACCAAACGCACCTCGCGGAATTGGATTAGATTATTTTTATGGAATATTATAGGATGTGATGAGTTTGGTAGAGTATGAATTGAACTAAAAATAGTATTATCTCTTGTTTGATAGAGTAAGAGATGAGATAAATAAGATTAGATTAAATTAATTTTCATATAAAATAAAATTATTTTAAAGTAAATTAAATTCATTTTAACTTAAATAAAAGATAAAATTAATTTTAAATCAAATAAAAATATATTTAAATGTAATTTAATTTTAAAAAATATTTTTTGAATAAAACAAAAATATTTAAATTATTTTTAAAATAAATAAAACTATTTTAAATTAATTAAGATGATTTTAAATTAAATAAAAATAAAAATTTTAAATTTAGTTTAATTAAAAAATATTTTTTGAATAAAATTAAATATTTAAATTATTTTTAAAATAAATAAACTACTTTTAAATTAATTTAAAATAAAATAAAATATATTTTTATTTGCATTAAATATTAAATAAAATGAAAAATAAAAAAGAAGGAAAAAGAAGAGATGTGACAAAATCTTTAGTGGGACTAAATAATCCCACATAAATAGGATAATGTGAGATTGTTGGAATTGAATTAAAATTAGTTCAATTTTATTTTTATCTCATGCACCAAACAACCGTTAAGGACATTACTTTTATTCCTTCCTCTGTTTGTAATTTGGTTTATGCTCAACTTCTTGTTTCTGTTTAATGGAATATAATGAATTCATTAAAAATAAATAAATTGACACTATATTCAAAGTGAAGAAAAATAAAACATATAATTCAAGTTTCATATTTCAATCTCTATTCAATCTTTAATTAAATCCAGTACTCCTCAGTCTTTAAAAAGAAAAGTTGTAATGAAAATCCAAGTGGTCTCTAGTCCACCATTTACGCCATGTTGAAACATGTGTTTGCTCACACTTTCAGGAGATGGATTTTTGTACACTTTCAAGAGATGGATTTTCGTTTATATTTTTTGACTAACCGATACAGGTTTGTATGGTTAATAGTTAATAGCTAATAGCGACATAACTACAAAGAAATGTAGAGTGATCTTTTATTATTAATTATAAGTTATATAAACAAATGAGATTTTCTTATAGTTTATGTAAAAAGTATTTGATCGAATATCACTCGCAGTAAAATCGACTATATGTTAAGTTTCCTCGTCTTGTCTGTTCAAACATGAGCCTAAGAAACATTAATGAGGTTTTTAGAGAAAAATTGGTTACTGCATCCAAGACTGGGTCAGGAATCAGGATGATTTCACTAGGGCTTGAAATTTTGGTCTCGAGACCTCAAAATTTCTACTCAAAAGGAACCAAAAAAAATAAAGGAAATAAATCAATTCCCAGCACATTAATGGCTTCCTGATCTTACAATTTTTTCTTACTCAGCCAAACCGCGAATCCATTTGATCAAACATGAACATAGTGTTGCAAATTGCATAATTTGGCAATCGACTAAAGACAGCCAAACGGGGTGGTCTGAAAAAGAATCCCATGAGAACAAATACTCAGTTTTCTACTATGCACATTTGGTCTTTGAAACATCTTCTTCATCAATCCTAATTTGAAATTGCAGTGTTATAAAGTCCGACCAGCAAAGGCGTGCCCAGCCTAAATGAATAACAATGCTCCCTCGGGGAAGAAATTAAAGGCGAAGTGAGTAACTTTTATAATTAGCCATACAAGGATGGAGGGACCAACAGCTCTGAATTCACAGCTTGCCGTTGTCGAGAGTGATGACAACATCTGTACTCTTTTGCATGCTGCAAGGTTCTGGGCACTTGATTGAGACAGGAGGTGGTGGGTGTAACTCAAACAAGGATTTGCTCCCTTCGCTGTAGCTTCCTACACAAATTGTATCGCCCCGACCATGCCAAGTTCCATCTTGGACGTTGTTTATCTCCAAAGTTCTGGACTCCTGCTCCATAACAGGAATATGAAGGGTTTGACTATTTTACATTATCACTGATTAAAAGAAACCCATCACTTCTAACAAATGGCAGTGCCACTAAACCAAATGCCTAATTTCTGCACATACGGGGTTTGCGAAGAAGTACCTGAGATAATGTGCAGCAGGGACAGAGAAGATGGTAGATGCAGTCATCCATGGAGCTATCGCTGCCCTGAAAACAATAATATTTCCATGGACAGGCATCAGCACAATTCAAATTCAACAGAATACAAGCATTTAACCAAGAAGCATACAGAACATAATGGGAACTAGAAAGGAAATCTAGTACAGTTCAAATGACAAGGAAGAACCACGAGGACAGTTCAGTCATCAAAATGGAAGATTGGATAACATATATTAACTTTGCATCCTTTCTCCATGGAGATTACAAACTTAAAACCAACCAAAAGCATATAGAATTGACAGAATCGATGCTAGTCACCCGTTTTTTACACCATGGAAAAATTTGAACAAGAAGTCAAATCTTTTAGATGATACATATGAAAAGTAAAGCACAAAACTGTGTATCCCTACCACCTCGTAAGTTTTAAACAATACATTACAACGAAAACTTCAAAGGATGATTATGGGGTTCCAATGACAGTTTTGAATTAGGACATATCCCAAGTGTGGAGATTTCAAACTTAAAACACATAAGATAACCACAAAAAGAAACCCAGTTTTGAAAAGATTACAACACCGTATTTTGTTAAACATGCAATTATATTGAATTTTGGAATCTCCCTGATAATAACAGTACATGACCAAAACATAGAAACAAAAACAAAGCACCAGAAAAGTCAAAAACATACATAAAAAGCTAGTGCACCTAACATATGATGTTATTGAAGTATCAACTATAACAGGACGGAGATGATGCTCACCCTGATGTTGAATTTCTTCTTTATCTGAGTACGGTAGAAACCTAAGTACCCTCCTATTGAAATGACGAAAGCGATGGCCAAATACAAAAAGCAGCGCCGCTTTGTTACAATAAAAGCAATGAAATTCATAAGAGCACCAATTGCAAGAACGAAATACACAGTTCCCTGCAAATTTGAACAAACAAACTCATCATTCTCTTGACAAAAAAAAAAAATGTTAAAATTGATTTGATTTTCTGAAAAAAGTTGCAAACTTTACCTGAAGAAAACAAGCACCGAAACCAGCCCGTCTCATATTCTTCCCAAATCGATAACACGGACAACTGCGAACATCAATTAACGCTGTTACACACAAGCACAAACAAAACTAGCAAAACACAAAATTCCAAATTTAATATAAATTTCACCAAAATGAAAAATTAAAAAATTGAAAAGATTTTCATGAAAGAAAACGAAGTCTAGAAGAATCAAAGATACAGACCAGGCGGATTGGAGGGCGACGCGACGGTCTTCGAAGAAGTCGAGCACTTCACCTTCCCACATCCTCAAAACGGCGCCACCCAATTCGCCTCCGTCGACATCGTCGTCGTCATCGTCTCGCAGCTTCCTCCAATTACCTTGAGCCACCGTCGAACACAGCACGTCGAAATCCATCACCGTAACGCCTTGCAACAGCACCTCCTCCTCTTCACCACCACCACCACCACCAGCAGCCTTCTGATCCCACTCCATCTTCTCCGCCATCAGAAAAGAAAAAACACGACGCCGTATCCAAAATCTCCTCCGCCCGTTCTTATCTTCAAAAGATCTCAACAATTAATTAAAAATATATATTTTTCTAAATAATTGTTAGGGGTTTCAGGTAGCTGTTATTAGTGAGTCGAGTGTGTTTGTGTGTGTGAGAGAGAGAAAGAGAAAGAGAGAGAGATTTTAAGGGGTTGGGGAGGCGCGTAATTATTAAATTAATTGAAAAAGTGGGGTCTAGTCAGATGCCGATAATTGACGGTACAGCTGTTGCCACGTTGGATCTAAAATTAATGGGGAGGTTACTAACCAAATTAACGGTCTAATAGTAAAATGGAACCCAAATATGTTTTTGATAATATTTTTTTGGGGAGCCTTTGAAACTGAAACTGCTGTTTTTTTTTTTTTTTTTTGGTTCCGTTTGAGAAAAAATATTGCTGTTTTTTTATTTACTACTACTACTTTGGTCCTTCTATTTTAAAAATAAAAAAAAATTTAAATTAAGAATAGAAAATAAGTTGATTGGCAGTTGGTAGTTAAAATAGATAGTTTTGTTGGTTAAAAATTGAATTATTGTTAATAAATAGAGGATTCAGTAGTACAAAAGGAAAATAAGATATAACAAATTAATCTAATATAAAATATTCTAATTTTTGTCGCAATTGCTAAAAAAGTATAAAATTTTATTAGCTTAATTATTTAAATATAGACAGGATGAAGTTATCGTAATAATATATATTATTATATTTATATATAAATGAGATTGTACATTTAAGACCTTTTTTTAAATCTCATAATTGTATTAATTTTTGAAAAAAATTACCAAATTCTTTAACTTTTTTTTTTTTAAAAAAAAAGAAAAATCTTTGCAAGTTTTTTTAAATGTCAATTAAAAAATAAAAAAGGAAGCACGAAAGTGCGGGTGGTGGGAATGATGAAAATTAGGTTTAAGTAGGTAAGTAGTGGACAGCAAAGGCAAGGCTGGTGGTGGAACCAACATGACTCTCTGGATTTTATGTAGATAAGCTTCTTCTTCTTCTTCTTATATTATTATTCCCAATAAAGTTTATCGGATGACTCTCAAGTCTTATCTATAAAATTAGCAAACACCCACCCCACCCCACGTGCAAAATTCACAATTTTGACTTGTGAAAGTGCTTTTTGAAAATCACCCATTTTGTCTCTTGTCACCAATCCTATGCTGCCTCAATTCAATTTTCAATGATGGACGAAATTTTACACTATAGAGGAGGTTCCTTTCTTAACCTAAACGTTTATATAAGATTCTAATTATTAAATTAATTATGTATCATATATTATTAAATTAAATATATAAAAAAATTTTAAAAAAAAAAATAAAATATAAAATCCTAACTATTAAATCTATATATTTTTAATTCTATAAAAACTTAAATTAAAAGAGAATCTTAATCCAATAAAATGACACCCAAGCTAAAACTCACACTCAGCAACTGACCAAAACTAAAGCCAAATATTATTGGAAAAGGATTCAAATGCTTAGGTAAAACCTGACGAATGTTTCATGCAACAAAAAATAACAAACTCATTTGTCGAATTGGACACTAAAAATGCATTTGATGTTAGTACACACTTTTATATCAAAGCGCAGAACATAAGGGATGCCACAACATCAAGGGACATGTAGTGAAAATATTTTAGTCAAATACACAATTCAGATTGACTTAAAAGCTTATGTCTTCATTGCAGGTCTCACCAGCCCTAAACCTGAACCACTACCCAAATGTTTGAAGTCTCTTGCTTCAAGATGATCACCATGGCCAGCATACCCAGTACCTCCTTTTTCCAACTTCACCAAATGTCTCTCTTTGCATGGCTTGTCGCAGACCAAACAAACTTTATCCACAGCCATAAACTTTTCAGCACATTTCTTGCAGAAGACGTGCCCACATGAGCTTAGAGCCACAAGTGACAATGTGTTTGTCAGGGTAACCTTGCAGCTGGGACAAATAAAACTTTTATCAAGAGCACTGGATTTCTTCTCTTCGCTCTTATCTTCTGTGAAGTAGATAGGGAAGAGGGTTTTCAGCTTGAGTTTCTCATTGCCTTCAGGACAGACTGTACTAGAGGACGGGGCTTCCACCTTGGCAGGAGCTTCTGGTGTAGCAGAGGGCAGCCAAAATGCTTTCATTGTGCGGAGGGCTTCCTCTTCATAAGAAGTGACTTTCACACTATTTGCGCCGTGGAAGCCATTCTTGTCTCTACTGTAGTTTTTATCATTGTATTGTGGTACGGCACCATGGTTTTGCTGATCAAATGCATCAAGCTCTCTGGCTTTCTGCAACATTAACTTCTCTTCTTCCTCTTCCTTTTCCTGCTTCTGCTGACCAGCATGGGCAGCTAGCTTTCTGTCACATAAAGAGAAAAACAGAATCTTCAATACATAATCAACAACATCACAGATAAAGTTGAGCATCAAACGCAAAAAGCAAATAATAGATGAGCAAGAAATGTTCGCAATGTTTATTCCTTGGTGTGAAAAACAAAACGAATGGTACAGTGCATGGCAGTTTGTGGATAAGTTTTCCACTAAACAATCATAAAGCCCTTCTCCTTCTATATTCTTCTTAATATTTCCTTCTAACTTTGAGATGACCCTTCCAAATATTTGCCTACTCATGGGCGATACTTTCTAAGTTAAAAATACTTGAGGAATGATTTCCATGCAAATAACAGATCTCTAATAACAATCCAACTTAAGAGAAACTTGGCCCAGTCAGATGATTATTCCATAAAGAGGAAATGACCACCAAAACTAGTAACCTAGATTTCTATTAAATTTGAGAGATACAAAGCATCATACCAACCATCACTCCATCATACCTAAGCCTTTAAGGTAAATGTCACTTTGAGCCACCTAAGTCAAAACTTTATACAAGATAGTACATCATTCACACACACCAACCAGTTATTTGGTAATTCTGATATTACAATTGCAAACAGACAATCACTTTTCAAGTTACCAACCACTTCTTCCCTTTGTCCGAGTCCTAATCAGATATCCAGCTTAGTGCAATCAACCTAATAAAGCATCAGAAGTTTAGCCCACTTTTCTCATCAAAGTCCAAAAGTACCAAATAACAACTTTCATTTTTCCTCTCTTATATTCACTTGTATACCATCTCCTCCAAATTTTTCTTTGGTAATGTCATAACCATCAATATCTCCAAACCACAGCCGTATAGCTATAGGATGAATAAAATTTTTACTACCCAAGCAACAATCCCTTCCATTATATGAGTTCAAGTCTCTTCCTGAATCTACTTATAGCAGTAGCATATAAATCAATGCACCCGCACATAGAAAAGAACAGAAGTAAAACATCTTATTTATTGATATGTAATAAAAGCAATTTCGTGATGTCTCCAAAATTCCCAACAAAACATGTAACTTAACGTTTAGAAATTTTTTAACGAAAGTGTAAATTATGTTATCCTGTATACTACTGACCCGGACTATTTTCAACTTAGAACTTCAATGGTTAGATTTCCTCACAATCATATACCCAATTTCAAGAGATCCAACTTTAACAAAGCCTTAAACCGGTCTATTCCTATAACCAAATTTGATCGATAACAAATAGAATGCTCATTCACAACACTTCCTACAAATATGCAAACAAGTCCACTAACAACATCCATTCCAAACAAAACCAAAAATGAAAACAATAGAAGCACATCAGAACCCCATCCTCATCATTCACAAAACAAGAATTTTCAATTCAATCAATGTTAATAACCTGAAACCCAATTAAGTTCAACTAAAATCTGAAAACAAACACGCAAAACCCAATTAAAAAAAATCATTCAAATGTTTTTTTTTAAAAAAAAAATAAAACCTGAAGTCAACCGTACCTTTGAATGTCTTTTTTCTGGGCGAGAAGGCACTCCAGAATGCATTCTTTACAAAAGACGTGGCCTTTCTGGCAACACAGCGGATCGATGAACGGCTTCAAGCAAAGACAACACGCATCGAACGGTTTTATCGAGTCCTTGCCGAGCCTCTCCTTCTGTGTACCATACCCGAGCTTGCGCTTCTCATCGTACGTGAAGAACGCTAGGTCATTGTTGTTCTTCGAGTGTCTCTGCGGCATGTTTTGTCTTCTTTTTTTTTTTTTTCTCTGTCTCCGATTAAAAGCCCTAAATTTGATTGCTCGATCGAGAGAGAAGCAAAACCCTAGAAATTTGAGAGAGGAATTAAATTGGATTCTGAATGGATCTGGTGTTTCGAGAGTGATTTGTTTAAAAGCAAATAGATATTTCAAGAGACGGCCCACCACCGCCAAATTGTTATTCGATTGATTTGATCTGAATCGGACGGTCACAATAAGAGGTACTGGTGACTTGTTATGTGATCGTTGGATTTTTTTTTTTTCTTTTTTTTTTTTTTTGGGAAAAAAAAGTTTTGAATTCTTTCTTTTTTAAACTAAGAAGTTCGAATTTTTGTCTTTTCATAATCCATAAATAATTTTAAGTTTGCAAACTATACATTGATTTAAATCAAAGTTTTTTATTAAGAAAAATTAAGGATATTTATTTCAAACATCCTAATAAATATATATTATAAGACTTAAATCGCACGTAATGACACTTAAATTTATACTACTAACATTAATAAAAATATATACTAATTATTTTAATTATAAATTTTTTCTAATTATTTAAGTTATAAACTATAAAATTAAAATTATAAGATAATTTACACAAATAGTAATTTTTTTTTCAAGAGGAAAATCGAATAAATAATTAATCATAATTTTGAATTAATAATTTCAAGTGCATTTTTTTTTTTTAAAATGGCCGCTGCTTGATTTTAAGTTTTGATAATGATTAATAATCCATTACTACTATAAAATACAAACAAGCCTTCACACTATTTAATAACATATTAAGAAGTACAGAATCCACTATAATTACACATTGGTCCATATGTTGTTATTGTAGTCATAGATTTTGTTTTTTTTCTTTTTTTTACTAATATGAGAATTAGGTACAAAAATATGATTCAATCGCATAACCATATTAACGCGGATGTGATTCACTTATCCGTACAATTTCATCTCATCTAGAGATTTCGAATAGTTATTGGTGTGACCTGAAATATCAATTACTGTTACTCGAGTTCATATAAAATGTTTGTAGATAATTTTTACCGAACCTGTACTCCCTCTAAGAATTTGCATGTTATGTCCTCCTTAGTCCTTAAACAAATAATAATGATATTTCTATCTAACTTCAATTTTATGACCTGTTTTATGAAATATCTAACATTATATTGAGTTCATAATAAATTATAAGGAAGTCATATGTACAAAAACAAAAATAGGTTACCTAGTGGTATACCTTCATATATATATTTAGGGACGGAATAAGATTAAATAATTTGAGGAGCCATCTATATATTTGGGATCCGCCCCGTATATATTATAAATTTCAATCAAGTATTTTATATTTTTTAATATTATGGTCAATTCTTGTTTGGATCCTTATATTATAAACAAGAAGAATTGAGTGCTTCAAAAATTGAGGTGGGTTGGTTTATTCTCCCGTATAGTTAGCAATTAGGCCATAGCTAAAATTAAAACAAAGTTGAATTAAGAATTTCTAGATGAAGAAAATGACAGAATCATGGGATAATTCATTTAATTAATGTTTAAAGTTGTTAAGGGTTGTTCTTGGACAATCCACAGGTCAGCCATACACTGAGAAAAGCAATAGTTTTCCCTTTTTTTGCCCAGAGAAATTCTCAATGACTATTTTCAAATAAAAGGTTAAAATCTGTTTTAGACATTCGAGGGAGACTAGGGAGTGGCTTTTGGGTGAAAGAGGATATCAAGTTATTCCATCAATACTAAATGCCATTATAATATATTAATTGTCTGCTTTATCAGCAATTAATATGTTCCATGACACTAATTGTTTATATCATAATAGTAAATTATCCCGACGCATCATATTAGATGGTATGTTCCTCAGGCCACCTAATTATTGACGAGAAATGTTAGCCACAGTCACTCCTTCATAGAGCGATAAGTGTCCCTCGCACTTTTTTTTGTCAATTTTTATGTACAAATTTTAGTTTAGTCCTTATATTTATATTTAATTTTTTTAATTACTAAATTATTATAATTATATTAATTTAATTTGTACGATAAAATTTTTAATATTAAAACGTAAATAAAATCATAATTAATTAGTGTCAAAATTTAAAAATTAAAATAGCGAAAAAAAATTAATAATAATTAAAATTCAAAAATTAAATAAATAATTTAAAAATTGAACAAATTTCACACACAATCTGTATGAGATTTGTATTTTTACTTGTATATACAACTTTACAGTAATTTGATACAATCTTTCCTCATCATTGATTGAAACCAAGTCTAATCGACAGAGACGAGAGCTCCATAATGGAGAGCAGATCTGGTCAAAACAAAAGTCTGGAGATCAGATTTGATCTCTATTAATGGAAATCAAGCCTCTAGATAGATATAAGGTCTCCATTGCCTCCATGGAGACAATCTTCATCGTTAGAGATTAGACTATATGGAACCCTTATCTCTGTCAGTCTCGTTTCCATGGAGATTAGACTTGGTCTCAATCAATGGTGAGGGAGATTTGTGTCAATTAACTATAAAGTTGTATATACAAGTTGTAGATAGTAGGATCTACTAGTAATGACTGTTGAAGCCGGTCGAGAGAATCGTGCTCCGAGATATTAGGGATCCCTATTATCTTGGAGGTGTTGGAATAAGATAGGGCCCTATTTGAATAGGTCAGTGACTTGATTGATAAGTTTTGACTGAGTCACTGTTGACTTGGTCGATCAGTTAAATGGATGATGGACTCTCTAGTCCTTTAGGCCTATTTTGGGCTGTATTTTGCTCATTTTAGGCCAATCTTCGGGTCTAAGCCTTTTGGGCTATTTTTGACTACTATACAAGTGAAAATACAAATCTCAAACAAATTGTGTGTGAAATTTGTTCAATTTTTAAATTATTTTATTTAATTTTTAATTATTATTAATTTTTTCCCTCACTTTTAATTTCTAAATTTTGACACTAATTAATTGTGATTCCATTTACGTTTTAATATTAAAAATTTTATCACATGGACTAAATTGATATATTTATAATAATATAGTGGTTACAAAAGTTAAATATAAATATAAGGACTAAACTGAAATTTGTATGAAAAAATTAAAAAAAAAAAAATGTATGAGGGGCATTTATCGCTCTATGAAGGAGCAACTATAGCCACGGTCGCCTAAAATCCCTCAATCACTGACATATTCTCAAATCCCTTAATTTACTCAATAAAAGCAAAAGATTTAACGCATAAAGGATAGCCGAGACAATGATAACCCTTGGCAAGCCATCATACGATGACATTGGCCCTCCAGTTGAACAGTCATTCTCCAAGCCTCTATAAATAGAGGTTTATCTAATAAACAAAACGTATGCGATTGATATGCCAAAACTCTGCTGCTTTTTCCAGGAAAACTTTAATTTATAATCAAATTGACTTGGCAGTTGAAGTTAAATGCCGGTTATAGTGCAACATTCCTCACAAAATTTTCTTTGATTACATGTGAGGATCGAGGACTCATTGCAATGTGTCTCAATCTTTCAGGCTGTCGAGAGATCTTTGTCATCGTCTAGAGCTTCATATCACCTTAAAATAACCTCTTCTTGATTTGTTGACCTCTTAATCATGCTTTCATTTTGTGTGTCGTAGAGGACCATTTGAGTTTGTTATATTTCAAAAATTGTTGCCAATAAAAGTAATCATAGCATTTATCAACAATAATTAAAATCTTATTTAATATTGTATCTTTTTTTTTTAAAAAAAAAAGTAGTATTCGAAAAATCGGTCTAGGCGACACTTAGGCGCTAAGTGATCAGAGGTTACACCAAATATGGCCAAATCGGTCATATTCCTCGGTCGCCCGCCTAAGCAGTCTCTGCGGCATAGGCGGCCGTGGAGACCTTTTTTATTTTATTTTTTAAAAACACCCAAACACAACATCGTTTTGAGTTTAAAGGCAGCAAAAACGAGCCAGTAGTTCCTTTTCATTCACCATTTTAGCCATATTCCTCATTTCCTCCCCATCTCCTTTCCATCTCCTTCTCTAAAGTGTTCTTATAAGAAAAAACCCTAGCATCCCTCTTTGACAAATTATCATCTCATTCTCTTCTTCTAACATCAGATCATCATCTCCGACGTATAGAAGTTATACAGGATATTTTTTAGGTGGTCAACAGTGCGATTAACAAGTTGATCGTTGACCCGCCCGAGGAACCACCTAGTCCTCGAGTAATCGGTGCCTAGGGTACCTAGGCGCTAGGCCGCCGAACACCTAACGTCTGACGCATTCTTGAACACTGAAAAAAAAGAAGAAGATAAATTCATAAAACGAGAAAAACATTACATAACGGAACTCGAATCTTCCACAAGAAGACCCCTAATACAAGATGAAAAATCTTTCATCTAAACCACTTGTCTATCCTCAACTAAAGACAATTTATCAAGAAAATAGTGCCACTATATTAGCACCTCTAGAAATATGGTCAAACTTAACAAAAAAAAAAAAAAAACCCTTCGAAAGATCAAAAATATCTTCGAAAACAATACCAATATCATATAAAGGACAACCTCTCGTATTAAGTAAGGAAATAATAGAATAAACATCATATTCTAGAAACTCAATCGAAACACCCCTTGACTAGCTAAAGATAAACCAAAATAAATCGCTTGAAGAACGTCTGCAATAACATCAATACCAACCAACAAGACAACATTAGAAGAATCACGAATAACAACTCATAATCTTATATTACCATTGGAAAAATCTAGAGCAACGTCTGTGTTAACTTTGAAAGCTTCATGGATAGGAGAATCCACCACACAAGACGATCAACACGCTGCAACGTGTCCTTAAAATTGAAAAAAAAAGAAACAACTAAGAACGAGTTGCACCACGGGACAACATACAACAAAGGAAGACCAAGCTGATTATGCCGTAAACAATTACAACAATGTCACAGCTTCCATAGAACCATCACAAGCAAAAGAAAATCATCAGCTGATAGATGAGCTTTACTGGAAAAAAGAAAATCAAGCATGGAAGAGTGAGCAGCTGTCGAATAGGAAACAAAGAAGCCACAAGCCTCACTGAACCAAACACAAGGAAGAGCAATTCTACACCGCATGCAACGTGGATTCCTCAGTTTGAAGACAGGCCTTACAGAGTCAAAGTTGGCACTTTACGATGAGCTAGAAGCCTAGACTAACAAGAGAAGGAATACCACCAATACATGAACTCCAAAGAGAAAAATGTTGATCTTGTTAGGAAGCTGAAGACCCTATAAAAAACGCCACCATGCAGTCATAATCGAAGAGGAAGAATAACCTGGATTAGAAACCAACTTCTCAGCCAACCAATAGCCAGAATTCACTGAATAAGAATCGTCCTTGTCGTAATGCCATACTTGAAATAAAAACCAACTAAAAAATATATTATCCATATTGTTTAAAATAATAATATTTTAAGCCATTACTTTTATTTTTTATTTTTTTTCAATAAAACAATAAATCACATACTAATGTTGTCTGAATTAAAAACAATTTGATTACATTATATTGTTTGTCATAAACTCTTTTGTAGGGTTAAGTTTCTTTAAAGATTTTTGGAGATTTAATGGAGAACTAAAAAATTTTAAAAAAATTATAATTGTTTTGTGAAGGAAGACAAATTGAAAAAAATAAATAAATTATAATTTAGTTCTAAATATTATAAGAGATTTTAATGGAGGTTCAAATTATATAAGTATTGAAAGAGATTAAGATTGACCGGTATACCCTTTAAAAATCATACTAATAAAGTTATAGGTTCCTAAATTATAATAACGAGTAATACTAGTTTGATAAAGTTATTTATTAAAAGTTATATTTAAATAATATGACATGTAAGTTGTAATTAATATATAAATTATGAGATGATGTTTTAATTATAATTTATATATAACATCATTTAATATAATTTTAAATAAATAATTTATACAACCTAATATTACTCTATAATAATTTATTTATTTTTAAATACAACTTAATAAGCAATTAAAAGTTTTTAAAAAACTATTAATAATAATAATTTTATTGCACTGCTCAATACTATTGACTCAATTGATAAATGTGGTCATTCAACCGATTAATTATCATATTAAAATTACCACCACAGGTGTAAGTCGAGAAGAAAAAAACAATAATAACAATTTTGTTTCCAAAATGAATTATTCCATATGTATTAAAATATTAGAATTTAAGAAATATAAAAAAAATTTGTTTGTGAGCCATCAACTGAAGAAAGAGAGAACAAAAAGAAGAAAGAGAGAAGAAAAAAACAGAAAAATAGCAATCTCTATCGGCAATTGTAGATAAAAGCAGAGAAAAATAAACAAAACAACCTAGAACTTGGCACTGACACTGACTGACACCACCCCTTCCTACGTGTCCTTCCCTCTTCTGCTGCTTCTCTCAAAAACCCCATCACGCCGGTTTCTCTCCTTGTAAACTCTTAACAAAACAAACAAAAATACACGAGACAATAAGTTTTTTTAAAAAGGATTCTTATCAAACACATTTACACGCTCCAAGTCACGAGTTATCACAACGCAATAGCATGGCGTCGCCGAAACACCCGCCGGAGTTATCGGAGCGGCAGGCGACTGCGGTGGTGATACAGCCGTCTTCGCCGAGGTTCCCGCTGTCGTCAGGAGCTCCGACGAGCGGCGGCGGCGCCCAGAGGAGGATCGGAATAGCCGTGGATCTCAGCGACGAGAGCGCGTTCGCGGTGAAGTGGGCGGTCCAGAACTACCTGCGCCCCGGGGACGCCGTGGTGCTGCTTCACGTGCGCCCCACGAGCGTCCTCTACGGCGCCGACTGGGGATCGATCGAGCTGAAGCTGGAGGCGAGCAACAGCAACGGCGACGAAGACGAGTTGGAGGAGTCGCAGCGGAAGCTGGAGGACGACTTCGATCTGTTCACGGTGACCAAGGCGAACGATCTGGCGCAGCCGCTCGTGGAGGCGCAGATTCCGTTCAAGATCCACATAGTGAAGGACCACGACATGAAGGAGAGGCTCTGTCTCGAGGTGGAGAGGCTCGGCCTCAGTGCCGTCATCATGGGCAGCAGAGGCTTCGGTTCCGCTGGGAAGCGGACCAGTAAGGGTCGGCTAGGCAGTGTCAGTGACTACTGTGTGCATCACTGCGTCTGTCCCGTGATTGTCGTTCGATTTTCTGATGAGAAAGACGGAGGCGATGGTGTCCGTGATGGAGCTAAAGGTGGCGGTGGAGCAACAAAGACTGTAGAGTCGCTTCGTCCGGTTGCAGAAGAAGACGAGCAGGAGTATCATGATGCTTCAGATAAACACACAGGTTAGTCTTTTATCTTCAGTTTGATTATGATTACCATCGTTGTTTGGTTTGGTTGTTTTCGAATTCATAGTGGTAGCAGTTTTAATTTATATATATATATATATTTGGTTGTTCAATTGTGACTCTCGATATGATTGCTACTCGATTATGTTCCTATGGCTATTGGATTCGGTTAAATTAAATATCACTTTGCACGATGATCAACATTTGGATGATTGATGTTGCAATGCTGTTATCTTATGGATTTTTAATTTGTTTTCTTGTGCTTTTTGTTAAACGTGCTCATTGCCACACCTTTTGATTATGTTGTATTAATATAGGTAGAGCATTCAGACTGATCAGATCCCCGATCAGGTGTTTGTGAGTACTTGTTAGTATATACACAGAATAGTCAGTAGAAGAGAATTATGTTTATTATAATATGAAAATATCTGTGCTTTTTGGCATAACTGTCGTTTTCATGTCAGTACATACTCTTGATTTCTTATTAGATGGATGATTAATGAATGATGTAGAAGTGGAATAATCTTAAAACATACGTGCACATCCATAACTTGCAATGTCAGTTCATTTCATAGGATTTGTCTTAATCTCCTGAGCACTTACGGTTTCAAAGTGTCTCCATGACGAGCATATAATTTTTTTTTCTTTTTTTTTAGTCCATATAATTTTCCAAAACGTCTTGTAACGAAAAAGAAAGAAAGAAAACGACACCCTTATATTGTGCATGATTTTTTATCATGTTCTATTTGAGGCAGTTCAACCATAACAATGTAATTGTCGTTTCATTGAATTCCAGTTCAAGCATTTCAATGCAATTTTTCAGAAGACGACACCCTTATATTCTGCGTTACTTTTTATCATTATGTATTTGTGATCAGTTTACAGTTTCAATGCAAGTGTCGTTTCACTGAACTGATTCAGGTCAAACATTTCAATGTAATTTGTCGTTTCATTGAACTAAATCATTTGAACCATTAATATATTGTTTCCGCTAAAGTACTGAGCCTTTTTGGAACTTGATACATAAAACTGAGTTTTTTCCTCTGTATTTCTAGATAAATTAATAGGTAATTGTAAAATTAAATGTGACACCTTTCTGCCTCCTAGCTTTTATTTTAAATTCTTTCAGAAAATTTACTACAAAGTTCATGGCTCATTCCAAGCACTTTTTCAAAAGTTTACTATTCAGGTTCTTAGATTTCAAGTTCAAGAATCCAACTTTCAAGATTTTCAGTTAAGCAAGCTTACCAATTTGATCACTAGCAATTCAAATAAAATGCTGTTTTTAAGAGTTTAGGTTTTCATTAGTTCATCTTAATTCCCATGGTAGGAAATATTGCAAGTTTTTGATTTAGAGTTCATTCCCTATAATACCAGATGATCATAATGCTGTGTTACTTGGCTTATAAATGTGCAATGCATCAAGGTTAATTCAAGAAACAGGCATGAATAATACCACTTGACATCCTGTTGTAATAGAAGTTCTTGTGATTAATAAAGCCACTGTTTATTAGCTTGGTCTAAAAGTTCCCTTAGTTGAAATATTTGGGCGTGTCATAAGTCATAGTTGTTTCCCAAGACTGGGAGCTTCCTTAATGAATTTTTTTGGGTATAAATATCAATATAAGACTATTGTCCTTTTGTGGGCATCTCTCCAATCAACCTCTAAACATGTTGATTCTACTGTTGTCTTGACTCAACTTCAATTAGAGATCATGGGATTTCCTTAGTTACACTAATGAATATATCAGTATGAGGCATGCATCAATTTTATTAATCATGTTGTCTTGTATCATGAATACAGATTGATAAGAACCGCTGTTGCTCATAAAATTTAAACTGAACCTAATGATAGGGATCATAATGCATTCCTGACTGATGGGTAGTGATACTTTGAATTATTGCTGAAGACATGTTTGTATATATTAAATCATCAAATCCATGAGAATGTACATGATACGTACTTCTCTCTGTTCTCATAAACACAGTCTTCATTTTAAGTAAACACCATGTTGCACTGGTATGTGTGTTCTAAATGCTTTTAGAATGATGGTTATACAGTTATACTGCATTCAGAGCTGCTACTGAAAATTGGAATCTACAAACTTCAAAATTATCCTGTCTAAACATCTTAAGCATTTAAAAAAATTGCAAGTTGCAAATATTGTTTACATTTTCCTGTGAATGTGCTGCTTTTGGTAATGAATGTCTAAAATACCAATACTGTATTCACTCAACTCTCTGTTGCGCTGATGAGTTGATGATACAAAAGAATCTCAGACAGCAGCTTCAGCTTGTGGAGATTGCCCTCTATCTTGTTGCCAATGGTATTAAAGTGGTAGGTTGCTGGACCAATTGGGTGTGTGTTGATCAACTTATCATTGGGGCTTATCATTAGGTTCAGTTTTGCATTTGGTGTAAGTTTGTAAAATTAGATATTTGATTTTTTAACATACATTTTGTAAATAATTAGAGGTGGAATATGACTGAGATCAGCCTGAAGAGGTTATCTGCTGTTGTCTGATCAATTATTATTTACACTTTGGATTGTGATTTATTAGTTAATCATCAGTTGGTGATGGGGAAATTTGATGGAATAGCCTTGAAGATACAGGGCATAACTATGTTCAATTCTTATGAGAAGGCCATATCCAGTTCAATTAGGATCCATGTGCTAGCAGTTTTATGTTGCATGTGAACAAAGCTAGTGGATATGACATTTACTCACTTGGTTCTTAAGCACCTTAACCGACCATGAAATAATAAGAAGTTTCTGCAAAATGCCAAGGATGTGTGGTTACTGAACTGTGGACCATTTGAATGGTTGCTGGTGCTTGTACAGGAAGTGCAAAACTTTGATTTTTAGTAATCATCTTTGCTTGTTGGTGTCATATGCAGAAACTATTGTGTCTCATATATAGACTCATTTAGCTTAGTAGAAGTGTAGAACTTGGTTACATGATATACTATGTTTTAATGCATGGGATTGTTCAGTACGGAAACTAATGTCCCGGCCCCTATAAGAGGCTAACTAAAAGAAAAGGCACGCTATGCTTCAAGCTAAGTGCCTAAATTGTTCTCCTCTCTCTTCACCCATTTTGTTCCACCTCCTCAGTTTTCTGCATGCTCTTTTTGTCATGTGGCTGCAATTGTTATCCATTTTCTAAGTGAATTGTGATGTTGAAATCAATCTTTCATGTGTTGCAGATATGGAGAAGGCTTCTTGAGCAGATGTCTGGGATGCCGAAGCATTCAAAGTTGGAAGGCTCCTTGTGTGTGTGTGAACATGTCTTTTGAAAAAAAAGTTTGGTAGTAATGGGTGGTCTGTGTTTCCTACATTTGTTTACCGCCTTGCATATATAAATACATGTGAAGTTTGGGTTGATGAATGATCTTTTTCTTTGGATTCATTCTCTGTCACTTTATGTAAGTAGTCTGCACATTTAGATATCTTGTAATCATAATTTTCTGCCGGAAACCTTCTTACTCATTCGCAACAGTAAGTTTTAAGTACAAAATATACAAGGGTAGAGGTCAAGTCCACTGGTGTGGACCTCTGGTTTTTTGCTAAAATTTTCTTGTGTCAACTCTTTATAGTCTTAAACATCTAATGACTGAGACTCATTTTTACCTTCATGAAAAAAAAGTACCCAAAAACTGTACGCCTATGTTTATGTTGGTATCTGTCTGTAAGTAACGTGAACTTGGGTTGGAAAGTCTTTGTTTTCAGAAATCTTTGAAGCTTGATCCAAATGAGCTACTTTTAAGATTAATATTTGATTTGCCTGTCAAACTTGGAAAATCTATTATGTGAAATTCGAGGGTTTTTTCTTCTTAAAAATGTGATGGAATTGATTTTTTATGGTCTTGTATAGTTAATTAGAACAAATTATTCAATAAGGGTGGGCTAGTTATCGGTCAAAATTGAGAGGTAACAAAACAAAACGCATTCGTCAACATTTTACGGAATCAGTAATGGTGCCAGTATTGTAGTACATAAAACAAATGGAGTAAACAAAGTTGAACTTTTGAGAGAATCTTTTTTTTTCTCCAAAGCCTTTTTCTTATGGTAATTTGGAAACAAAATAGATGTCTCACATGGAACTTATAATTTTTTATTTCAAAAGAACGTATAATTAGTGGCTATGATTTCATGTTACAAAGGTCAATAATGCCTCATAGAGGCAGAATAAATCCTTTTCTTGCTGTCTGTCACAATCACAGACACACCCATCAAAAAAAAAAAAATTAAAAAAAATGGGGAAGAAATAGAATCCAAAGATTGCTCAAAAGCAAACCCAAATATTTCTCTGAATTTCTCAGAGAAACAAAAAAAAAAAATAATAATATATATATATATATATATATATTGTCTCCCCATACAAGCAATAATTTCCAACCATACAAAGCTAAAACAGCTCGACCCTTTTGGTTGATTCCTTTATTTATTCATATTTTTTTAAAGGCTAATATCAATTTAATATTATTTTTTTTAGAGAAGAGTGATCCATAATCAATTTGCAATTAAAATACTAATCCTAATCCATAGATTATGATGGTAAGCACGTGGAGGTGTCAAATGTGTGTGTATATATTATGCCTTGTAAACTTGTAATTGTGATGGTCGGTTGTGTCATAATATTAAATGACTTCTGATTAGATCTGTTGAAGAGGAGATAAAGTTAAGCAAAAGATTACAATCCCAAGATTCTTTGTTTAAGGTTTTGGTTTATCCTTTTAGATTATGCTTTTTTTTATTTTAAATGATATTATGCCTTCCAGCCTTCCTCTGTTGATTCTAATTGTTGATAAAATTCAGAGTCATAATAATCATAACAAGGCATGGTAGCATTTGAAATATTGTGAGAAGTACATCACATTACAGATCATCAATCTCAGAGAGAAGGGTTTTAATGACGATAAATTACTAATTAAGGAAAGTTAATTACCTCAACTCATACACCAATTGGTCATGAATTGCATTTGCAGCCTTCATTTGATGTGTCCAACAACTTTTGTCTTCTTAGAGAGTTTATCATTCATGGTCCTTGAACTTAAAAAATTGCCTGAAATTACCTGTAATCAAAAGCTGATTCATGTGATGACCAGTACATGTTCTTGTGTTGTTGAGAAGCTGATGATGATGAGTAGTAGCAGTAGCCTTGTTGATGATCCTGCTTCACCAGCAGTTCTTCGATTAACAAAATTGAGCTAAGTCCGCTAAATAAATGAAATTTTTAATAGATCAAGATTGAAACTAACTGATCATCAACCAGATTACTCTTAGTCTAATGTTAATTATTTGATGGAATTCAAGATATACTAAGAAATTTAGAAATGACAGAAAAATATAAAAAACGTAACCTACTTGAGAACCAAACTTTGTAATTGTAGTCTCACGCATGGAAAATGTTCTGTTGGATGCAGACGTGCCGTCTTCACCATTACACAACTTACTTGAACCTTCTTCAATGCTTGTCGAAGAGCTCAAAACCGGAGGTGGCGGTGTACATGTCCATGGAACCACTTGATTTTCTTCTTCTTCTTCATCATCATCACCATCTTCTTCTTCTTCTTCTTCTTCTTCATCACCATCACCCCCATCATCTCCACTGTTATCATCATGATCGTGTTCTTCGTCAAGATCATCATCTTGATCATTGTGTGTTTCTCCATTGTTTCTCTGCTCTCTTCTGGTGCAACTACTGTTAGTACCAACACAACAAACATTGCAGGCTGATATAGTAGGACCAAGTTTTGGTCCGGAGCCATTCCAGGGAGTTGGGGCCTGACAGACATGGCAGAGTAGAGTTCTTGTATGCTTCGCGACCAAAAAATTGGCACCATGAACTCTGGTGTCGCAGTCCCAACAAAGGCTAGCTTGATCAGATTCACAGTACATCTTGGCTGGAGAGTCGCAGAGCTCACAACTTTTCATTTCTCTGCTTTTTTTTTTTTGTTGAAGAAAAATAATCAGACACTTTAGAACCGCTCCAATCCTGAAATTGTGTGTGTATGCAATATGTTATGTTTCTGAGTTTTGCTTTTATCAATGTTAGTTTAGTCCAACTTCTGCTCAAACTTCAATTAAAATACAAAACACATGGTCATACTTGCACTTATTTATATTTTGAACACCCTCCTCCCACCCTCCCTGCTTTTCAAACTCTTTATTTTTTTTTTCTCTTGGAAAATTAGATTTCACAATTAGTTTTCTTGGATAAGCTGCTTTAAAACTTACTTTTGAAAAAGTCAGAATTTTGCATTTTGATATGGGAAATTAAGCACCAATCACATCTTGGCAAGTCTCACTAAAAATAAGATAAATTTTATTATAATTGTGTATAAATTTCACTTACTTTTGTATATTTTTTTTTTCACGTTAGAGTTGTAAATTTTAATGTTATGAATAAAATTTTAAATATTATGAAAATTAATGGAAGATATCTACTCTTATATTAGAAGTAAAAAAATATTTATACATACTAATAAATTCATCACTACTGAGATAAAATGAAGTTAGACTGACCACTTGGAATGTACTTAAAGTGAATCTGATATAATTTAACAAGAGAAAAAGATACAAAAATGGGTAGACAAAATTAGAGGGCCAGGCTTGCTCTTGTATTTTCTTAGGTGGCTATTGGACATTAGACAATCAGTGCCCACTCAGATATTCACACGTCAGATGGTACCCCACTCCACCTAGTTGTACAAAAAAGTGCAGATGCTGACTTGGATCGTGTCCCAGCACCACTGGACCTAACTTCTCTCCCTTTCTGCTGCTTAGTGCTTGCAAATTCACAATTAAAACTTACTCTGTATTTAGACACAACATTGATGATAAAGAAGGTAGACCTCTACCCCTCATGAAGCTTTTTATTGTTATCAATATCATTATCGTTTTGGTCAGCCTTATAGGTGGTAGTCTTTTAATTATTTTGTTGATATAGCTTTCAATGGAAGGAAGGACACTTGTCAAAATCCGAAATATGTGTCAAGTCATGAAGGAACCTCTCATAAAAACAAAATTCCACCATCTTAAGAAAATACAGGTATCAGGACCTGAGAATTCGTTGATGCCCTTACAAAAGACACATGCATTGTGTGGTTGAGAAACCATAAATGAAAACTGTATATGCCCAAAGCAATTCTCTCTTTTTATATATATAGGGTATAGTTAGATTGATTGATGATAAGTTTTTTAGACTACAGGTGGCAGCAATCATGCTCCGCAGAACATGTCCAGCCAGGGAATTTTGTTTCCATTTTCTCTTTACTCTTTAGAACAATTTTCCACCAGAGAATTGTTTCCATTTTCTCTCTCTCGAGCGTTTCCCGCAATTGAAATCTGTTTCCATTAATTGATGGCACTTCACATGGCAATACATATCTCATATGCTTTTTAGTAAAAGTGCTTTTTCGTTACTTAATTTGTGACATTATTTCGCTGGAGTCCAGACTGAGCTTGGGTGGGGTGGGGTGGGGTCAGCCCAGGCCCAATTAGTTTAATTTGTTGATGGAAAAAAAAAGGCCCTGCCACCACCGCAGCAACCAACAACAAATGAAAAGTTAAAAAAGGAAGGAAAAGGCTCTCAATTCTCAAACTCTTTTCTTCACAATTTACACCAGTTTGCTTCACAAATGCTGCATCTTCTGGTTGTAAGAGAAGTTCATTTTTTAGAGACATAATTAATAAAATGTGTCTAATTTCCAGGATTATATAGTGAATAAGCAATAAAATAAGCTACATTGCCAATACCAAATGTCTTTTTTTTTTTTCACTACAAAAAGAACATACATTACAGACTAATAATCCATAGTAGTACTTGGAGAAAGAAGAGAATAAATGTCCTAAAATTCATTGACAATAGCTTCTACCAACAATTTCCTTGAAGTGTTCATCAAGGCAGGACTCAACCTGAACATGAGAGTACAAAACTCCATCTCATTCAGAGCCCCATCTCCATCCAAATCACCTTCTCTCAACATACAAGCCACCTCCTCCTCGGTCATGTCCTGCAGCCCAAGCAAAGCCGAGTTCCTCTTCAGGCTCTCCAGAGTGATCGCACCCTTCTCCTCATCCATCAACAACCGAAAACCATTGTACATCTCCTTCATGAACCCCTCAGCCCCCAGTCTCTCCACCATGGCCGGAAAGAAGTCCTCGAAAACAACCCCGTTTCGTGACGCCATGATCTCAGATTATAATTATAACAACAATGACTTAGTTGTTTTTGTTGTTGTTGTATGTATGTATGAAAATGTGACAAGGTGGGAGGGGGTGTTTATATATAGAGATAGAGTGACAATAAAGGCATAGGAGGAAAGTGTGGGGGAGATGAAAATTGACAACGAAGGTACAGGTCGTGAGCTAAAGAATTTTGTAGAGAAGCTGCACAAGTTGCCGGCATTTTGCTAGCTGCGTATAATGTTTTGGCCATTTTCGCATTTGAAATGGTCCTCCTTCCTCGAAGTTGCATGGAAAGCTACCAAGTTTTTTAAAATTTTTAGTCATGCCATTGGCAGGCAGGCATTTTCCTTAGCTAGCTAGCTTTGTATAAAAGTTTTGATTTGTTTTGGTTCGCAAAATTTACAAAAAGGCCAAGCTACAACTGTTCTTTTTGTTTTGTTTCTTTTTTAAGTCTAACTAGTCAGAGATTTATCTCAACTCAACTGCTATAAGCACGATTTGGAAATACCTCCCTTGCAAGAGAGAAATCTCCCCATACTTTATAATATTGTTAATAAAGTTGCGATTCAAACTCCTATTACGAATGTGAAGAATAAATACCCTACTCTAGTCAAACTACAATTAAGGTGTTATTTTTAGAAATAAATAGAAGTACGCAAAATGAAAGAAGAAAGTCGTATTTTTTGTTTATTTATTTTAGGATAGATCTTAATAAAGTATGAATAATATTTTGTACACACTGGCAGACATCTTGGCTTCCACACGAAATATTAATTATTGTTTTGAGTTAATAAAAGGAAAGTTTAGTATTCGAAGCAATAGGTGGTCCAATAATAAAAGGTCAATGAGAACAAATCATAAATTCATATTATATGATTTAATTTAACGACGTGTGTGTTTTGGATGTGTAATTTGTGTTGATATTATTAATTATATATTACCTAAGATGGGTCTTACTAATATCCATAAATCATCTATAGAGTAAATGCTAGATATATCGATACAGATATAATTAATTTAAAGAATATTATTAAAATTTTTCTATAATTTAGTGTATTAGTCAAATTGCTCCCTCTAATTTTATGTATAATCAAAATTCCTCTTATAATTTCATTTTATAGTCAGTTTTCCTCTACCGTCAGTTTTAATTACCAAAATACTATTGACCGTTAAATTTTATATTAGAGATATTATTAAAATCTTCTCTAGTTTGGTGTATTAGACAAAATTTTTCCCTAATTTTATTTATGACCAAAATTCCCTCGTGGATTTATTTTATAGTCAATTTCTCCTATCATCAGTTTTAATTACCAAAATAACCTCAATCGTTAACTTTTCTATTAAAAATTTTAGGATACCAAGGGTATAAAGGTAAATGCCTATATATTAAATTAAAATATTTTAATTTATAATATCAATAAATCTCTACCGTCCATCATATGATAAATGGTAGAGATCAAATATAAAATATTAAAAAATTAAAAAAATAAAAAGATGGATCTCCACTGTCAATCTCTATAGATGGATGGTAGAAATCATAAACACAAATGTCTAAAACAAAATACATAAATTTTTTTAAAAAATTTAAAAATAAATAAAAAATAAAAAGTAAAAAGTAAAAAAATAGATCTCCACTGTCCATCTCCATAGATTTTAATTTTTTAATTGTTTAATATTTTATGTTTGATCTCTACATATGATGGACGGTAGAGATTCATTGATATTATAAATTAAAATATTTTAATTTAATTTATATATAGGCATTTACCTTTATACCCTTGGTGTGCTAAAATTATTAATAGAAAAATTAACGGTTAAGGGTATTTTGGGGATTAAAATAGACGGTAGAGGAAATTGACTATAAAATAAAATTATTGGGGGATGGGGGGGTGGGGGTTGTAGGACTAAGAGGATATTTTAATTAATACATCAAACTAGAGGGAAATTTATTTCTAACAAAAAGTTAACGGTCAAAGATATTTTGCTAATTAAAATCGATGGTAGGGGATTTTAATAAAATTATGGAAAATTTTGGTCATAAATGAAATTAGAAGAGAATTTTGACTAATATATCAAATTACAGGGAATATTTTAATAATATTCATCGATTTCATGGTTCCACTATTATGTACTTGATGGATTTGATAATATGAACTAAAACAAATAAATTAATTAGTTTTTCAATTAATTTTTTTTTTTTTAAAAAAAAAGAGAAGTTTTACCATTAGTATTTTGACATTTGAAGGATGAAAAAAACCCTTTTGATAAAAGTGGGATATATCATTCTTTTAATTAATAGAGCATTTTGGTTCCAAATTTCCAATATCTTAATATTTTTTTATATTCGGATACATACATACAAATCCAAATGCTGCTGCTTCGATGAAGATAGGTTTGGTCGGAAGTCAGTAGTCAGTCTCTGTAGGACCTTAACTGGGCCTGTAGCTTGGGGGTCCATTTCCAACCACGTTCAAGGCAGCTTCTTTGTTACCTGTTTTTATTGTTTTTTTCCTTTGGACTGGAGCATAGCAGTCGCTTACTTGCTATTGCTTCCTCCAATTTTGGTATCTGTTCTCAAGCCCTCAAAATTCATTCTGGTTTCACCTTTTTAGAGCGCTTGCGATCGATGAGATGTACGTATCATGTTATCACGATATTAAAAAATGATATGTTAAAATGAGAAGGGTGATATATGTACTTTTAATTCAATTTCAATGGTCGTTCGTTTGCTCTTAATTAAGTTTATTAGGATTAAAAGTAAATAGATTAATAATAAATTAATTAAAAGGAAAATTATAAAATATAGAGTAAAAATCAATTTGATTTCTAATTTCTTTTGAATTATTATTTTTTTACCGATGTTTCTTTTTTCAGTTTTCATGGTCTTTAACTTTTTAAAAATTTATTAATTTGTTTATTCTATTAGTCAACAGTTAGTCAAATTTAATGGTGTTAGGGTATTTCAATATTTAAACATAAAAATAAAAATTAAGGTTAAATAATAAATAAAAATTAAATTCTAAGAATAAATGTTGATAATAAATATTATTAAATAATAATAATTAAAAATTACTTTTGATAATTGTTTTATTTTGAAAAATATTAATTAAAAATTTATAATTTTTAAAAATAATAATGCCTCCTTTTCTGATATTTTCAAAAAAATATTTTTTATTTTGATGTGTTATTTTAAATTATTAATATTTAAAAATTAGTTATTATTGTACTTATTATTTTTTTATTTTTTAAAAATTTAATTAATTTATAATATTTAAGGACTTTTCTTATAAATTTTATGTATTTTGTAATTTAATTTTTTTATTGGCACGTGTTAGATTCTTATCAGATGTACAAGTTAAGGTTAATTTATTAAATTTAAAAAATATATATATATATTTTTAATTTAATCATTTAAAGTAAAGGGCAAAATGATCAATGTGCATATTTTGTCATGTTTGACTACCACAAATTTGGTCAGAATGACTAAAATGATGGAGTTTTTAAAAGTTAGGGACCACATGAGCTAAAAAAGAAAATATCGATCAAAAAGTAATAATTCGAAAAAAGATAGGGGCCCAAATGAATTTGGTGTTAAAATATAAAATAAAGGACAAATTATAGTTAACATACCTTGGTTTAGTTTTTTTACAGACGAAATCAATTTATTAAAAAATTAATATTAAATCCCTTGTTGATAGTGTTGACCGTTAAAAATGATCGTTGGCCGTTTTAAAAGTGTAAAAAGACCAAAATACCCCTAATTAAAAAAAATGAAGACAAATTACAGCCAATCTACTTAGAGTTTACTTTTTTACAGGCATAATCAACTTATTGAAAAAGTAATAATTAATTCCCTTACTGTTAATCAACCCTTATAAAATGTTAGACAACATTAGTTAAAACCAACTATTCCAATGACATTTTAGTCATTTTAATTTAATTTTAAAAATAAAATTTTAAAAAAATTTAGGATCTCCACCGTCCATTTCATTTGAAATGGACTTAGAGATTTATTTAAAAAATAAAATAAAATAAATAAAATACTTAAGATCTCATATGGACAGTGGAGATTAAAAAAATAAAAAAATCTAGCAACCTCCATGAATCTTGGAGATCCATGGAGATCAACGAATTAGGGGAGATGAAGAGCCTTCCCATTGTCGCACCTCAAGTCGTCTCCTCCCCTTCGTGGTATCCCATAGAGAATCCATGGAAGACCTCCGTGAATCTCAAATGAATTATGTTTTTTTTTAAATTATTGTTAATTTATACTTAATTTTAATTATTTTTTATTTTCAATAAATATCCACCATATGTGGATGGTGGAGATAGAGATTTATTTTTATTTTAGTTTTTTTAAATTAAGGATATTTTGGTCTTTTATTCTTTTAAAATCGTCAACGATCATCTTTAAACATCAAAACTAATGACAGGAGAGTTAACTGTTAGTTTTTTAATAAGTTGATTCTGCCTGTGAAAAGCCAAAACCCCAGGTAGATTGGTTGTAATTTGTCCTTTTTATTTCAGTTTTTTTAATTTTTGATTTTTTAATTAAGGGTAATTTGGTCTTTTTACACTTTTGAATTGGTTAACGGTCATCTTTAACTGTCAATGCTAATGACATGAGAGTTAATTGTTAATTTTTCAATAAGTTGATTCAGTCTGTAAAAAGGCAAACTCTAGGTAGGTTGGGTGTAATTTTTTCTGAAAAAAACCAAAGATTTTTTTGTTGAACCACGGGTGTTTGAGCCAAACCTACTAATGTCGTTCGAGATGGGCACACTTAAGCTCAAACCTCTCCCAATGAGTATGTTTAGTAGGGATCGAATCTGAGGCTATTCTCATATACTCGGCATGCATTATTATCTGAGTCAGAATTCATTGAATAAAATCTAAGATTTGATTAGATGCTAATTGATGCATTTGTTCTAATACATAAATAAACAATTAATTAATGTCGGCTGTCACTGTTTCAAAATGTGATGACGTTGACACATGCAAATTAATATGTTTTTTTTAATATGTTAAATGACCATTTTTTAATATAATAATCATTGCAACAACTTGCGAAATATGGAAATTTTTTTTTTGAAAAGACTAAATATGGAAATTAGTTTATACAAAAATAAAAATTAAATAAAAGTATAAAATAAAATTAGGTCACATTAATTAATGAATTCTAATCACGTATCTTTTCTATTACCTAACTTTTGATAATTTAAAAAAAAAGAAAATTAAATAAAAGTTAGAGTTACATATTATTCTCATTTAAAAATGTTAAATCAAATTAAAAATTCTATAATCTTTAACAAAATTATTTCTATTAAAAGATATTATAAATTGATAAAAAAATTTAAAATAAAAATAAATAAATAACCAAAATTAAATAAATTATATTCTTAAAACTTTCTATACTTGCACGTCAACTCATCCCGTCAACTCATTTATAGTTAATTACAACGGTACAATTAAAAAAATAAAAAATAATTTCTTTTTCAAAAGAAGACACGTAACATAGCAGCAACAACAAAAACCAGATTGTTTAAGTGTATATGTAAGGATCGTGACAATGCTGTTAAGCTGGTGGTTGCATGCAAAGGTCGCCCTAAACTCCTCTACCTATTTATGTGTTTGGCCTGAAACTGAGATTTTCGAGAGAGATTTCGCAAAGTATTATCTATGTTTATAGTACTTTTGAACTACTATTAGAGTGAATGACAAGGTTTATTTATATACCTTTAGGCGGTGGTTCATGGCGAGTCGCAATAGTTCACTACCATTGCTTCTAATCATGAATAATCATGTTCATTCACCATTGAACATGTCTCTTATTGAGATATGTATGTTGAGTGTGTATGGTGCACCATCTTTGTGGCACACCCTAATACACTCAATCCCTTTACATATGACCATATTTGATCACATTCCTTCATTTCCCACTTAACCAATAATGCACATAACTTTTGCATACACCTGTAAACTGTCATAAGAATAAGGTTATAGGCCTTTATGTCTACACAACTTTAAAACCACTATTTCTGACTGCACCTTTATTTGGTGACTCCATTTTAAAAAATAAAGTGGCACCAACATTCCTAAACTAGGAAAAACTATCCGAACCTAGTAACCATTGGTGACTTCAGCCAAGTCTAAAACTTGACATGCGTCTGAAGTTTTGATCAAATACTTCCTTCTAGGCCAATTCAAAAGCTTTCCTTGATACACCTTATCGACGACTTTAAATAAACGTCTGTCATTATGCAGATTCAACTTGATGTCTCAAATCAGATTTTACATACAAGAAGATCTATTACAATTATTGTTTCCTCGTTAGTGTCCTATATCTTTTCTTCGACCAATATTCTAATCAGATAGGGTTGTATCATTTGGCCATCACAGAGACCCCGAGATTTTTACAAAGATATTTTCATACCGCATGTTTCGACTACAAATCTAAATGATTCTAAAACCACAAGTAGTCACATGCTCTTTGAATCTTTTCAAATATAATCCCTTGGTCTTTGGGATTAGCCACCATCTTATCAGAGGATATACAGTCAACATTTACTTCCTTCATCTAAATACTATATACCAAATATTCGTACATTTTCCCAAGCGTTATTTTCTTTTAATTCTTAATTAAGAAGATGATGGATTTTTTTTACCACAGAACACATTGATCTTATCAGGTATACCTAATTTGCAAACTATAAAAATACTTAAAAACATACAGCTGTACCAACCATAGTTTTGCAAAATATTTTGTTTCCTTTGTTTACTTGGCAACACAAACATATTTCTTATTTAACCAAGAAACAATTGTTTCATCAAAGTAAAATAAATATCTACTTATTAACATTTGCATACATTGAATTACATACTGGTATCCTCTACACACAGTGATAAAATCGATAATTTATCTTTTATACTTACAACTATAAACCAAGTTGGCTTTTCTTTTATCCTATTTATATTCATTGGTAAAACATTTTCTTAAATATTTGCTTCATTTAAAACCCGTAGACTTTAATTCCCTTATCAATTAACCCACAAATACTCTTATTTGTGAAGATTTTTTAATTAAATCTATCCGTATCAGGATACTTTTCTGATATCTATCTTTAGCCACTATCGATAAAAAAGTCTATCCTGAGTTCTTATGTATAGTGTTTATACTATTATATTATTATACTTATCTAGACTGCCACTTGTCATTCTTCAATTTTCTTTGAGTACTCTTTATATCCAATGAGTTTTCTAACTCTATGTAAATTAACTAATTCCAAATTTTTCTTAAATTGGTTCTAATTCCGGATTCCAATTCTTTTTTGTGATTTTCCTCACACTTTAGAATCTGAACTCCCTTTGTCATTTTTCCACATATTAATTAAAATCCAAATATCCCTTGTGGGTTTACCCACATTTTCGGATAGACTTAGAAAAATTTATGGATCTTGTCCCCTGATTGATTTACATTTATAAAATTGAAGATCATATTAGTCTATTATTTCTTTTGAAGACGGTTTATTACATTTATTGCTCCCACTAATTTGATTATCCTTCACATTTAGTTATATATTCACATATATACACCATCTAAACATTTATAATTTCCAAAAAAATATTTAATTTACATACTTTAACACTTCCTTACTTTGCTGATAAAGTTTTAATCCATCCCTCGAATTCCAGCATTATACAAATATTTTCATATTAGAAATATGTTCTATTTTCTTTTTAATGAAAATTCATTTATTCTCTATACTACAAAAGTCTCAACAACATACATAATATTTTCATAGTGCATAATAATAATATTATAAATTCAGTAGAGAAAAAAATATAACAATATAAATTTTAGGGAAACTATATACATTCTAGTATAATATATCGCTTGCTTCAACATAAATAAAAATATATTTAATCCTAACTTGAATCATCACTAAAACATGCATGAAAATCATTACTAGAATCATTATTAAAATTATGTAAAGCATTATTTACTTCAATAAGTTTCAAATTTCTTCTCATGTTACGGTAGCCTGAAGAATATATGAATAGTACATAATTCACGTTCACTTGAAACTTTTGCTTTTCCAAATTTTGTGATGTTTGAGTCCTCGTAATGAAATTCTAAGGCCACAAATCAATTCGGGACATCGAAATACTTAGGGGTACTAAATTTCTGGTCATTCTTATCTAATTTGACCCTTGAACCAAACTGATGAAGAAATGGGGTCGGACCAGACTAGGTACGGCTTGAACCGGTCCACACAAGACTAGGATTTCAGGGCTCATAGCTGGGTAGAGGCGTAGATCTCATGACAGGTCGGAGTGCGAATTCATATCGGGTCGGAGCGCTTGGTTCAATTTGGCACGTGCATTGTACGCGCCCTGATTGCTTGGTATCGATGAGTGTGATGCACACACCCACTCCTTTGCTTCTTCCTCCAGCGTGCATGTGGTTCTGATTGCTTGGTACCAACGCGTGTGATGCACGCGCCACTTGTAACACCCCCTGACCCGACCCAACTGGATCGACCCAAGGAGCGCTACCCGATTTTCAAAACTTTTCCAAACTCACTTTATACTTTGAAAACCATTGAAAATCAAATAATTTATATTTTAAAATGCTTTTCTAGTGAGCCAATCCAAAACTATTTTGGAAAATTTTGCCAGAGTTTCCTCTGTTTTTCTGATTTTTTAAAAATCCTGTTTTTCCACATAACTCAAATAATATAAAAATCAACACTTCAAATTCATTTCTCAATCATTGCGCACTCTGCCGTATAGTGGGACTTTCCAAATATTTTTAAATAAAACAATTCATAATTAATATTTACAACCTTTGAAACGTAAACCATTAAACAAATATTTACAAAACATATTTTATAACAAATTTACAAACTCCTGTGTATGCATGCATAACTAAATGATATATATATATATATATATATATATATATAACCAAAATTTATATATAACTACCTAAAAGTATAGTGACTCTGAACCTCAGTTTGCAACTACCTCCTCTTTTGTCTTTTTCTCCGCTGGTATCTCGTTATCTATGCGTGATAAAATTAACGCGCTAAGCAATAATGCTTAGTGGGTGTACACTAAGATAAGATAATTTCAATGTAATATAAAATAATAGAACAAATGTTCAGAAATAAATATAAAACAACAATATATATAGACAATACTGGAACTATGTTAATTAACATATTTTCAAATGTTTCTGGGTTTCAATCTCATCAACATTTATTTATTTCCACATTATTTTCCAATTTTCAGTTCTTAATTGGGCCTCTGATACACATAACAGGGTGGACTGAATTACGGGTTTACAGTCGGGTTTCCCATCTCAAAATGAAATGGTATCCCTATATTGACAGTCGGTTTCCCATTTCAAAATGAAATGGTATCCGTATAGTCACAGTCGGTTTCCCATTTCAAAATGAAATGGTATCCGTATATCATCATAATCATTAGGTATTTCGTTGCGGTACTGCTAAATGCACCCAATTGACATGTCAACCTCCTATATCCATATTTCTTTATACATATATCAGGGCCATATTCAGGTATTACATCAGTTCATTCTTTTCGAATTTTCAATCAAACTTAACAATTATAATACTAAACAATATTCGTAAACCAATATTCATAAATCAGGTTTGAAAACATACAATTTCATGGAAAATCCAATAATATGAAATTATTTCACAATCAATTCAATCATTATACGAAATACAATTATACGAAATAGAATCACTAACTGAGATAAAATTTTAAAAACGTGTGTACACCAACCTGGATACCAGTTTTATGAATTTTCTTTTTCCTTTCTCCTTTTCTCTTTCTTCCTCCTCTTTTCCTTCTCTTTCTCCTTCTTCTTTTCCTTCTCTTTCTCCTTCTTCCTTTTCTCTTCCTCTTCTTCTTATTCTCTTCTTCTTCCTTTCTCTCTCTTCTTCTTTCTTTTCCTTATTTCTTTTTCTTTCTCTTTCTCTTCTCTCGGTTTCTCTTTTTTTTTTCTTCTATTTTCTTTTACTTTTTCGTGAAGCTTCCACCGCTATCTATTTTTTTTTTATAAACTTTTGGCTATCGTGACCACTCATTACGATCTGTGGTCGCGTCATCCAATCGCGATACTCATTGGAGTGGTTTCACCGCTTTTATCGCGATCTCTGGTCGCGATTCTGATCGCCATACTCACTGGTCGATTTCACCATTTTTATCGCGAACATCCTATCGCGATTACTGGTCGCGGTAGCTGGTCGCGATACTTACTGCCAGTTTTTTTTCCTTTTCCTTCATGCACTCTTTCTGGACCACTCAATCTGATCCACTTGTATACCTAAACATTAAGCCAAATAAACCCATTATTTCATTTTCATCTAAGTAACAATAATTTTGGGCACTTTACATAATTAATAAAAATTACGGATGTTACACCACTCATTTGCTTCTACTTGTAGAGCGCATGTAGTTCACTGTTCGTTCTATTTTCTGCAACTTTCATCTGGAATTTTTAAATTCAACCTTTTCGAAGTTCAAATTTTCCATTTTTGGACTCTATGAACTCAGATTTTAACGTAGAATCCATTTCTGGACTCGGATTTGCCGAATTCATGGTTGAATTTGAACACTCACCAAACTCGAAACTAAACGACCATGCATTTGTAACCTGGCTCTGATACCACTGAAGGATTTTATGCAAAAGGATCATGACAATGCTGTTAAGCTGGTGGTTGCATGCAAAGGCCACCCTAAACTTTGCTCTCTGTTGTAATTTGTTTGGGCCAAAATCGAGAGATTTTCGAGAGAGATTTCACAGAGTATTGTCTCTGTTTATAGTATTTTTGAGTTACTATTCGAGTGAATGTCTGTCTATTTGTAGACCTTCAAACAGTGGTTTATGGCGAGTCACAATGGTTCACTACTATTACTTCTACTCATGGACAATCATGTACATTCTCTAGTGAACATGTCTCTTACTTGTGACATGTCTGTTCAGTGTGTATGGTGCACTATCTTTGTGGTGCACCCTAACACACTCAATCCTTTGCATATGGCCATATGTGATCACATTCCATCAATTGTTTGATCTCTTCCATGTTTTTTACTCGGGCAACTCATTGTTCCAGAGCGAGTAGAAGTGTGCGTAACTTGTACGAGTCAAAACCAGTTGCCAGTAATAGGTCTTCCTTGTCACCAGTTGCTGTGCAGTCAACTGTGAGTTTTTCTGGCAGTTTATAAATTATAATGTCTTCAATCTGGCACGCACCAACCGTGCAGTCAACTGTGATTCAATTATTTTGTATTGAAATTTTTCTTTTTTTTTTAGTGTTTTTGGGGTTCTTGGTGAAGATTCAATTTTCCACCACCAAGAACTCAACAGGAAAAAAAAAAAAATTTCTGCTCCCGTTGATGGAGCAGATCTGGAGAGAAATCAAAATTTTTTTTTCTAGGTTGAGTTCTTGGTGGTGGAAAATTGAATCTTCACCAAGAACCCCAAAAACACTAAAAAAAAAAGAAAAATTTCAATACAAAATAATTTTTTTTAACTTTTTTTAATTGTTTGATTTAAATTTTTTTTTTTTAGAAATGTTATCTCTACCATCCATCAACATTGATAGATGGTGGAGATCTATTTTAAAAATAAATTAGTTTTTTTATTTTTTATTTTTGTTTAATTTAATTTTTTAACTAGGGGTAGTTTTATCATTTTACCCATAAGTCAAAGTCAAACCATTAAGTTTGATTGGGTCAATTGATGGTAGGATACTAATGTGTAATTATAACTAAACTTATGATTGTATTATAATATGAACAAATATTAGGGTAATTTATTACAATTAGCCTTATTTTATAATATATAATTTGTTTCTATAATGCTCCTTTTCATGATGTAAAATTGTCAAAGATGAGCTTGAAATCTGACAACGGACAATATAAAAAAACATTTGGGTTGATACCATGCCCAATCAACGTTCAGAGTTTGTTAAAAAGTCGGTCTTCGAACAAAGTTTATTTATATATTGTAGACATGAGTGCTAGCTCGCCTAATCGCTCTTCAGCTAAAGACAAGTAGCGAATTTTTTTTAAATTGTATAAATAATTTCATTTTAACCTCTCGTATTTATATTTTTAATTTTATTATTATTAAATTACTATAAAATTATAAATTAATTTAAATAATCAAAATTTTAATAATTTTATCAAAAATTAAAATTAAAAGTAAGAATAAAAATTAATAATAAATATATTTTATAAATATAACACTTAATGAGTTAGAGGGCTCTCATGACCTACCGAAATTAAGCTCTTATAGTATAGTTCAAATATCTTAAATCTAAACGAGGAGGAAGTCTACTCAATACTGGGAGATGTCTCCCTACATTTATTGAGGTTTTATGGGTAACTGTGGAATAATACTTATAATATTAAGGTTTGAACTTTGATAAATTGGGAGAACTTATAAAGCTCTAATTAATTAAGTAAGAGTCTTTGGCAAAATTAATAATAACTAAAACTAAAAGTTTAATAAAATAATTAAAAAATTTATTTATTTTATATAATTAAAAATATAAAAAATATTTTTTAAAAAATTAGTAATCTCCATAAAGAAAGCTAGGAAAATTAGGTAGTCTTTATATAAAAAAAAATATATTTATTAATATATATTATAATAATATGTGTTACGAATGAGAGGAATATTAATATTCTATTATTATGGCTGGCAGCAGTCGGCTAGGACTACTCTTGTCTCTTGTAGACATTTTCCAATTGAGGTATTCAAGGGTGGCGGCAACCGGCATTGACCAACAGACAATAATCGATGGAAATTGGAATCACTAAAGTTTGAATGTTAGGACTGAAATTGGATAAGTAACTGATAATAACAAGCTCAAGGCAGAGAGAAGTCAACAAAATTAAATATCAACGTTTAACTTAGTAGTTCCATCAACAAGAATCAATAACTTAGTTATGGAAACTGGGAATAACGGGGTTTCCGTAGCTTTTATTGTCTTCTTATTTTATTTTTGTTCAGATTTTGGTGCCGCCGTAGACACCATCACAGTTTCTGGATCCATCAGAGATAATGAAACAATCGTCTCTAGCGGCAGTGCCTTCAAATTGGGATTTTTCAGCCCTGTTAATTCGTCGAATCGATATGTTGGAATTCGGTACAATGATGCATCTGAAGCTGTTATCTGGGTGGCTAACAGAAACAAGCCTCTCCACGATGCATCCGGGGTCGTTACGATATCAGATGATGGCAATCTTGTGGTTTTGAATGGACAGAGGGAAGTTCTTTGGACGTCAAATGTTTCCAATTCGGTAGCTAATGCGAGTGCCCAGCTTTTAGATTCTGGAAATCTTGTCTTGTATGATAACAGCAATGGAAGCATATGGGAGAGCTTTGAAGAACCTATTAATACATTTATGAGAAGGATGAAACTTACTACTAATGTAAGAACCGGTGAAAAAGTGCTGCTGACTTCATGGAAAAGCCCTTCTGATCCATCAATTGGAAGCTTCTCAGCAGGACTTGATGTTTTAAATATTCCTCAAGTTTTCGTCTGGAACAACGATGTTCCATATTGGCGGAGTGGTCAGTGGAATGGTCGAGAGTTTATTGGAATAACTAACATCAGTTCTGTTTATCTGGGTGGGTTTGAACTTGTAGAAAATGACGAAGAAGGAACAGCTACTTTGTCTTACGAGTTTGCAATTGATCCTACGACGTACTTTGTCCTGGACACAGACGGTAGTCTGCTACAAAGAGATCGGGCTGATGGGAAGGCGGAATGGCATATTCGTCAGAGGTACCCGGAAAATGTGTGTGATGTATATGGCACGTGTGGAGAATTTGGAATATGTGCTCCAAGGAATGATCCAATCTGCAGCTGTTTGAGAGGTTTTGAACCAAAGAATATAGGTGAATGGAGTAGAGGAAACTGGACTAGCGGTTGTGTCAGGAGGACACCATTGCAGTGTGAGAGTATAAACAAAACTGGCGATGCGAGCAAAGAAGATGGGTTTTTGAAGTATGGGATGATGAAGTTACCAGACTTCGCGGAAAGAAGATCGGCCCCTGAAGACGAATGCAGGGAGCTTTGCTTGAGTAATTGCTCATGTATAGCTTATGCATATGATGTTGGCGTTGGATGTATGACATGGAGGGATAACTTAACTGACGTACAACAATTTTACAGTAAAGGCACAGATTTTTACAGTCGAGTAGCTCATTCAGAACTCGGTAAAGTTGAATACTTTCTTAATCCATTTGCTATTCTGAACTTCAATTTATACAATACAGGTCACTCTGGTCTAATTTGGGTCAATAATTCTATTCACTCTATATATCTGCAGATGATAAAAAAGACACGAAAGTAGTTATTATTGTACCAGTGGTTGTAGGAATTGTTACCTTTGCAATATGTGCATTTTTCTTATGGAGGTGGATGGCAAAACGTAAAGGTAATTTGCTTAATAGTACAGTGTTAATTAGCTTAATCACTTGATAGCATTTACAAGTTCAGCTGATCAAATCTCTTACTATGATTCGGTTGATCAAATCTCTTACTATGTGGTTGTTAATCAGCAATGAAGGCAAAAACGCAGCTTGCTACAACGTTACGGAGGGAGTAGAACTTTTTCTGGTGAAAACAAGAGCAAAGATAAACTCCAGGATCTACCACTATTCGATTTTGAGAAGCTGGCAACTGCCACTAAAGACTTCCATTCAAACAATAAGCTTGGAGAGGGTGGTTTTGGCCCTGTATACAGGGTAATTAATGGTTGCTCATTGGATCTTTGTAGCTATTGAGTATAAACACGGTTATTGATTTGAGTTTTTGTTTTGAAATAGGGAATATTGGAAGATGGACAAGAAATAGCTGTAAAAAGACTATCAAAAGCATCTGGACAGGGAGTTGAAGAATTTATGAATGAGGTGATGGTTATTTCTAAGCTCCAACATCGAAATCTTGTTAGGCTCCTTGGATGCTGCATTGAAAGAGAAGAAAAGATGCTGATTTATGAATTCATGCCCAACAAAAGCTTGGATGCATCTCTCTTTGGTTAGTTCATGTCAATGCCATTCCTTTTATCCAAATAATTTCACAGAGTCACACTGACATCTGATCTAATCAATAAATTATGAAATCAAAATAGAACTGTCTTTGTTAATTGTCTCTTCATCACTTGAAATGATTTATATTGGTATATTTCCTAATTAACTCCTTTCATATCTTTGATTATGATCCATTTAGATCCTGAGAAAAGAAAACTCTTAGATTGGAGAAAACGCTTCAACATTATTGAAGGAATAAGTCGAGGCATTCTTTATCTTCATAGAGACTCTAGACTGCGGATTATACATAGAGATCTAAAAGCGAGTAATATTTTGTTGAATGAAGAACTTAATCCGAAAATTTCAGACTTTGGCATGGCAAGGATTTTCGGCGGCAATCAAGATCAAGCCAACACTCTAAGGGTTGTTGGGACATAGTAAGTATTTGTCTAAGTCTTCAACTAAATTTAGCAAAATGTGGTTTGAACTTATAGATATGGATGTATTGTTGATAAAAATGCAGTGGTTACATGTCTCCTGAATATGCAATGGAAGGACGATTCTCTGAGAAATCTGATGTTTTTAGCTTTGGAGTATTGTTACTAGAGATTGTTAGTGGTAAAAGAAACGCAGGTTTTAATCATGATGATCTGTCTGTGAGTCTTATAGGCTATGTAAGATCACTAAACTCATCTCCTACAATCTTCATTGGTGATAATTTTTATTAGCTTACTATATCTAATACTAGTAGTTAAGAAATAACACTTATAGTGGCGTGTTTACTTTTCAGGCATGGAAATTGTGGAATGAAAACAACATTATTGCTTTCATAGATCCGGTGATGTCCGATCCTTTCTTTCAATCGGAGATCTTAAGATGCATACATGTGGGACTGTTGTGTGTGCAAGAATTTGTGAAAGATAGGCCAACCATGTCAACTGTCATTTCTATGCTTAACAGTGAAATTGTGGATCTTCCCACCCCAAAGCAACCGGCATTCATTGAAGGCCAGAATGCCTTAGAGACAGAGTCCTCCGAGAAGAGTCTGAGAAAATATTCTGTTAATCATGTCAGTATTACTGTTGTTGACGCTAGATAGCAACAGGTTCTCATGACATCTATGTTTTTCTCTTTGAACATATTTGTGCTTTAATGACAATGTTGTATATAGAAAAATATGAATTTGATTCCTTTTTTATCGGATCCTAGCGAGATTAATTATTTCGGAAAGTAACTTTCAATACATGACATAGGTCTTCTCTCTGTTTATTTATTGATAACGATGAGATTCGAACCTCTATCACATATGAAAAAATAGTGCATTATCAACTTGAATTATGAGTAGATGTACTTATTCATAAATAAAGTTCATCATCATAAGCCTTTTATTACTATAAATATTTATATTCCGCATTATAAATTTTTTTTTTGAAAGAGAATAACAAAGGCTCAAGAAGAGCCAGAACACAAACCAGAAACAACCTCCCCCTTTAGCTAACTTCAACAACCAACCAGGGAAAGAGGAAGCCCAGCAACAAGAGGAAGAGTTCCCTACAGCCCATTTGGCAATACAATGAGTAACATTGTTGCCTAAATGGGGAAAAAATAAACAGACAACCAGGAGTGATTCTCCAGCAAAAACCGAACATCCTGGACAATGTTGTCAATATCAGAATAAGTTAAAGATAAACCACAACACAACCTAACCATGTTCAGAGCATCTGAATCAACAACAATAGGAGCAAGCTGCAAAGAGAGAGCCCACTGAAGACCAAGTAGGATGACATTAAGCTCTGCAGCCTCCACCCCAAACAGCAAATCATAAAACCCGGCAGCAACAAAAATAAGCTTACCAAGACTGTATCTGATAACAATTCCCACACCAAAACACTGCATCGAATTATCAATGGCTACATCAACGTTTTGGGGGGGGGGGGGAAGGATGGGATACCAAGAGACCTAATCAAAATTAAGCTTAGCACCAGCAGATGAAGCTGCAGCAAAAAGAATAGCAGAAGCTACAACTTCCTTCAGAAACAGCCCAGCTTTTGCCCAAAAATCCAAGTTATGCACAGAACCTTCCCCATGCATCAGCTGGTTCCTACAGCTGCAAGCCAGTCACAAAGCCACCACAAATCTCTCCAAAAACTAATCTACCATACACTGAATGAACCCACATCAATCTGTCCTAAAGATTCACAGCCTTGAAGCTCCTAAGAGGTGACAGAAAAGGGCAATTTCCCAAGTAGCCCTGCAAGCTAGAACAGCTCCAGATGGCATGATCAATTGTATCCTGCCCCGAATCACAAAGAGAACAGACCCCATATCCTCCAATCTCTCTTTTAAACAAAACTTCCCTAGTAAGGAGAACACCTTTACTAGCCCTCCAATAAAAGATTTTAATTTTAGAAGGAATTTGGAGGGACCAAAGAAGCTTCCACTAAGGAGATGCACCCTTAGAACAAGAAGAAATATCTACCTCCCTCATTTTCAGAGTAATCTTATAGGCACTTTTGGCAAAAAACAAACCACTCTTATCAAAGTGCTAGAGGGTGGAATCAGTTGAAGGTCTCGAGCTAAGGGGAATTCTGAGAATCAAACCTGCATTATCAGCATAAAAGGAAGAATTAACAATTTCCCTACTCCAACTACCATTTCCTGACATTAGAGCTGAAACTGTAACACCCTTAGGCAGAATTCTAGGTGATAGAACTCTGAAACTTGAATCTCTCGGGAGCCAAGGATTGTCGTAAATAGATATTTGTGAACCAGCCCCAATTCTCCATCTAACACCCTTCTCAAGAACCTTTCTACTTCATAAAATGCTCCTCCAAACAAAGGAAGACCTCCACCTAAGTTGATTACTCATTAAGGAGGAATTTGGGAAGTATTTTGCTTTTAAGACTCTAACCAACAAGGAAGAAGGTAGAGATAGAATTCTCCAACCTTGTTTGGCTAAGAGTGCTTGATTGAAGGCCTCAATTTCTCTGAAACCCAAACCACCTCCCTCCTTAGGTTGACAACTTTTTCCAAGCCACCCAATGCATTTTCTTGCTACCCTGCCTAAATCCCCACCAAAAATCTGTAAATAACCTCTGAATATCTTGCCCAAGCAAGGTAGGCAATCTAAAGCAGCTCATGGCATAAGTAGAAATGGTCTGAGCCATAGCTTTGATAAGAGTTTCCTTGCCCCCAAAAGAGAAAAGCCTGGATTTTCATCCTTGGATTTGTTGCCAAATCCTATCCTTCAAACTCCCAAAAATCTGCCTTTTATTCTTGCTAACCGAGGAAAGGAGCCATAAGTACTTCTCGTGACAAGCCACCATTTCCACATTAAAAACTCTTCTAATCCCCTTTCTAACCTCCAAACAAGTATTAGGGATGAAAGTTAAGGTTGATTTTTCAAAATTGATAGCCTGACCCGAAGCAATCTCGTACTTCTCCAGGATATCTTTGAGAACCCTACACTCCGAAATAGTGGCTTGAATAAAAACTAAACTATCGTCAGCAAATAACAAGTGAGAAATAGAGGGCACTCCTAGCTACCTTAATCCCAGAAAGCTGACCATCCCTATCCGTACTCGAGAGTAAGGCTGACAAACCCTTAAAGCACAAGATGAACAGATAAAGGGACAGGGGACAACCTTGCCTCAACCCTCTCGAAGGGGAAACAAAACTCAAAGGTTCACCATTAATGAGATCACTATAAGAGGCAAAGGAAACAAGCTAACACCTTATCAATCCAACTAGAATCGAAACCTAGTCTTTCCATAATTTTTCTCAAAAACACTCATTCCACCCTATCGTAAACTTTACTTATGTCTAATTTCAAAGCAATCAGTCCTTTAGACCCCCAATTACGATTATTCAGATAGTGCAAGCACTCAAAACCAACTACACCATTATTGGTGATAAGCCTACCAGGCACAAAGACACTCTGACTAGGAGAAATTAATCATAAAGGATCGGCTTTAAGCGATTAGTAATTACCTTCGCCACTAGCTTGTATAGGACGTTGCATAGACTAATGGGCCTGAAATCACTTGCTCGGACATGGTTTTTAACTTTTGAAATAAAAACAACCGTAGCCTCACATATCTTCTTCATGTCAGCACCATTATTCAACACATCAAGCTTTGCCTCCGTAACTTTAGCTCCAACCACCCCCCAATATTTCTAAAAAAAAGATGCGGGAAAACCGTCGGGTCTTGGGGCCTTACCCGGAGCCATCATTTTAAGAGCTTCCTAAACATCATCTGCAGAGAAAGAAGAGTACAGTTGCACATTCATTTGATCAGGGATTTTCTTCTCAATAGACTGAAGAGCAGCATCTAGCCTTTGAGGAGAAGAAGCGGTGGTGGTAAAGAGCTAGCCAAATCTTCATTAGACACCTTTCAAGTCCTATAACTGCTCAACAACCTATTAATCCTATTACGCTGCCTTTGCTGGGAGGCATTCGCATGGAAAAACCTAGTGTTTTTGTCTCCTGCTTTCAGATAGAGGGCATGAGAACTCTGCTTCCAGAACACCTCAAACTTGCCCAAAAGAGAATCAATCTAATTTTCAATTAAGCGAACGCGGCCCCAATCAATTTTGCCCGAATCAGTCCTATATAAAAGGGTCAGCTCCTCCTTCAGATCTTTCAAGTCTCTGTCAGCCTTCTTCTTATTCAAACGGTTCCACTTAGCAAGATCAGCAGTAACCAGCCCTATACTGCTCATAACTCTTGTCACAGCATTAGCACCAAAACTTACCCCCCAAGCCTTTTCCACCAAAGCTTTGCACTCACTATCATCACACCAAGCTTCCTCGAAATGAAACCTGCTACTCCAACATTTTTCCGTGTTGTTACTCGCAGTTCTAATCACATTCTCAACAATGAATGGCTTGTGATCCGAAACCCAATGATTTACAACCCTAATCGAAGCATCACCAAACAAAACCCTCCAATCCAAACTACAAAAATAACGATCAAGTCTCTCTTGTATAAGCCCCTCACCACCCTATTTGTTACTATAAGTAAAGCGATTGCCTCGAAACCCAATATCGATGGGGTTACAATCGTTTACAGCTCCCCTAAAAGAATTCATATCACTATGACTCCAAACCAACCCTCTAAGTCTCTCATCATCGGACAAAATTTCATTAAAATCACCTCCGATGACCCACAACAGCCTACTCATCCCTACAATCTACGAAGAAGAGTCCAAGAGAGATGCCTATTATCAAGCCTAGGCTTTCTATAGAACCCCGTGAATCTTCATCTAACAATGTCAACACCTGAAATAATAACTTCAATATGTCCCTTCGTAAAGGACTGAACCACCACACTAACATTACAACTCCAAAGCAAAAAAAGAACCCACCTAGACTAATTATATCAATACAAAAGTAACTATCCAAGTCTAAACCAATTCTGATTTTATCGGAACTCCTGTTATCCAATCTCGTCTTTGAAAGGAACACTAACTGCGGATTCTCTGAACACACCAAGTCATGTATAGCTCTGAATGTTCGAGGGTTCCTCAACCCCCGGACATTCCAACATAGGATTTTCATTGTTGTCGGTAGTGCTGATAATCAGCCACCACCGACTTATCAGATAAATCACATCTGACCTTCTTGTTTGCCACCTCAAAAACTACATTAACCTTAGGAAACAGAACTCGTTTCTGCAATCTAGTCCCCTCTCTAATCCTCTCTGAAGCCCTGGATTTCTCTCGAGCTAGACGCTTCCATTTTTTTCACATTGGGGCAGCACATTTCAGGCTCCTTCCTTATCAAACTAGCTGGTTGGATTAAAGAGAGCTCATCTGATTGGGAGTAAATCAGAGAGCTCTCCTTCACAGACACCTTCAAAATACGCAAGTCACCACCTACCACGTGAGACTCCTCCTCAACCAGGTAGTTGCTGTCATTCTCATCTTCCATAAAATCCTTCAAAGTTCCAGATGACTTACCCAAAAAAGTATTACCCAGATGCTGTGGAATAGTAGTATCAGTAGCCTTCACCAAGCTTGCAGGACGCTCCAAATTGACATTTGTAACTTCCTCAGCAGCTATCTTTGGGTTCCCAAGAACCCCCTTCTCATTTGATTGGATCCCTTCCTAAAAACCAGACACCCCAATCTTAACTCTATCAGCTTCACCTTCTTTTTTGAAATTCTCATATCTGTCACCAAACACCTTACTTCTTCTCGAACTGAGAGCTCGCAACCAGGCACCAAAATGAAGATTAGAGTTATCGACCAAACCCTTATCATTAACCATACAATCCCTAATCAAGTGACCCAAGCAACCACAATAGTAACAAAAGTTAGGTAGCCTCTCATAGCACAACAGTACATTACAGCCTTCAACTCCCTTCATCCCCAAAACTACTGGAATACCTCTCTTCAATGGCTTTAACACATTAATCATCACCCTAACCCGAATGAATTTACCTAAGCATTCTCCATTAGCACCCGAGTCTATCTTCTTTACTTCACCAATTAGTCCCCCCAAGTATAAGCCTACCTTCTTGTTCATACAGATTATGGACCTTTAAGCGAGTTAAAGGTTGGCACCTTACCTGTCTGTAAATCATGTTTAGAAGGTAAGATGACTGAGAGACCTTTTACTGGAAAAGGCCTTAGAGCTAAAGAGCCACTGGAGCTTATATATACTGATGTCTGCGGACCGATGAATGTTAAAGTCGGGGTGATTATGAGTATTATGTCACCTTTATAGATGATTACTCTAGATACGGATATGTTTACCTAATGCAACGTAAGTCGGAAACTTTGGAAAAGTTCAAAGAATTTCAAGCTGAAGTTGAGAATCAGTTAGGTAAGACTATCAAGTCTCTACGATCGGATAGTGAGGGTGAGTACCTTGACCAAGAGTTTAAAGACTTTATGGTCGAGCATGGGATAGTATCCGAACTCACAGCTCCGGGTACACCTCAGCAAAATGGTGTAGCGGAGAGGAGAAATAGAACCCTAATGGAAATGGTAAGATCTATGATTAGTTTCTCGTCATTACCATATTCCTTCTGGGGATATGCATTACAAACAGTGGTATACATTTTGAATGTAGTGCCATCCAAATCTGTTCCTAAGACTCCCCTAGAGTTGTGGAATGGTCGTAAAGTTAGTTTGTGACATTTCCACATATGAGGGAGTCCAGCATACATGCTAAAGAACAGAAGTGGAAAGCTAGACTCCAAATCTGCAGTCTGCCTGTTTGTAGGATACTCCAAAGAGACTAGAGGCAGATACTTCTATAGTTCTGAAGATAGCAAAGTGTTTGTATTGACAAATGCAACGTTTCTTGAGGACAACTATATTAGTGAGCATAAGCCTCGATCCAAGATTGTGTTAAATGAACTGGAGCCTGGTGAGACCAGCGCTTCATCAATAAGAGTTGTTGATCCATAAACATCTGAGAGTCAGATGATTCCTAATCGGGATACACAACCACATAGACGTAGTGGGAGGGTTGTGATACAACCTGAACGCTATTTAGGTATAGGTGAGGGACAAGATGTTGTCCCTACTGATAGTGTGGATGACCTATTATCATTTAAGAATGCAATGGAAGATCTTGATAAAGAGGAATGGCTCAAAGCCATGAATTTCGAGATGGAGTCTATGTACTCCAACTCAGTCTGGGATCTTGTAGACTTACCGGATGGGGTAAAACCCATTGGGTGCAAGTGGATCTACAAGAGAAAGAGAGCAGTAGATGAGAAGATAGAGACCTTCAAGGTAAGACTAGTGGCTAAGGGTTATACCCAAAAAGAGGGGGTCGATTATGAAGAGACCTTCTCGCCAGTTGCCATGTTTAAGTCTATTCGGATTCTCTTATCCATTGCAGCCTATTTCGATTATGAAATTTGGCAAATGGACGTCAAGACTGCAATTTTAAATGGCAATCTTGACGAAAACATCTATATGATACAACCAGAGGGATTCGTGTCCCCAGATCAAGAGCAAAAAGTTTGCAAGCTGCAAAAGTCCATTTATGGACCTAAGCAAGCATCTAGATCTTGGAACATAAGGTTTGATGATGTGATCAAAATCTATGGCTTCGAGCAAAACGTTAATGAGCCTTGTGTATACAAGTGCATCATTGACTAAAAGATAGTTTTCTTAGTCCTATACGTAGATGACATCCTACTCATTGGAAATGATGTTGGAGTGTTGTCTGACGTCAAGGGCTGGCTGGCTAGCCAATTCCAAATGAAAGATTTGGGAGAGGCGAGTTATGTTCTAGGGATCCAACTTATAAGGGATCGTAAGAACAAACTCATAGCACTGTCTCAGGCATCATATATCGATAAGATTCTTGTTCGATTTTTGATGCAGAACTCCAAGAAAGGTAATTTACCTTCTAGGCATGGAGTTCACTTGTTTAAAGAACAATGTCCTAAGACACCTCAAGATATTGAGGATATGAGACGTGTGCCCTATGCATCTGCAGTAGGAAGTCTCATGTATGCTATATTATGCACGAGACCGGACATCTGCTATGCAGTGGGAGTAGTCAGCAGATACCAGTCCAACCCGGGATTAGATCATTGGGTTGTAGTCAAGATCATTCTCAAGTATCTTTGGAGAACGAGAAACTATATGCTCGTGTATTCCGGACAGGATTTGATCCCGTTAGGATACACGAATTCTGATTTTCAGTCAGACATGGATTTTAGGAAATCCACGTCTGGAGTCGTTTTCACCATGGGTGGTAGAGCCATTGTGTAGAGAAGTATTAAGCAATCTTGCATTGCTGACTCTACCATGGAAGCCGAATATGTAGCCGCTTGTGAAGCTACTAAAGAGGTTGTTTGGCTCCGCAAGTTCTTGAGTGATCTGAAAGTTGTACCAGATATGGATAGACCCATCACACTTTATTGTGATAACAGTGGTGCTGTGGCTAATTCCAAAGAACCAAGAAGCCATAAAAGAGGGAAGCATATATAGAGGAAGTATCATCTTATTAGAGAGATAGTGCAGAGAGGAGATGTGATCGTCACCAAGATAGCCTCACAAGACAATCGTGTTAATCCATTTATGAAGACCTTACCAGCTAATGTATTCACGGGTCACCTAGAAGGTCTAGGGTTGCGTCATATGCCTCACATGCTTTAGTGCAAATGGGAGATTGTTGGGGTTTTTGCCCTAAAGATGTAATTTGTAAATTTTTTTTATAAATAAATAAAAGAAGAGTTCAATTCATTCTTATTATGTCATTTATATTATATAAACTTGTGCATTATAACATCCTAGATTGCCGGATGTAATCTCATACTGTGCATATGATTGTCATATACAGATGGATACAGTAAGAGATGTGCAATCTAAAGAGTCCATAGATAGCAAATAAAGTTGGGTACTTTATTTGTAGTTAATCTATAGCTGCAGTCCATTCTGTATTGTACGATGATTTTATCCTGAATCATTCATATGGAGATATAAGAATAGAGGCACCTTGTATGATGTGATCATATAGGACTGGGCCATGATCTATATGAATCTCTCACCAAGATCCGTTTATCGATGAGATTAATATCCATCAATTTATGATGGCTATATGTGGGTAATCTCAATCCTGAGTGTTTTATCGACTCCTTCAAGTTAGATCGTGATTTTTGATATACCATGGGTGAGGTCGGATGATTATTCCCGATCAATATTCTCCGTATGTTGGGATTACGATTTGGCTTGTGGCTGAGAAGGTTTGCACACAATAGTGGAATTCACTCCTTCTTGTGAGAAGTAGAGAGTAGTTCCCTTAAGAGTTGATTCGGGGTTTGAACAATACGAGCGCTCTCCTGATTCCGTGAGGAAACATAATTTATTGTTCATTAGAGAATCAACGGTACTTAAAGGATATATATAATTATAGGGGTATAACGGACATTATGAACCAGCTCTAATTATGAACTACTGTGGAGGGTCACACCATATGTAATAGCTATATCGATGGACACCGAATGATATCGGTCTGTGTAAAAGCGTCCACAGTTGAGAGAATGCAGTTTCGGATTTTTAGTGGAATAATACCGTAGTTGATAATCAAGGAATATTAATTAAAGAGTTCAATTAATGATTCTAAGGATTATCGGAGCTCAAAATACTGTAGGTCCATTAAGTCCCCTTGCTAGCCCGATCCATTTAGGTAACAAGGGTCACGTATAATTAATTGGATGATCCAATTAATAGTGTTACGAAAGTGACATGTGTCAGGAGTTAATTGAGTGATATGATTATTCAATTAATTAAATAATGGCAATTATAACAATTAAATAATGAGATTATTTAATTATGTAATTAGTCATAAGAGGAGGGTGATAGTTGATATTTTATTTTAAATAGTGAGATAATAGGATTATCTCATTTATTTTAAATTTGAATTTAAAAAGTTTAAATTTAAAAGTATGATAATAGTTTATTTTTATTTTTTGAATATAGAGATAATATAATTATCTCATTTATTAAATAAAATAAAATAAATTTAAATTTAAAAAGTTTAAATTCAAAAGTCTGATAATAGTTTATTTTTATTTTTATTTTGAATAAAGAGATAATAGGATTATCTCATTTATTAAATAAAATAAAATAAAATTGAATTTAAAAAGTTTAAATTTAAAAGTTACTGATAAATTAATAAAAAGAGTTTTTATTAATTTGGTAACTTAAATAGATATATTAAAAAGAGTTTTTAATTTAACAGACAACTGAACCAAAGAGTTTTACGTTTAAAGTTTTTTTTACGTAAGAGATACAGAAAAAAGAAAAGTGACTGGAGAGATACAATATCTCTCAAACTCTTTTTTCTATTCAACCTCTTCACTGATCCTGACAACGTGACGCGCTCACACGCAAGTTATCAGTGCCGGGATATAGCAAGGAAGACGTAGTGGTACAGACTAGGCGCTGCAGAAAAAAATACGAAGGAGCCTCCAACGGTGGCATGTTCCTTAATTTTTTTTCTTTCATTGATTACGATTTTCTGTATATAATATATATATATATATATATATATGTGTGATATATATTATTTTTATTATTCCGAAAATATAGTTTCAAAGTTTTACTAGTTACAGATTGTTTTTGCAATTTGTATAAAAATTTTAAAATCTTATTTCCACTGCGTGACCAGTAGAACGGAAAAACGGTTCCTACACATACATATTGTGTAAGAACATCTAAGATTGCAATATGTAATCTTAGAATGAGTATATGAAGGTCATATACAGAGATGATTCATTTTGAGACATACAATCTAAAGAGTCCGTAGAGAGCGAATAAAGGTGGGTACTTTGTTTGTGATTGATCTACTGTTGTGGTCCATTATGTATAGTACGGTAGTCTTATCCTAGACCGTTCATGTAGTTGACATGAGAATGGAGGCACCTTATATGATGATATCATATAGGACTCGACTACGATTTATATGAATCTCTCACCAAGATCCGTTAGTATATGAGATTAATATATATCGATAAACGATGGCTATTTATAGGTGATCTTAATCCTGAGTGTCTTATCGATTCCTTCAGGTTGGATTGTAGCTTTTGATTTACCATGAGTGAGGTTGATATGAATCTTGACCAAAACCTCCATATCTTGGACTTGCGGTTTGACTTGTGGCTGTGAATGTTTGAACACAATAGTGGAATCCACTCTTTCTTGATTGAAGTAGATGAGTAGTTCCCTTAAGGGTTGATTTAAGGCTTAGACAATTATGAGGCCTCTCATTCTTCCGTGAGAAAAACAGCATTTAATTGTTCATTATAGAATCAACGATGCTTAAAGGAAAAGATATTTCTAGAGAGGTATAACGGACTTTATGACCTAGCTCTAGTTATGAACTACTTGTGAAGGATCACACTATATGTAAATAGTTATATCAATGGACGCTGGGACTTCAGATTGTATAAATACGTCTACAGTTCTGAGAGTACAGCTTCAGATTTTTAGTGGAATAACACCAAGATTAATAATAGTGAAATATTAATTAAAGAGTTTTAATTATTATTATTACTAAGTATTATTGGAGCTCAAAACTATGGGTTCATTAGGTCTCCTTACTAGCCCTTATGGTTGTTAGTAACAAGGGTCACGGTAGATTAATTAGATGGTCCAATTAATAGTATTACGAAAGTAATGCGATTTAATTAAAAGAGAATAATTAAATAATGTGATTATTTAATTAATTAAATATTTAATAAAATAATAGAAATTAATACTTATGAATTATTAATTCTATTTATTAAATAGGAGGTTACGGAATCAAACTATAACAATGACAAAAAAATTAAAATAATAGGATTATTTTAATAGTGCCAAAGGTCACAGATTCAAGTCTTTAGCGAGACTAAAATAAAATAGGATTTAGAATCCTATTTGATCTGGTCAAACTAAAACCCTAAAGAGCTAGTATATAACAGTTATATGTCTAGAAAAATTGACCTAACCAATACAAAAAAAGAAAAAGAGTTCGACCCAGTCAAAAAGAGAAAAAAGAAAAAAAAAAAAAATTTCTGACTCTTCCCTTTCTTGTAGGATTCGGCTAGCCTTAGGGAGAAGATATTCTCCATCCGTTCTTTTCCTGTGATCTCCATCTCTTGCCGTGATGTGCCCACACACCCGCTGTCAGACCGCGGGTCATAGCTCGGAAGATCTGGTGGTAGATAGAAGATTTGAAAAAAAAAATCAAGAAAAATGTATGTAGTCTTACAAATTTTTTTCTGCGTATATACAAGAACTATTTCCTAGTGGAAAAATTGTTTTTCAAAACAAAAATTTTTTTTGAAACCTAATTCCGCAAGTTATATGATAATCAAATATTTTTTAAAACTCCCTTCACACCCAAATATGAAGATAAACAAATTAACCCCTACAGTCTCAATCTCCACCGCCTTTGTAGTCATTTAGAAGGAAGCGATGGCAGCTTTGAACGCATCCCTATTGACCTCCTTATTCGCGATCACCTTACCAATTAAACTCAAAGCAAGCTTCCTCAACCCAGCTTCCTTCAAATCCTCCCCAATTTTAGCTATTGGACCATCAGCGTCTGTCAAAGACAGTTTCGTGCCCCTACTCAAGATATCCTCTGTATCCATGGTAGAAACCCCAACCAAAAAACCCCAAATCACAGAGAGTAAGAAAGAACAAAACAAAATAGAAGAAATTAGAGGAAAAATGAAGAAAAAACACTCATAGAGAGTGAAATCTACGTGCATAATGCACGAGTTCTGCTTCTACACCCCATACCCAAAAACCGTCAGCAGAGAGAACTAGGCAGGAGTGAAAAAGGAAAATTTTCCAATATTATAATAATATTTACTTAAATTTTACATTTAAATTTATGATTTTAATATTTACTCATACATTTAACTTTAATTGATATTTGAAAAGAGTAAACAGATTGACAGTTAAATACATGTAATCACAATTATTATCTTAACTTTTGAAAATAATAATAATTATATATCACATGCTATACGCGGAAATTTGAATCTTGAATATTATCAGATTGAATGAGCGTCATTTACCAGCAAACCAATTAAACATTGATATGTTAACTATTAAATTAAAAATAAATAATTTTTCTTTGGATAAATATGACACAATTGAGTCAAGAATTTATTGGAATTAAGCATACATTTGCTTATTTACTCCCACTGTCTCACAATTGAAAGAAATTTGCAATACATATGTAGACTAAATGTGTATTGTTACAACTAGGATAAATTTATCCATCATGCATATTATATCTACTTTCGATTAAGCACGGCATATGTATCTCCAATATTTATTCCAATAATCTAGAGAAATTTGCACTAGTTTAAATATTTATTTTCATAATATGAAAAAATTTACCTATCACACGTACCATCTACTCCCACAATCTAAATATCTATTCTCACAACTTAAAGATTTTACTTACCACGTTTGAATATCTATTTTCACAACGAAAAGAAATTTACCTACCAAGTGTATTAGCTACTCTCACATCAAAAATAATTTACTAATACATATTAATAAATATAAACGTGGCAAAAAAGATATATACACCATTCAACCATATTTTTTTTGACTTGATTGACAATAAAATTATAAATTTAAATTAATAAAATTTTTTTTGATATTTTATTTAGTGTGATGTGATTCGAATCTGAAATATTATTAAATTGGATGAACATTTTTATTACCAAACCATCTAAAATATTATCAAGTTAGAATGATATTTTTTGTGGTTATAACATGTTTAACGGTTGACCAAATTACGATTGAATACAGTAGAATTTCACTGTCAAGTCCATTAAACAACCCACCACTTTCAAATAGTCAAATGGATTGGTGGGGAAGAAAAATCATTTTCACGTGTGAACGTGATTACTCATTTGAGTCATTTTTCTTAGGCTATGTCTGAGGAAATTGCTGCTTACATTAATTTTTTTTTTTATGATAATTAATTCAAAAGTAAATAGAGAAAACATGTTACAAAGTAAAAGAAACATATTATTAACTTAATAGTATGTTATACTATCGTCCAATATGATTCAGTAATAAAGGCAGTTATTTAATTTGATAATAATCTAAATTTTGAACCTCCACCATCACATATTAATATGCCAAGAAAAAAAATAAATAAATAACTGTATATTATATACTAAAACATTCAAATAGTCAAGGTGAATTGCACAAAAACCTATGACGTCTGTCATATTCATAATAAAAGAAGAAAATGTCTCCAAAAGTGTTGCTGCTCTTGATTTTTATTATTTGTTTTGACTATTTTATCCCTTATATTTATAAAAGGGATATTATTAAAAAAGCCTCCACTGTTTTTATATATATCATTTTAGCTCCCACTATTTCAGTATTTGTCAAAAATACTCATACTGTTAAGTTTTGCATCCAAAAAGTCAAATTGTTAAGTTTGACCATTTGTTTAAAGGATATTCAAGTAATTCAACAAGTAAAACAAAAAATTTAAAGAGATATTATCAAAAAAGCTCTCAACAAATTCATATACATCATTTTAGCTCCCACTGTTTTATTATTTGTCAAAAACACTCCAAAATTAACTATTTCGTCTATTGTAGCAGTCAAAGTTTTGCTACAGCAACTTTTGCTCGATTTTTCCATGCTGTTACAGTATCTATTCAAAAAAATTTCCAACTCGGTTGAGGAGGAGATAGACAATTAAAAAGGAGCTCGACGAGGAGGAGATCGACGAGCTTTTTACCCTGAGGGCGTGATCCGGCCCAGAAGAGTTCCCTCCGGTTGAAGGTGACCTGCGATCTGGTTGTGTGAAGAGTTCCCAGAAGGTCCCTTAACCAGCGCTAGAGAAAAAGGTGGAGATGACTGCTCCTTTGAGTAGCTGCAAGCGAGCCAGAAGCTTGTGTGAAGGACCTTCGATGAGCAGAACCAATACAAGTTAAAATGTAATTCTTTTTTCTATATTTCTTGTATATTATTTTACAGTGATTTGTTTATATATTTATACACAAATAATCTATTAGGCTAGCACCCTTCAGATGACATGGCAGCTGTTAGGTTTGTGTGATTATTGCCAGTCTGTAATTGTAACAGACTAGAGAATTCTGTTTGTTAGAAACAGAATTCGAATCTTCTCCCTTTCTTCCAATATTACCCATGATCATCTGGACATGTTTTCAGTTGATCATTTGGGTTGAGATGTGGCGCACCAGGTGTTCGATGTAATGTCTGGGTAGCTGCAGACTTCTGCACACCAGATTTATGGGTTCTCATTCGAACCCATTTCTGGGTTCGAAGGCGAACCCAAGAATCTAGGTTCGAAGGCTTCGAACCCATTTTATGGGTTCCCCTTCAAACCCTCTTCTAGGTTCAATTGGAACCCAGAAATCTGGGTTTAAAATTGGTTTGTTCCAATTTTTTTTTTGGTAGGGTTCAATTGGAGTAAACCAATTTCTGGGTTCCAATCGAACCCTCGAGGTGAAAAGCTCGTCGATCTCCTCCTTGTAACATCCCTAATTTTGAATAATTAATTTTGAAAATGTGGATATAAAAAGGGATGATTAGGGGGGTATAAAACGTAATTAAATGTATGTTTCTTTTTATGGTTTCCAGATGGACCAGATGAAGCGACCAGAAAGATTGTATGAAGTGAAGGAAGAATTGGCAGTGAGTACCGCGACCCTCACCGCGACCACAGATCGGGATGAGCTGCTCGCGGTGAAAAATAGCATTTTCTGGCAGTGAGCACCGCGACCAGTCACCGCGACCATAGATCGCGATGAGATGCTCGCGGTGAAAAATATCAAATTCGGGCAGTGAGCAACGCAACCACCAGCGCGACCATGGTACCGCGATGGGTGATCGCGATGAAAGCGGTGTAAGTCTTCCAGTAAGTACCGCGACCAGGTGGCGCGACCACAGGTCGCGATGACCGACTTTGTATAAAAAAAGAAAGCTTCTCGCGGAAGCAAAAAAAAAACAGAAAGACGAAAGAGGAATAGCGGGGGAGAAGAGAGAAAAAGAGAAAAAAAGAAAGAAAGAGAAAGAAAGAAGAAGAGAGGAAAAGAGAAGAAGAAGAGGAAGAAGAAAAGAAGAAGAAGAGAAGGGAAAGAAAAAAAAAGAAGAGGAAGAAAAGAGGAAGAGAAAGGAAAGAGGAGGAAGAAAAGAAAGAAAGGAAAAAGGAAAACTCAGAAAGAAAAAGGCGTAGAATCGGTAAAACGGTATCCAGGTTGCTGAACTTATTTTCGATAAATGTTTTGAATTAGTAAGTCTGGAAATATAGTTATGGATTTTATATATATTCGTATTGATTTGTTTATATACTCGTATTTCATTTTTTGCATATTGTTGGAACTATTTGTGCAATATTCTGCTATTATGGAAATTCGAATAAAAGCGTATGTTTTCAAAACCTGGTTTACAACTATTGTTTGGTTTTCCTATTTATGGAGTTTGATTGAAATTGATATTCGTTGATTCCTGAAACCAAAGAACTAATTTGTTATGATATTTGAACGGCCCTGATATATGTATAGGGATATATGGATATAGGAGATTGACATGTCAATTGGGTGAATATATGGCAGTACTGCACCGTGATTTATGATGCCTCTGATATTGATTATACGGATACTATTTCCTCGTGAAATGGGAAACCGACTGTTTATATAGGGATACCATTTCATATAAGATGGGACACTCGACTGTAAAACCCGTAATCCAGTCCTGTAAACCCTGTTATGTGTATCACGGGCCGAATTGAGAATTTATGGTTAGAAAATGTTATGGAAAATAAAGAAATGATATTGAAACTGAAACCCAGAAACTTTTGAAATACTGTGTGTTTATATAGTTTCAGTAATTGAAACATCACGTTTGTTTTGTATATTTATATTTCTGAAATTCTGACTTTAAGCTTTATTGTTTATATATATATATATATATCTTTCTGAATTTACAATTTAGTGTTTTATATTATATTGCAATTTATTCTAGTGTACATCCACTAAGCTATATGCTTAGCGCGTTAATGTTTATCGCGCGTAGGTAACAAGGATACTGAGGAGGCCAAAGATTGAAGAGAGAGTTGCTGACAGAGAGCCAGAGTCACTACATTTGGGTAGATATATAAATATATTGTTGCATAATATGTGTAGATTGCATGCATATACAGAGATTTGTAATTGTGGTTTATATTTGTGTTTTGTAATTAAATTGTTTTATGATTTCTGTTTTTCATTCTCAAATGTTTGTAATTAATGAATTATGGATTATTTTATTTTAATACTGTTTGAAAGTCGCACTAAACGGCAGAGTGCGCATTTGAATGAAATGATATTTGAAGTGTTGTTGTGGACTTTATGTGATTTGAGTTTTCTTTGAAACAGGTTTTGGGAAATCAGAAAAATAGAAGAAACTCTGTCGAAATTTTTAAAACTGAATTTTGATGGGCTCACTCTAAAGGTTTTTAAATTATAAATTATATGGTTTTCAGTTTATAAACAGAATTAAGAAAGTATTTGAAAACCCGGTAGCGCTTCCTGGATCGATTCAGAAGGGTCGGGTCAGGGGGTGTTACACTCCTCGTTGAGCTCCTCCTTAATTGTCTATCTCCTCCTCAACCGGGCCGGAATAGATACTGTAGCAAATCTACTGCAGCAAAATCGAGCAAAAGTTACTGGAGCAAAGTTACTATAGCAAAACTTTGACTGCTATAGTAGACTTTTTGAATCATGTTAAGGATATTGTTGTCATTTTACCCATTAATAGTGTTATTAATTAATTTTTTGGACGGAATAGTTAATTTGGGAGTGTTTTTGACAAATACTGAAACAGTGGGAGCTAAAATGATGTATATGAAAACAATGAGAGCTTTTTTGATAATATCCCTTTATAAAATTACCTAAATTAAAAAAAATAATCTCCACTGTCCATTTTATAGATGGACGGTGATATTATATTAAAAAAAATAGAAAAATATAAAAGAATTAAAGAAAAAGCTAGGTAAAGATTTAGATTGGTTTACTTTTGGATATTCATAGAAATAGAGATCCAGAAGGATCTTGATCTCTATTGTTCCATTGCGATGGAGATGGGATCTCCATCAACAATCAACATTCAGATGAAGATCCCATTATTGCGATCTCTGTCAACGATCGACATCCAGATGAAGATCCATATGAATGTCTACTTTTTTCTTTTTCTTTCTTCTATTTATTTTGTCTTTGTTTGCGTTAGTAAATCAGATTCTTCAAACTTTTATCTTATCTTTTTTTTTTTGAAAGAAAAAAAAAATTGCTTGTTTTTCAATTAGATCATCACAACTTTTTTTATTTATTTTTTATTTTTTATTATTATAGGTTTGAGTAATTTCTTAGAATGCAAGAGGCAAAATCATCAAAACAAGTAATAAAAATTAAGGGCAGTGTCGTCACAATACTTTAAGGGATATTTTAGACGTATTTCACCTTGTTAGACGCTAACGATTAAAATTTAATGGTTTGAAATTTCCGTTCTAGGAAGAAGGTAATGATCTTCCTATATGGAGTTTTGTTATTACGACATGCTGAGAGTAGTGCCTGCTCCCTTGTATTTGAGGAAGTCTGTGTAATAAAGTTGATATGTTAAATGAGAACGTGAGGTACGTATTAGTGATGGTCCCGGTTCGGTTCGAATTGTATGATGGTTTTGAACCGGGATCGACGATTCAGGTTCAAAACCGGTTAGGAACCGGAGCACCGGAATTGGGATCCCCTGATCCCAGTTTCGGTTGCCCTTTTAAAAAATCAAAATTGCCGATTCCTTCGATTTCCCTTTTTTTTTTCTTTTAAAAGAATTGATACTCCTAAAAAATGAATTGGAACCATTGATTTCGAAACATTAGCCATCTCTAATACGTATTAATATAGTCAAATTTTATTTATCTATATAATCGCCCAGCGGGCTTTGCAACTATCCTAGCAGAAAGGTGCTACAGTAGCAATGTCCTCTTCCCTAAAAATAAAATTAAAAAATCTCTTTTAAAAATTATATATTTATAATTTCAACATTAACGCCTAATTTTATGTTTCAAAAACTCTACTCTTAATATTAAAATTCACAACTTCAACATTAAAAATAATATGCAATTCGGTGACACTGTGCATGTAGCTCTAACTTCAGACATTGTACCTTATCATGATGCCAAATAGGATCTTTAGATTTGATATTGGCAAATTGAAATATTTAGAAGTTATTTTAAACAATGAAAAATAATAATATTCATGCAAATACAGATTTGATATCTGCTTTCCAACCACTCTGACAACAAATTTGCCATTAACTAAAGCAACTCCGCATAATGTGGATCAGTAAAAAAAAATATATATCAGATTCGTATCATCACCGATGCTTGTAATGTATTTTTTTTTTAAAAAAAACTAAAGCAACACAGAATCAAAGACCCATTTTTCTTTGGTGAAGACTGAGAAAAGGTTGGGTCAACGGTTAGTGAAAGTACCTGTAGACTTCCATAGAAACGCCCACTTTGCTTTTTTCTCTCTCATTTGGTGCCTCTTCAATTTTGACAACTGCCATGCCAATTTGCCAAGTGCTCCTTTAGTCGTTTTGGACAGATACCATCAGATTTCCATTATTATTTCGTAATTTATGTTTATTAATTTAGGTATCACTAAAAAAAGAACAGAACAGTAAAAAGTCGAATTATTAGAGAATTCATCGGAACTCATTAAAAGAACATATCACTCTATCAGCGGTCGCGGAGGCTTATATATTAGATTTGTGTCGATACGCAATCACTTGGGATTTGTAAATTGTAATCGTATGATACAAAAAAACTTCAGAACTAAAAATGTTTTTTTAGGTAGGGGATTTCAGATCAAATTTTGTGCAGGATAAAAGTTCTCTAACATTAATTACTATAATTCCGAACATAACTATTTTCAGAACCCCAAACATGAGATGGGTAACAACAATTGAAAATCAACGATGTTGGTCAACATATTCAGGCATGCAGGCAACTTTCATTCTAATATTCCAATTTAATTGCGGTGTCATTGACCGACCTGTCGTAATTCAATAAAGTAAGCACAAGGAAGATACAAATCAATAAACCTCAACATTTAATTCTATAATCAACCATTTTTTTATTACCTCAACCACAACATTTCCATCAACAAGAGTCATGGAACTTAGCGGCGGCGGGGGGCTTCCAATAGCTCTTATTCTGCTGTTGCTATTTTATTTTTGTTCAGATTTTGGTGCTGCAATAGACACCATTACAGCTTCTCAGCCCATCAGAGATCATGAAACAATCGTCTCCAGTGACAACGCCTTCAAATTGGGATTCTTCAGCCCTGTTAATTCGACAAATCGCTACTTGGGGATTTGGTACAACGATAAATCTGAAGCTGTCATCTGGGTGGCCAACAGAGACAAGCCTGTCGAGGATGCATCCGGGGTTGTCACCATATCAGAGGATGGCAATCTTGTGGTGTTGAATGGACAGAAGGAAGTTCTTTGGTCGTCAAAGGTTTCGAATTCGTTTACTAATGTGAGTGCTCAGCTCTTAGATTCCGGAAATCTTGTTTTAAACAATATCACCACCGGTGGAAGTATATGGGATAGTTTCCAACAACCAACTGATACACTGATGAGAAGGATGAGACTTAGTACTGATAAAAGAACCGGTGAGAATGTGCAGTTGACTTCATGGACAAGCCCTTCTGATCCATCCACTGGCAGCTTCTCTGCAGGAATTAGTCTTCTAAACATCCCCCAGGTTTTCATCTGGAACAACAATCTTCCGTTTTGGAGGAGTGGTCAATGGAACGGTAGAGAGTTTATGGGGATAACTAATGTCAATTCTGTTTATCTTGGTGGGTTTGAACTTGTAGAAGATAACGAGGAAGGATCCGCTTATGTCTCCTTCGACTTCTCAATCGATCCCTCAACTTATTTCATCTTGAGCTCACAAGGTCGAATTATACAAAGAGATCGGGTTAGTGGCAAGGACGAATGGGCGGTTAGTTACACGTATCCGCAAAACGATTGTGATATATATGGCATGTGTGGATCATTTGGAAGCTGTGATGCAAGGGGGAAACCAATTTGCAGCTGTTTGAGAGGGTTTGAGCCAAAGAATAGAGAGGAATGGAACAGAGGAAACTGGACAGGCGGTTGTGTCAGGAGGACACCATTGCAGTGTGAGAGTGTAAACAAAACTGGTGAAGCCGATAAAGAAGATGGGTTCTTGAAGTTTGGGATGATAAAGATACCGGACTTTGCAGAGAGGACGTCGGCCCCTGAAGACAAATGCAGAGAGCTTTGCTTGAGTAATTGCTCCTGCATAGCTTATTCTTATGATGTTGGCATTGGTTGCATGTCATGGAGGGACAACTTAACTGATGTGCAGCAATTCTACAGTAAAGGCACAGATTTTTACCTTCGAGTAGCTAATTCAGAACTTGGTAAATTTGATTACTTTCTTCTTTCTATATATATTCATTCACTATTGTGAGCCTTAATTCGAGTTATTGCTGTTTAAATTGGGTAGATTCACACACTATCTGTTTCTGCTAAACAACTTTTATTCTGTCCTTAGCTGCAGATAAAAAAGACATGAAAGTAGTCATTATAGTACCAGTGGTTGTAGGAACTGTTGCCATTGCAATATGTGCATTTTTCTTATGGAGGTGGATGGCAAAGCGTAAAGGTAATTTGCTTGATTGTATTAATTAGCTTAATCACTTGATAGTGTTTGCAATTTGGAATGGAAAGGAGCTCTTATTGTATATGTGGTTGTTAATCAGCAATGAAGGAAAAACACAACTTGCTAAAACGCGAAGAAGGGAGTAGAAATTTTTCCGGTGAAAACAAGAACAAAGATAAACTCCAGGATCTACCATTATTCGAGTTTGAGAAGCTGGCAACTGCCACTAACAACTTCCATTCAAACAATAAGCTTGGGGAGGGTGGTTTTGGCCCCGTGTACAAGGTAACTTGTGGCAGCTCATTGAAACTATCTGGCTATTCCGTATAAAAATGGTTACTGATTTGAGTTTGTTGTTTAACTTTTTTAGGGAATATTAGAAGATGAAAGGGAAATAGCAGTGAAAAGACTATCAAAAGCATCTGGACAAGGGCTTGAAGAATTTATGAATGAGGTGATGGTTATTTCTAAGCTTCAACATCGAAACCTCGTTAGACTTTTTGGTTGCTGCATTGAAGGAGAAGAAAAGCTGCTGATTTATGAATTCATGCCCAACAAAAGCTTGGATGCATCTCTCTTTGGTTAGTTCATAGCATCACATCTACATTTGATCAATAAATTTAAGAAACAAAAATAGTCTTGAAATGATCTTGTATTGGTATCTTTCTCGATTTAACTCCTTTTTCACATATTTGATTATAATTCATTTAGATCCGGACAAAAGAAAACTCTTAGATTGGAGAAAACGCTTCAATATTATCGAAGGAATAAGTCGAGGTCTTCTTTATCTTCATAGAGATTCTAGACTTCGAATTATACATAGAGATTTAAAAGCGAGTAATATTTTGTTGGACGAAGAATTGAATCCAAAGATTTCTGATTTTGGCATGGCAAGGATCTTCGGGGGCAATCAAGTTCAAGCCAACACTATAAGGGTTGTTGGGACATAGTAAGTAGCTATACTTGTTTGATTTTCTACTTAAATTCCAAAATCTTGCAATTAGAACTAAGAAGAGTTGGACTCATTGGTGATAAAATGCAGTGGTTACATGTCTCCAGAATATGCAATGGAAGGGCGATTTTCGGAGAAATCTGATGTCTTCAGCTTTGGAGTATTGTTACTAGAGATTGTTAGTGGTAGAAAAAACGCTGGATTTTATCACGATGATCTGTGCGTGAGTCTCATAGGCTATGTAAGTCCCCTACCCCTAAATTCATCTCTTCTAGTGTTTAGAACTAAGAATCCTGCTAATGTTTTCACTTTCAGGCATGGAAATTGTGGAATGAAAACAACACCGTTGCCTTCATAGATCCAGTGACATCTGATCCGTTATTTCAATCGGAGATCTTGAGATGCATACATGTGGGACTGTTGTGTGTGCAAGAATTTGTGAAAGATAGGCCAACAATGTCGACTGTTATTTCTATGCTTAACAGTGAAATTGTGGATCTTCCCACTCCAAAGCAACCAGCCTTCATAGAAAGTCAGAGTGCCTTCGAGACAGAGTCCTCCGAGAAGAGTCTGAGAAAACATTCTATTAATTATGTCAGCATCACAGTCGTTGACGGTCGATAGCAATAAGTTCCTGAGACTGGAATATTGTGTTTTTTTTTTCTGCTTTTACATATTCAATTGTTATATATCAAAAAGAGATCCATTTGATTCGTCTTATATTCTGTTAAAAGAATGCAACATCTATTAACTTTTCTGTCTTCCCATAATAATGATAATATATATATATATATATACACACACATACATACAAATTTTCTCATGTTTTTATACAAATTTTCTCATGTTTGTTTAGGAGATTTTTTCTTTTATCTTTTGGTGTTTATCTCACATTAGAGAATCAAGATTCTGTAGAGGCCTCAAATGGGTAGGAACAGTAATTTTAGGACATAATCGGACTTGAGGGTCGAGTATGGACAGGCCTTCAATTTTTTATGAGGCTTGACCCTGCTTATGAGCCCTTTCTAAGCGGGTTTGTCCGCACGGATTTGAACATCCTGCCAGACTTTAACTTATTTTATATGTAATATAATACTGAATTTGTTTCATAATCACGACCCACCCACCATTTTTTTTTTTAAAATAAAATCTGACACCTTTATGGATTAGTGGACTATCGGGACCAATTGAGATTAAATCATATAAGTACAATCTGGACAACTACTCTCAATAAATGGAAGATGAGAAATACCAGGACTGATAGTCTGAACAATTACTCTCAACAACGGAAATGTTTACTTCTAATACGGAAAAGAGGTCTACCCACACAATTACATTTTACCCTACCCCCAATATTGGCCCGAGTGAATGGGTTTTCAAAGTCAGGCCTAGCCCACCCAACTATAGGCTAAAGCAAGGCCGCTCATTTGACAACTACACGATTTCACCAAAAAATAAAATAAAATAAACAAATGTACGAAATTTCAAATCCCAGAAGTGCTATATATTAGATCAAATGAAACCTCATTATATTGTGAACATAGTCCAATTTTATTAATTATCTAGTTAAAGTTTTGATCTAAGGTTGTAAAAAAGTACGTAAATTAAAATTATTATTTTCCTAGCTAGTAAAAATATATATATATATAAATAAAAAAAATTATGAACAAGTAGAGTTGGTAAAATATCATCATCAAGTCGATTATGATTATCACAATAGTTTAAAAATTTATATGTAGTTAATGTTAAAGTCAAAAAGATAATAGTATATGGTTGATGTTTAATATTCTTATTTAATGTCGATATGATTAATTTTGAAAAGTGAATGTGATAATGTCCATTTTTTTTTTCCAAAAACTTTGTCAGAACAAGAAAAACGTCTTTCCTATAAGTTCCTTACCCGAAATGTTAGTAAAAACTGTTAACTGTACTATACAATGTAAAACCAGGCCATTTTTGTTGAATTTATTATAATTTCGGCCTCTTTTGTTTCTTGAATTATTATAATTTAGGAATAGGGAAGGGAACTTGTTATGACATATACCACTATACTGATTTTATCTTGTTATAAAAAAAAGTAAATATATGTAAATATGTAAATACGAACAATCTACCAATCAAGGGTCAAGATAAGGTTGGTTTAGTGGCATATTCCTCCCATTTTATACCGAGATTGTAAGTTCGAGTAGTATCCTCCTCTATAAATTTTGAATTAATTGTAATTGTAAAAAAAAAAAAAAAAAAAAGGTTAGTAGTTTGAGAAGTAACCAGCTAGTCTACTGGCATCACCATCAATGTTGGTCAACAAAAGGCAATTAATTAGCCAGTTCAAAGAAGCATAAGCATTTTTGTTCACATTTTTTTTCTTCCACCCAGCCCCAACCCTCTAAATATAAATTGAACTCCATGTGAACGGGATTTGAATTCAAAACTTTTACATAAATATAAATATTACGTGTCTAACTAAGCCAACGGCTAACTATAAGATTAGTTATATGAGATCCCATGTTGGAAATCAGTCGAGCTTGTTTTATCTTTAAGATTTCGTAATTATATTACATCGGTTCATTTAATTAGTCTTTTAGCGGTCAAAACTGTAACATTATATCAAGTGGCTGAGCATAAAGAAAAACATATTAATTTGACGTTTAATTGATATGATATGTCGGTCTCATAAAAGCTTTATGTGATTTCTATTGCCTTCAAAAATCCTTCTTAATCTTAACCAATCGTCAAGTCAATGATTATTGCATAGAAAATCAATCAAATGCGATTGTCCATATTAATTGCACTTGTCATTTGTGAAGAAAATCTACTGGCACAGGTAGGGAGGGGTCCATTTTTACAGAAAGAAAAGCCTCTTGTGAGGGGCATTGACCAACCACCAAGTTTTAAATGTTAGGACAGGAACAGATGATTCAGAAAACAAAGTCTGAACTCAACCTCAACATTTTGAAGTCAATAGTTTATTATAATATTTTACTTCAACCTCTCAACATATCATCAACCAAGAATCAATAACTAGTTATGGAACTTAGCAGCGGTGGGATTTCAGTAGCTTTTATTGTAATGTTGATATCCTTTTTTTGTTCATATTTTGGTGCTGCCATAGACACCATCACATCTTCTCGACCCATCAGAGATCATGAAACAATCGTATCTAATGGCAGTGTCTTCAAATTGGGATTTTTCAGTACAGGTAATTCAACAAATCGCTACGTGGGGATCTGGTACAACGATAAATCCGAAGCTGTCATCTGGGTAGCTAACAGAAACAAGCCTCTCAATGATTCATCTGGGGTTGTCACCATATCGGAGGAAGGCAAACTTGTGGTGTTGAATGGACAGAATGAGGTTCTTTGGTCGTCAAATGTTTCGAATTCGGCGACTAATGCTAGTGCTCAGCTTTTAGATTCTGGGAATCTTGTCTTGCAAGACAACATCAATGGAGATATATGGGAGAGTTTCCAGGAACCTACGGATGCCTTCATGAGATGGATGAAACTTAGTACTAATGCAAAAACTGGTGAGAAAGTGCTGCAGACTTCATGGAAAAGCCCTTCTGATCCATCCACTGGAAGCTTCTCAGCAGGACTTGATCTTCTAAACATCCCTCAGATTTTCATCTGGAATAATAATATCCCGTATTGGCGGGCTGGTCAATGGAACGGTAGAGAGTTTATCGGAATAACGAATGTTGATACTGTTTATCTGGGTGGATTTCAATTGGTAGAAGATAGCCAAGAAGGAACCGCTTCTATCTCTTTCGAGTTTCCACTGGATCCTTCGACTTACTTTCTCTTGACCTCACACGGTAGAACAGAACAAAGAGATCGGGTTGATGGGAAGGACGAATGGGTGGTAAGGCACGCGTATCCGGAGAACGACTGTGATCTATATGGTTGGTGTGGAGCATATGGAATATGTGATGCAACGAAAAAACCAATTTGCAGCTGTTTGAGAGGGTTTCAGCCAAAGAATGTACAGGAATGGAATAGAGGGAACTGGACTGGCGGTTGTGTCAGAAGGAAAACATTGCAGTGTGAGGGCGTAAACAGAACTAGTGAAGCCAACGAAGAAGATGGATTCTTGAAGATGGAGAAGATAAAGGTTCCAGACTTTGCAGAGAGGACATATGACTCTGAAGACAAATGCAGAGAGCTTTGCTTGAGTAATTGCTCCTGCATAGCTTATGCATATGCTGTTGGCATTGGATGTATGAAATGGAGGGATAACCTGATCGACACGCAACAATTCTACGGTAAAGGGACGGAGTTTTACATCCGATTAGCTCATTCAGAACTTGATAAAGGTGAATACTTACTTCTTAAACGATTTGCTATTCTAAACTTCAGTTTGTGCTGTTGGTGAAATTGCTAAATAATAATATTCTGCAGATAAAAAAGACATGAAAGTAGTCATCACAGTATCAGTGGTTGTTGGAGTAGTGACCATGACCATCTGCACATTGTTTCTATGGAGGTGGATGGTAAAACGTCAAGGTAATTATTTGCTGAAAAAATATTAATTAGCTTAATCACTTGGTAGCATTTGCGATTTCGATTAATCCAACTCTTACAATGTGGTTGTAAATCAGCAATGAAGGACAAAAGCAAGACGCTACAAGTTGATGAAGGGGATAGAAACTCTTCTAGTAAAGACATGAGCCAAGTTAAAATCCAGGATCTACCATTATTCAATTTTCAGAAGCTAGCAACTGCTACTGACAACTTCAGTTTTACCAATAAACTAGGGCAGGGTGGTTTTGGTCCTGTATATAAGGTAATTAGTTGTTCCTCATTGAAAATTTTGAGCTGTTGAGTGTAAACTTTTAATGATTTTGAGTTTCTTTTATATTTTTTTCTAGGGAATATTGGAAGATGGACAGGAAATAGCAGTAAAAAGACTATCAAAAGCATCTGGACAAGGGCTTCAAGAATTCATGAACGAGGTGATGGTTATTTCGAAGCTCCAACATCGAAATCTTGTTAGACTATTCGGATGCTGTGTTGAAGGAGAAGAAAAGATGTTGATTTATGAATACATGCCCAACAAAAGCTTGGATGCATCTCTCTTTGGTTAGTTCTTGCTATTGATTTTCCTTTTATCTAAAGAATTTTCTAAAATTGACATTAACATCTCATCAATGAATTTTCTACCTCTTTTAATTTGTATCTTACTCACTAAACTGATTGGTATTGGTATTGGTATCTTTCCCCCGTTTGACTCTTTTTTTTTTTTCATAACTGGTTATATAATACATTTAGATATAGACAAAAGAAAACTCTTAGATTGGAGAAAACGCTTCAACATTATTGAAGGAATAAGTCGAGGTCTCCTTTATCTGCATAGGGATTCTAGACTACGGATTATACTGGATGAAGAATTAATTCCGAAGATTTCAGACTTCGGCATGGCAAGGATTTTTGGTGGCGATCAAGACCAAGCTAGGACTATGAGGGTTGTTGGAACATAGTAAGCTGTTTTACTTCATCTAAATTTCCACTAGATTCTAAACTAATACATTTTTTAACTCAAAAGTTTTCGATGCACATGAATGAAATGCAGTGGTTACATGTCTCCTGAATATGCAATGAAAGGGCAATTCTCTGAAAAATCTGATGTTTTCAGCTTTGGAGTATTGTTATTAGAGATTATTAGCGGTAGAAGAAATGCGGGGTTTTACCATGACGACCTTTCTTTGAGTCTTCTAGGCTATGTAAGTCCAGTACTCATTTCCCTCATTATTCACTGATAATAACTTTCAAAATTCTGTCTAGCTGTTCATAGAGGTGATTATGTTTTTTGCTTTCAGGCATGGAAATTGTGGAATGAATACGACATTGTTTCATTTATAGATCCTACAATATCCGATCCATGCTTTCAATGGGAGATCTTAAGATGCATACATGTGGGTCTATTGTGTGTGCAAGAATTTGTGAGAGACAGGCCAAGCGTGTCAACAGTTATTTCTATGCTTAACAGTGAGATTGCAGATCTTCCTACTCCAAAACAACCTGCATTCACAACGAGACAGAGTGCCTCAGATACAAATTCCTCTGAACAACGCCAGAAAAAAGTTTCTGCTAATTATTTCTCTGTTTCTGATATTGATGGCCGATAGCAAGCGAGTTATCTATACATGTGTTTTCCTAAATCCTGATTCCTGACAATAATCTATATATCAGATTGTCATATACTTGCTGGTTTGGCGTACAAAGTATCTTCTTCCTCTGCATGGTGTTACTGTGGAAATCTCTCCAACCGCGAATGAAATGTTTTCTGATGATCAAACTATTGTAACTGTGTTCTGTGTATAAAAGAAAACAAACACCAAAACAAAATCGAACTTATACAACTTTAAGTTGTCAATTTCATGTAGTTGTCTCCTATTGTGAGGACAAGACGGATCATATTTACATGAATCACAGAATCAGAGATATACAAGAAAGAGCACCTAAAACGTAAGGGGTAACATTACTGAATTGCAGCTTAGTCCTTTTGTCCAGTATTTACTTTAGTAAGAATAGTCAATGCTGACAAATAATTAAACGATTTTGCCAGCTAGGCAATTTTTGTTTATTATAAAATGAGTATTTGTCAACACGTTGAATATTGCATTTGCAAGTTGCAGAGATAGACTTTTCTGGATTTATTTGATAACTTATTTTATTGAAATACCCACTTTCTTATTTGATATTATCAAAGGCATGGTCTTGAATTCTGACAATGTGCAATATAAAAAGAAGATCTGGGATATTTAGATTTATACTCTGCCTTAACCAAAGTTTAAAATTTGTTAACAAGCTGATCTACAGGCATCTTCTTCAGTTCAGCTTGTAACCCTGTCAATTTATTTAATTATATTATAGACATTTTGCATAGGCACATGGTTATTCAATGTGAGGTCATTGACCAGCTAAGTATTGAATTTTATAATAAGAATATATTTATAAGTTATTGTGCAAGTTGTTGAAGATCAAATTTCAAGTCCTATAATTTCATCAACATTCAAGAATCATTGACTACTTATGGAGCTTAGCAGTGCTGGTGTTTCAGTTTCAGCATCTCTTATTGTGATCTTGATATCCTGTTTTTGTTCAGATTTTGGCACTGCCATAGACACCATCACAACTTCTCGACCCATCAGAGATCATGAGACAATCACCTCCAATAGCAGTGCCTTCAAATTCGGCTTTTTCAGCCCTGGTAACTCTTTAAATCGCTACGTAGGAATTTGGTATAATGATAAATCCAAAACTGTCATCTGGGTTGCTAACAGAAACAAGCCTCTCAACTGTACATCTGGGGTTGTTACGATATCCGAGGATGGCAATCTTGTCGTTTTGAATGGACAGAACCAAGTTGTTTGGTCATCAAATGTACCAAATTCAGTGACAGTTAATGCGGGACCTCGGCTACTAGACACTGGAAATCTTGTCTTATTACGCACTAACTCCAATGGAAGTATATGGGAGAGTTTCCAAGAACCTACTGATACATTCATGTCCAAGATGAAACTTGGTACTGATGAGAGAACAGGTGAAAAACTGCAGCTGACTTCATGGAAAGACCCTTTTGATCCCTCCATTGGATGCTTCTCAGCGGGAATTGGTCCTTCAAACATGCCTGAAGTTTTCATTTGGACTAATAATAGCCCTTATTGGAGGAGTGGTCCATGGAACGGTCGAGCATTTATCGGGGTACAAGATGGATTTGATATCATGGTTGATAACCAAGAAGGAACTGCATATCTTTAAGTTACAAAACAATCTTTTGTCTTACTTTGTCTTGGACTCTCTAGGTAAATTACTGCAAATGAATAAAGTCAATGGGAAGGAGGATTTGGAGGTTCGTTCTTCGTATCCAGGAACTGAGTGTGATGTATATGACAGGTGTGGAGCATTTGGAAGATGTAATGCAAATAAGAAAGTATATTGCAGCTGTTTGAAAGGGTTTACGCCAAAGAATATGGAGGAATGGAGTAGAGGATACTGGGCTAGCGGTTGTGTCAGGAGGAGACTATTGCAGTGTGAGAGGATAAGCAGAACTGGTGAGGTGGGCAAAGCAGATGGGTTTTTGAAGATGGGGATGATGAAGGTGCTAGACTTCGCCGAAATGTCATCGGTCCCTGAAGTGAGATGCAGAGAGCAGTGTTTGAATAATTGCCCGTGCATAGCTGATGCAGCAGCAATAGATGATATGGCCTTGGAGTTCATGGAGGGGTGGGAGAGGAAAAAGACCGGGCGACGGAGTCGTACTAGTCCGGGCAACGGAGTCAGAATGACGTGAAATTTTTACTGTTGATACGATTCGGCTTGAGCTTTCAAAGTCATTGCCTTTGGCTATGAGGCATGCCCTTTTTTAGGCGAATTCCATCGTTTAGGCCCCGAAAATGCCCTTTTTGCCGTTTTAGGAAAGTTTTGTTTTTGCAATAAAATTGAGTTTCCCAAGTCCGAATAGACTTCTGTCAATTCCGGGGTGCTTAGGATTCTTAGTAGAATCAGTTTTTGCTTTAATATCGTTTTTTCCTTTTTTGGTAATTTTTCCTATTTAGGCTCGTTTTCCTGTTTTTCAAGGAATACGACCAGGGTTAGGTTTCATTTGCTTTAAATAAAGATGTAAGCCGAAAGGCTAATCAGTTTTTGATTTATAAAAATTAGAGTTTCTCTAATTCCATCCAATTTCGGTATTCTATTGAATCAACGAATTTGAAGCCTAAATATTTCGGTATTCGTGCGTGAATCAATGGAACTTTAGTAGGTCGTTTTCAATTTGTTTTTTTGCAGGTTTTTTTTCTCGACAGAGCTTCTGCTACATCAGTTGGTATCAGAGCCAGGTTCGTTCGGGACGACATTATCATGCCGCCGAGAGGACGACCAAACCAGGTTCTCGTAGAAGAAGCCATCGAACGTGACCGCGTGACATAGTTGGAGCGACAGGTTGAGCAATTAACAGAGCAGCTTGCGACGATGATGGCCAACCAAAATCCTTTTCATAACCTAAATTCCGAAACGGGTGGTGACAGTGATGGAGAGGAAGAGATTCCACAACCCTAACGCCGACAAAGGGTGCCTGAAGCTGAAAACAGGGCTAGTGACAGAGTTGAAGACATTAGACGATGGGAGTCCGGAATGCGAACCGAGGTTCCAGAATTTCATGGAAGTATGCAGCCAGAGGAATTCCTTGAGTGGATTGGAATAGTAGAAGAAATCCTTGAACTCAAGAGAGTTCCTGAAAGAGAGAAGGTGGCATTGGTGGCCATGAGACTTAGAGGCAGAGCAGCGGCATGGTGGCAGCAACTCAAGCTCAATACGAATCGTTTGGGAAAGCCCAAAATTTCTGATTGGGAAAAGATGAAACGGAAATTGTGTGCTGAATTCTTACCACACAATTTTTAGAGGTTGATGTACCAGAGATTACAGAATTTGCGTCAGGGCATGAGATTTGTTGATGAATATACCACAGAGTTCTATCAATTGTTAGTGCGAAACGAGATTCAAGAGACACAAGATCAGTTGGTGTCGCGCTATTGTGGTGGGTTGCGAACGCAAATCCTTGATATGATTAATCTCTTTGATCCAGTAACAGTGACAGAGGCACATCAGAGGGCGTCACAATTGGAGAAAACGTTGTCTCGCAAATCTACCAGTGGACAATTTGTGAATTTCGGAGGAGTTCCGAGCAGTCGAAACAGGGCAAGTAGTACCAGCGAAAATACCGGGAATCGATCAGGTGTTGGTGCTAGTGGCAGTACGATTTCTGTGCAGCGAAACCCAACAAATACCGCTCAAACTCCCAGGGCAACCACGGGCGAATTTCGGTGTTTTGGATGTGGAGAAACGGGGCACAGGTTGTTCGAGTGTCCAAGGTCAGCCAAAAAGGTATTATTTATTGACCTTACAGAATTTAATGAGGAAGATACGGAAATCGGTGAAGAAACGCAATCAGGAGTAGAGGAAGTGGCGATTGAGGAACTGGTTGGTGGCGACACTAGAACAATGTTAATCGTGCGTCGTACCTGTTTGGCACCCAGGACTGAAGAGGGAGATTGGCTTCGAAATAACATCTTTCAATTTACTTGTACTATTCTTAGTAAGGTGTGTCGATTCGTCATAGACGGGGGAAGTTGTGAAAATATTGTATCAGCTGAGGCGGTGCGAAAATTAGGGGTGAAGACGGGAAAATCTCCAAAATCGTATAGATTAGCTTGGCTGCAAAAGGGAGGAGAGGTGACCGTGTCACAATGGGTATTAATCTCGTTTTCTGTGGGATCCAACTACAAAGATCAGATGTGGTGTGATGTAGTGAATATGGACGCTTGTCAGTTACTGTTAGAGAGGTCGTGACAATATGACAGAAAAGTTCAACATGATGGGTTCAAAAATACATATTCTTTCGTTTTCCATGAAACCAAGATTGTGCTGCTGCCGAGCAAACCATCTGAGAGGTTGAAGACGCCGAGAGATAATACTAACCTGTTATCCTATGCAAAATTTGAGTTAGAGGTAAAGGAATAGGAAACAGTGTATGTGTTGGTGGGAAAAGAAACAATGGCTGATTTAGAGGTACCTAAAGCGGCAGTTCCTTTGACTTCGGAGTTTGCTGATGTGTTTCCGAAAGAATTACTAGAGGGGTTACCACCTCTACGTGACATTTAGCATCATATCGACTTAGAGCCAGGGGCTGTGTTGCCAAACAAACCACATTACCGAATGAGTCCCACTGAGCATGAAGAGTTACGAAGGCAGGTTGAGGAGCTACGAGCAAAGGGGCATATTCGTGAGAGTCTAAGTCCGTGTGCTGTACCTGCCTTGTTAATTCCAAAGAAAGATAGAACTTGGAAGATGTGTGTCGACAGTCGCGCAATTAATAAGATCACTGTGAGGTATCGTTTTCCAATACCAAGACTGGATGATTTGTTAGATCAGTTGAGTGGGGCACATGTGTCCACTAAATTGGACCTGAAGAGTGGGTATCATCAGATTCGTATTCGGCCTGGGGATGAATGGAAGACAACGTTCAAAATGCGAGAGGGATTATATAAGTGGCTAGTCATGCCTTTTAGGTTGTCAAACGCGCCCAGCACCTTCATGCGAGTAATGAACCAAGCCCTTCGACCGTTTATCGGTAAGTTTGTCGTTGTATATTTCGATGATATTTTAATTTACAGTGCAAACCCCGCACTGCATATTCAGCACGTTCGAGAAGTATTGTGTATGCTTCGTAGAGAGAGGTTCATTGCTGCAGGAAAAAAGTGCGTTTTTATGACCCCAAAAGTTTTATTATTTATGGAGAGGGACTACAGGTAGATGAATCCAAAATAAAGGCATAGAGGCAGTGGCCCCTACTGAAAACAATTACTGAAGTACGTAGTTTCCATGGATTGTCATCATTCTACCACCAGTTCATTCCGCACTTCAGTAGCATTATGGCACCTATCACCGAATGTATGAAGGGAGTCAAGTTTCAGTGGGCGACTGAAGCAGAGGAAGGGTTTCAACAGATAAAAGAAAAATTGATGACAGATTTTTCTCAACCTTTTGAGTTACATAGTGACGCCTCCAAAGTAGGCATCGGGGCTGTTCTAAGTGAAGGTGGGAAACTGGTGGCATATTTCAGTGAGAAACTGACGGGGTCGCGAGTTCGTTATAACACCTATGACATAAAGTTTTATGCTGTGGTACAAGCGGTGAAACACTGGCGACATTACTTATTCCACCGTGAATTCATTCTATACACCGATCATGATTCGTTGTGGCATCTCAACAACCAAGATAAGATTTTTAGACGTCATGCTTCATGGTCAGCCTACCTTCAACAATTTACATTTGTTCTAAAGCATAAGGCAGATGTTTCGAACTAAGTGGTTAATGCTCTGAGTCGACGAGTCAATTTGCTGTCGACAATGATTGTCCAGGTACCAGGTTTTAACTCTTTTAGTGAATTATTTGATTCGGACCCATATTTTTCTAAGGTGATAGCTGCTGTTCGAGTGGGGGAAAATTCAGAATTTGTGCTGGTAGATGGGTTTTTATTTCGGGGAAATCAACTTTGTATTCCCGATTGTAGTTTGCGTCTGAACATTATCAAGGAAATACATGGTGAGGGTCACGTGGGCAGAAATCGTACCCTTCAGTTAGTCAAGGCATTCTATTTTTGGCCAACAATTCGGAAGGCGACCAATGCAGGTTTGTACATGCCATTACCCATTCCTACGCAACCATGGACGGATTTGAGCATGAATTTTGTTTTGGGACTGCCAAGAACTCAACGGGGTTGTGATTCCATCTATGTAGTGGTCGACCAATTTTCCAAGATGGTTCATTTTATTCCGTGCAAAAAAGCTACTGATGCTATAAAGGTGGCCCAATTGTTCTTTCGGGAGATTTATTGTCTTCATGGATTACCTACGTCAATTGTTTCTGATCGGGACACTCGATTCCTCAGTCACTTCTGGCGGAGCCTTTGGAAGATGGTCAATATAAGGTTAGATTTTAGCAGTGCATATCACCCGCAAACGGATGGGCAAACAGAGGTAGTGAACTGCGCTCTCGGAGATTTGTTAAGATGTCTTGTGGGGGATAACGTCCGGTCATGGGATCTGAAGTTGAGCCAGGCCGAATTCGCCCACAACCATACTGTCAATAAAAGTTCAGGGTTCAGTCTTTTTCAGATCGTGTACTCAATAATTCCTCGAAGTCCTATAGATCTTGTACCTCTGCTTAGCAAGACTCGAGTTCATGGAAAGGCTGAAGATTTTGTTCACAGTTTACAGGAGGTTCACAAGCAGTTGCAAGAAAATTTATCACATTCGGCAGAAAGATACAAGCTGGCCGCAGACAAAAAACGGCGTCATTTAGAGTTTGACATGGACGATTTTGTGTGGGCAGTCCTCACCAAGGACAGGTTCGCTATGGGTGAGTATCACAAACTTGCTGCTAGGAAAATAGGGCCACTGGAAATTTTAGAGAAGATCAATCCGAATGCTTATCACCTTAAACTTCCTACTCACATTCGTACTCATGATGTGTTTAATATCAAGCATTTGATTCCCTTTCGTGGCGACTCTTTTGATGATGAAGCTGTAGGAAATTCGAGGTTGAATTTTCTCCAACCTGGGGAGAATGATGCAGCAGTAATAGATGATATGGCCTTGGAGTTCATGGAGGGGTAGGATAGGAAAAAAACCAAGGAAATAGGCCATTTCAATCCTACTAGTCCGGGCAACGGAGTCGGAATGACGTGAAATTTTTACTGTTGATGCGATTCGGCCTGAGCTTTCAAAGTCATTGCCTTGGCTTTGAGGCATGCCTTTTTTTAGGCGAATTCCATCGTTTAGGCCCCAAAAAGGCCGTTTTTGCCGTTTTAGGAAAGTTTTGTTTTTGCAATAAATCGAGTTTCCTCAAGTCCGAATTGACTTCCGTCAATTTCGGGGTGCTTAGGATTCTTAGTAGAATCAGTTTTTGCTTTAATCTCGTTTTTTCCTTTTTTGATAATTTTACGTATTTAGGCTCGTTTTTTTGTTTTTCAAAGAATACGACTAAGGTTAGGTTTTATTTGCTTTAAATAAAGATGTAAGCCGAAAGACTAATCAGTTCTTGATTTATAAAAATTAGAGTTTCTCTAATTCCATCCAATTTCGGTATTCTATTGAATCAACGAATTTGAAGCCTAAATATTCCGGTATTCGTGTGCGAATCAACGGAACTTTAGTAGGTCGTTTTCAATTTGTTTCTTGCAGGTTTTTTTTTCTCGACAGAGCTTCCGCTACATCAATAGTTTATGCATATGATGCTGGCATTGGTTGTATGACTTGGAGGGACAACTTAATTGACAAAATTCTCCAGTGGTGGCATAGATCTTTACATTCGAGTGGCTGATGCGGAACTTGGTATGTTAAATTACTGACCTATTTAGTTTTCTCTTACTGTTTTGTGCTTGAATTTCTGCTGTTGTTGATAAAACTTATTCTGTCCTTCTCTCATATCTGAAGATAAAAAGGACATAAAGGTAGTTGTCATAGTACCAGTGGTTGTATGTGTTGTGACAATTGCAATATGCACATTTTTCTTATGGTGGTGGATGGCAAAACGTAAAGGTAATCTGCTTAACAGCATTAATTAGTTTAATTACTTGATAGCATTTGCATTTTTCGATTGACAAATCTCTTACTACGTGTTCGTAAATCAGTAATGAAGGCAAAAAGCAAGATGCTACAACTAGGATCTACCAGTATTCAATTTTGAGAAGCTGGCAATTGCAACTAACAACTTCAACTTAACCAATAAGCTTGGGCAGGGTGGTTTTGGCCCTGTATACAAGGTAATCAATGTTTACTAATTGAAACTTTAATTGATGTGTCATAGTTACTAATGTATATTCTTTCTGCATTGATCAAGCCAGCATGAGTAGCTTTGGCTTCCAAAACGTCGATACAAATTGTGGGTATTGCACTCAGTAATGTTACCAAAAATGTAGACCTGTAGCTGTAACAACTCTTTTTTTAATTGGTTTACTGTTGTTGTAAGGAGGATCATCAAGGGTAGAAAATGGTGTGGGAGGGGAAGTCATGAGATTAGCCATCTCATTCATGTCAAGTCAAAATTCCATCTTCCCTTCCCAGAAAGTTGCTGTATGCTGGATTTAAGAAATCTGGGAAGTAGAGTTTTTTAACACTCCAGCTTTGTTTGGAGTGATTTTGCCTTGCAATAAAAAATAATATTTATACGACAACAGTGTACATGTAGATCTCGATATACAACACGTAAATAGTTCATAAATGCACTCTCAAATTAAAATCAGGAACAATAACAGTGAAGAATCATGATTCACAGATCATATTGGTTACAATGTTCAGTGAGCATTTATTGTATTCTTCAAATATTAGTTTACCTTTATTGTATCATTATATGTCCTCAATGTTTTATTATTTTAGAGCCCTTTGCCTACTTGTTTCAGTTCCACCTCCAACTTGAACTCTTCACTTATGAGTAGTGATAGCTTTGAGATTTCAATTGTACGGAATTGAGTGTTATTGTTCACCATTTCATTAACAGCCGTCTTCTCGATCAATTTTCTTCCTCTGGAAGTGCTCAATTCACACCTTCTCAATCTCTTGAACTTTTCTATTCCAATGACAGTCACTTTGTCTATAATCCATTTCTGACTCAATGCAAAATCTCCATTTACAACTTCTGATCTAAGCATGACTTTATCATTCACTATTCCACCATAAAATTTGACCAAACTCCACTCTCCTCCCTCTGCTCCCATCTCCACTTCTTCTCCGTCATCCAAGAAAACCTCTCCAGTGCTATTCTCCCCTCTGCTGGTCATAACCACCAACAGTTCAAACGGTGTTTTGCGGGCTGCTTTCGTGGTCATAGCCTCTCCTTGCAATGCCAAGATACTACCTTCTCGAACATGTACATTTATATGATCCGGTGGTGCATCAAGCCTTATTTGTTTTCCTGAATTTGCACTTACTGAGTTTGAGTAGTTAAATAGATCAAACCAATTTCCTTTTGGAAAGTATGCATCAACTGAAACTGCTCCTTGCTTCAACACAGGGGAAACCATTACACCTTTGCCGATAAAAAATTGTGTACTTATTTCATAGGTTTTGGTATCTTGAGGGAATGAGAAGAAAAAAGGTCGTGCAATGGGAGTCCCTTTTGTGTGAGCTTCAAACATTAATGTGTACAAGTATGGGAGTAGCCTGTATCGGAGCCCGAGCACTTTCCTGGCTGATGCAGCAACTGAATCCCAGAGATAAAGTTCTTGACGGATTGTTTCTTTTGAAGAATGATCTCTTGCAAAGGGGTAAAATGCCCCAAGCTGCATTTTTGGTCAAGAGTTCAAATATATCACACAGGCTCTTGTTCACATAAACCTCACAATTCAATTCAAAATTTCATTAGATTTGTTATAATATTTGCAACATTTAAATATATCCTACAGAGTGCCATCATTATTTCTCAGACAAAAACTAGAGGTGCATTTGCAATAGCTTCAAGTAAACAAATTTTTTTAGAGGAAATGATTGGCAAATTTTTTTATTTTTATGATTTTTGGCTTACAATAAATCTAGAAAACCCTTTTCACTATCTACAAACGCCTTTGGTGATGGAACCAGCCCCAAAATGCAGGAGGCTAAAATTCTAATGTATGTCCTACTCTGTCTTTGATATAGCATATGAAAAAATATATTGAAGAGGATGATTCAATATCTATGAAGGGTTCAAAGAACCTAAAGTCTTACCTGAATCCACCGGCGGCAAAGTTCTTCATTTGTATTTCCAGAAAAGCCACAAATATCAGCTCCAACCATTGGAATTCCAAAGAGTCCAAAACTTAGAATGGATGGAATTGTGTATGCCAAATCATCCCATGTAGCAGCATTATCTCCAGTCCAATGTGCAGTGTACTTTCCAGAACTTACAAAAGTTGATCTACTCAGTATAAATGGCCTTTTACCAATAACATTTATCAGGGCTGCATTAGTAGCTTTTGCTTCAAGGAGTCCATATAAATTATGGGCGTTATATTCTGTAATGTTTCTGAAATGTAGAGCTGTTGCCGGAACAGTTTTATTATTAATAGGCCGCTTTATGCCTTCATTATTGATCTTGTAGGGAGGATCATCAAGGGTAGAAAATTGGGTGGAATTGGAAGTTATGAAATTGGATAACTCATTCATGTCCAGCCAAAGACCATCCACGGGAAGAATCTCTTGAAATAGTTTGATCTCACCTTCCCAGAAAGTTGCAGTTGCTGGGTTTACAAAATCAGGGAAGTACACTGGTCCAGGCCAAACCTGACCAAGGTAAGGAACACCATCACGTTTTATGAAGATGTCAGCTTGCATCCCTCTACTGAAGGTACCATAAGTCTTGTTCACATTAATACCTGAGAGGAAAAAAAAAGAAATAAAATGGCACTTCCATACATTCTTTATATGACGAAATGAGCTTTGTTTGGACAACTTTGCTGATCAAGAAGCTTATTGAAGAAAGTTTTTGTTTCTATAAACACTTACCAGGATCCAAAATGAGGACATATTTCTGACCATTTTGGTGAAGTGTATCTACAAACGTTTTCATCAGGTCCACTGGAAAGTTGACGGGATCAAGAGTGAAATCCTTAAAAGCATCCATGTAATCAATATCTGTCCACATAACTTCAAGAGGGATCTTAGCTTTTGCATAACCAGCAACCACACCCTCGACGTCAGACACATTTTGGTAACCCCATCGACACTGATGAAATCCTGTCGTGAAGGGAAAAACAACCAAATGAGTTAGAAGGATATAATTAGTGATGCTATCACCTATGCAGGTCAGCTCTGCATCTAGCTGAAAAACATAATATGCAAAAATAAATTTACATCTCTGTGCAGCATTGAGGATAACTTTAATAACAAACAACTCTTCTAAGGCCACCCAGAACAATTCTAATATTTATCTTCTTTCTATTTATCGCAAAGTAAAATCAAGTTAATATTCTCATTCATAATTTTCTTCTTTCAACCTCTTCATAAAGTTTTCATCTGAGAGAGGGAGAGAGAAAATGGTACTTTGAATCTTCTGTACTCATTACTCTGATAATAATCCAATCTTTTTATCTTTCTTTCTTTTTCCAATTTCCTCTGCAATCTATTCAACTACTGTGGTGTCATCACACGAATATAAATAACCGAAAAATCAGAAAATACTTGGTATGATTTCCATTGAACAGGTGAAGGAATTTGTCAAATATTATTCTCAATCCATCATAGCAAGAAAAGACAGACTTAAAAATTGAACTTCCATCATCAATCACAAGCATTGTCTCAAATACAGACAAACTTTTAAACATAACTCAGCTACGGCAAAACTACTGTTATCTCGTGAGCAAACAAATGTGCAATAACAGTGTATCAAAATAACAGTTAACTTTAAATGTTCAAGATTTAATTTCTTCAAACTAAAATTGAAGCTAGAATGTCAAAATAAACTAAAATGTGCATAGAATGCTTACCAAAGGACCAATATGGCATCGGAGCAGGACGACCAATCAACTCCGTATACTGCTGTACCACTGCATCCGGCGACGGTCCAGCAAAAAAATACAAATCAACAATTCCTCCTATCACCTTATAAGTGATCCGATCACCATCATAAACAACATCCATGCCATTGCTGTTAAGCAGCAAAACACCGTGAGTGGTCCCCGTGGGCGACCTGACATCCATGTAAAAAGGATGTGACCCGTAGAGATTGACGTCGAGGTTGGCAGAGCCCAAGTCTGCGTTCCACAAAGTGAGGGTTTCTTTAGGGGTCAGCTTGAACGATCTCTTCGTGTGCTCTCCAAGTCCGTAGAGATGAGACCTCTCTTTTGGCAATGCAGATGAGAGTTGAATGTACTGATCTTTAAACACCAAGAAAGTGCTTGATCCAGACGGAGACGTGTCGAAAAGGACGTCCCCGGAGGACCTGCGCGAGACGGAGAAGCCGAAAGGGGTGGTGTTGTGGAGAGTGAATACAAGGTCCGAAGTGGGATCGGAGAGTAAGCTGCTTTCCGTCAAGAAACGGCGGTGACTGGGATATGATAATTGGCGGGAAATTATGTCTTGGGGGATTTCCCATCGTTGGTTTTTTGAATCCGTTATTCGAACTCTCAATCGGTCTGTCGTTTCATAGCTGAAGGGAAACAAAATTTACAACTAAATTTTGGACTAAGAAAGTAAATATGGATGTTTTAATCGAAATATTATGTATAAAAATATCCTTAAATATATCTGATATTTTGAGAATATTACAAATTGAACCACTTCAATTAAGAACAGGAAAGGTCTATGACACATACACACATACCTGGCAAATAGATGGAGACTTTGAATATCAGGTCCATAAACGGAGGAATTCTTGATGAGGCCGAGATCAGCAGTCAACGACTTCTCAGAGGAATCAACGGCCGCTGATCGAATCCTGTAACCGTACCCTACTGTTTTTGCTTCTACTTCTGCTTTTACAAATAATTGTGGGAAAAAGCAGTAGCAGAAGAGAAAGATAAGTAAGAGAAAATGTTGTTGATGATGATGATAGAAGAAAGAAGCACTTGTGGGTCGATTTCTTCTTGCTTTATCATCCATTATTTTTGGTGTTGCGTGTGGAGAAGATAAGTTTTGCTTTTGTATATACACTGATCCCAGCTTCCATTAATAGTGACAAAAAGTGCTTTTCAAGTCAATGGCCACTATGATACGGTCAGCCCAATAATTTCTGAGAAGGATCCTTTGGATTTTTCTTGTTAATAAGTATGTAATAAGAGAATCATTGAATTGAATCGTGCCAAAATGCAAGAAAAGCCTTTTACTCCGCCGTGGGGATAGAAAAGTCCTAGAACCATGCCAAAATGCAATGAATCCTCTCCCTCTGGAATTCTCACTGTGTATGTGTGGTAACAGGGACAATTCAATCATAATAAACAATTTTCACGTCGTAATATCTTAACTTTGTTTAATGCCATTGAATTTATTTCAGGAAAACGAACAAATTAACGGCTGATAAAACCTGATAATATTTAAGGTAAGTTAACACTTCTTCAAACGATCAAATTACAAGTTTTCGAATAGTATAATAAAACAACATGAGATAATATAATATAAAAGAAAAAAGAAAAAAGAAAAGTGACAATGAGTCCTAGAAATGAGAATCTTGTTGAGAGTTTTTAACAATATTGAAATTTGAGGTGGCAATTAGATTTAAATTGTTCAATCTCATTTGGTTCAAATTCGAGTTTAAAATCGAATACGGTCTGAAAAATAAAAAAATAAAAAAAATCTGAATTCGATTGACTTAGAATCTGATTTTTCGATATGAAAACTTAAATTACTGTCAACTCAAAATTTGTTACCAAATTAAAAGTTAACAAGTAAGGAGAATATATAACTATATTTCCTAGAGAAAATGTCTAGAACATCTTCTTAATAAGCAAGGATATATGAAGAACTATCATTTTGAACAACAATTTCTGGAAATACAGTATTGAACAATAACTATACGAGTAATAAGACGTAAATGTTTTAGTGAGTGTTTATGCTACCCTTCCTAGAAGAAATATGTATAGTTCAAGTGGAAAAAAACCTGCAAGGACACATATAAACGCTTAGGGTCAGTGTAGTTGCCGATGGTAGTCCGGCTACCACGCAACGACGCCCAAATTAGTATAGAAAAATCTGCCTTTAAGCTTTTCAACATGAAATGAAAACAATGGAGAAAATATAAAAAGAGTAGCCAACCTTTCCTTCTAAATATGCATGGGTATTTATAGGCTCCAGGTGACAGACTTTCCTCACAGCTTCTGCAAGGTGTCCTTTCCTCTATGGTCCTTCGTTTTTATCTTTCTAACCTACCTTTGCAAACTCCATCTCCTCTGGTCGTGTGGCGAGCACACGCTTGAACCCAATGAGTTTTGGACACGTAGGTAGCAGTCAGTGACTCAGGGACTCTCATAAATAGTCTAGCATTTTGTTGTCTCCTTCCAGTGGGTCAGTTACCCTATCTAGGTCAGATTGGTCCCCTCTATGTGTAGGTCTATTAGGCAAGGATCTCTAGATGTCCTTTTCTCATACTGCCACTTGAATATTCGTATATTCCTTGTGAAGAGACATACTTTTCATGGGATATCTGGGTCTGCAGCTCCAATTCTCGGATAACCTTCTCTCTCTTGATGATTGCATGAGGTCCCCTCCTTGTCTTTTTGTTGATCCTTTCTCATTCCATGCCCATGAATCTTTGATCATCTCACGTGCCTTTCTCTTTTGTCTTACATGAGCTTGTATTTTTTGTCTTCTTATAATTTTAAATATTTGTTAATTATTTCTGAAATACCTATAATATCCTTCTTTTCATCTTCAGGACATTTCTTTCTGGAGGCTAAACCTCCTAGATGAATGCTTAAATCTTGAAACCAAATTTCCTATTAACAATTACTATTCAGATTCGGATAAATACGAATTCGAAAAATGTTCTAATCCGAATATGGTCCTAATCCAATTCGTAAAAATCTGAAATCCTAAATATATCAGAATTCATAAAAAATAAGTATTATTTTCTCCGAAATCCCATTCAATTTTTTTATTTTATAAAATTTATAATAAATAACTATTTTAAGTTCAAATACAGTCTTTTATTTATTGATTTTTTTTAAGGGTTCATCTTTTATATATTTGATTAATTATGTGAAGTGGATAAATTTTACTTAAAATTAATTTAAAAAATTTAAAAAATATCTTATTAAAGTAATTAAATATTAATGCAATGAATTCAATCAGAATATTTTTTTTAACAATGCATTGTAATATTATTAAAAGAAAATTAAAAATTATAGAATTTTTAAAAAAATATTTCAAAAAATTCCAAATATAATATGAAAAAATCCGAATCCTATCCGAAATTAAAAAATTTTGAAATTCAAAAGCTTGAATTTGGTCTGAAATCCAAAATTCGAAAAGATACATCTGATCCAATTCGAGGTTTCCTTTAAGAATGTTTTTTTTTTTGAAAAAAATTGATCTGAATCCGAAAATCCAAAAAAATTGGATTTGGATAATCCAATTAGTTGTGTTTGACACCACTAATTGAGATTTCATAACCGTGTTTTGCCATCGCGGCATGGTCAAGATATCGCTGTTAGGTGTATTTTAGGAAAATAGATTACCACCTGATAACTTGTAAGTTAACATTTCTTCAATCACCGTACACAAATTTAAGATACTACAAAGGTCTTCAAATTACAGAGTCTTGAAACAACATAGCTAACATAATAGAAAAGTAAAAACCAAAACTACAATGACTCCCACCAATGAACCTATAACATATGGAGACCACTTGCATGCATGATGTACTTTTTACAGCTCATCCAATCTAGACTTGGTCTTGATTTCATAAACCCAACGAGAACCAATTGTACTTTTTCCAGAAAGTAGAGGTACCAAATCCCAAGTATTTGTCTTATGCAAAGGAGAGAGTTCGTCGGCAATAGCTTATTGCTAAAGAGGATCAAGAATTGCCTCTTTATAGGATAAAGACTCAGAAGGCAGTGGATAGAGACTAAAAATGAAGAAAAAGAATTTGAATAATAAGAGTAAGCAAAATCTAGTAGTTGAATGGACTTACGAGTGCGTCGAGGATATCGAGGAGGAGGATCCAAATTTTCAAAAGATGCATAGGTGGCAGGAGGATTGAAGGGAGAATCAGAAGTATTAGGAAGCAAAGTACCAACATCTGCAGAACTAACAATGCGAATCTTGCGATAATAATGATGAGGAAATAGGGTAATATGAACTAAAGGGAAGTGTGTATTTGTAATAGATGAGACTTGTAGAGATAAACTATCTATATCATCAGAAAAGGCATCAATGTGAATAAGATCAGATGTAGTCAAGTTATGAGAACTAGAAGAGATATATAAAAAAAAAGATACATGCTCAAGAAACAAAACAATGACGAGACATATTTAGTTTTTGAGAAACTAGATCAAAGTAACGATATTCCTTTTGACCCTCACCATAACAAAGAAAGATATAAATGATAGAGCGCGAAGATAAATTATGTAACACCCCCTGACCCAATCCACTCGAACCGAATCAGGAAGCGTTACTATATACTGAAATCTAACTTTTATTTTAATATAACCATAATTTAAAACGAGATTAAAAACATTTGAAAGTGGTCCAAATAAGAAAAATCTTGTCATAATTTCCTCTGTTTTTCTGATTTTCCAAAACCTGTTTACAATTAAAATTAATAAAAATCAACTTTTAAATCTCAAATCACTTTTGCGCACCTTTCTAAATGTAGTGCGATTTACTCAATCAATTTATCACAATATAATCTATAAATATTCAAATAACATAAACAGATAATAAAATATTTACACAGCGGAAGTTCTTCAAATATGTACAAATATTTTCTGTATATGCATGTTGTATCAAAATATATATACTTATTACAAAAGGACTACCAAAATATATGTAGGACCGATGTGACTCCGGACTCTCCTTCTGCAGCCTCTACTCTTCTTTATCTTTGTCTCCCTTGGAACCTCTGTTACCTATGTGTGAGAAAACTCAACACGCTAAGCATATTGCGTAGTGGATGTACACCAAATTGTATATACAAATATACTATATCAAATAAGTTTATCTATTTTCGATAAATCCATAAATAACATATAATTAAATCATATATGGGGCTTATGTCAAATCAAATTATATACTCAACAAATACAGTATTCAAAATCAATCAACAAATAAAATCTTCATAATTTTTCAAATACTTTCATATAACAAATTAGTTTTCATACTGGGTTCCTGACAACATATTATAAATACATAATAACGAAATTCTTCAAATAAATCGCAGATTCAGACTAACAATACTTAATACTTTTTGTAAAGATTTCGAAAACGGGTGTACACCAACCTGGATACCGTTTTCCTCTCGACAATCGCGTTTCTAGGTTTTTATGTGTTTTGTAATTAAATTGGTTTATGATTTCTGTTTCTCCTTGTTAGAATGTTTGTAAATATTGACTTCTGAATCGTTTCATTTTATAAACTGTTGTTGGAAAGTCGCACTAAACGGCAGAGTGCGTAATTAATTGAAAATGATATTTGAAGTGTTATTGAATTTGTATTTGATTTGAGTTGTGGAAAAACAGGTTTTGGGAAATCCGAAAAACAAACGGAACTCTGCCGAATTTTTGTAAAAAGTTTATTGCGATGGGCTCACTCGGAAATGGTTTTAAAAATTATAAACTAGATGGTTTTCCAATGGTTTGAAAAATTGATTTGATGGGCTCACAGTGATTTTAGAAATTATAAAATGAATTGAGAAAGTTTTGAAAACCCGAGTAGCGCTCCCTGGGTCGATCCAGTCGGGTCGAGTCAGGGGGTGTTACAATTAATCTGCCACACCAAGTGCCACCAAGAGGAAAGCACAGCCGCGAAAGAGCTACCAGCAAGGAGGGGGTTTTGCGAAGCCAACCAATAAGCACTCTTCACTGTGATTAACATCCCAATCTCCATATGTTTGTGATGCAAGTTCTTGTTAAAGTTGTTTAATTGATTTGATTTATAACTACTAAACTTATTTTAATTTGTTTGTCCGAGTGTTATACTATTTTCTTTCTATTAATCCAATTTGTATTTTTTTTGGAGTGAGTTCGGGTATATTTTTTCTCTAATTAAGATGACATTAATTATGGATTTGGAGATGAACTAAAGGTGTATCGTAAATATGGAGACTAGAGTATAAGAAATTATACATTTATTATGATCATCAAGGGTCTAAAATATGTCGAAGTGTAGTAGATTACCCTTAACATTTTGAAGTTTGAGGTTCAACCAAATTTTGAGGATGGTTTTTTTTGTAGGGGGAGAAAATTGTAACATCCTGATTTTTGGAGACGATATAATTAAATAGGAATAAATGATAGTTTAAAGAAAATTGCCTACACTAGGAAATAATAAGAAGAAATTATAAGTAATATCATAATTATATTTGGTATTAAATATATGTATGAAATAAAAGAGAGAAAACTTTATCGAGAATAAATAAAAAGGGCAAATATGATTATAAGAATTTCCTTTGTGATAGGATTATTATTTAGAAGCTAAGGTTTCGGGGGTTATATATATATATATATATATATATATATATATATATATATATATATATATATAACAATGCCCCTAATTTTGCATAATTATGAACAATATGATTATTAATTATTATTAAGCATGCAAAAGTTAAGTATGTGATTTAAATTGGTGGAAAATATATATATTCGATATATAGTGTACAAACGAATAGTGATTTTAATCTGTAACACCCTCTGACCCGACCCGTCTGGATCGACCCAGGGAGCGCTACCGGGTTTTCAAAACTTGATTTAACTCACTTTATAATTTGAAAACCATTGAAAACCAAATAAATTATATTTTAAATCCCTTTTATAGTGAGCCCATCCAAAATTGTTTTGAAAATTTTTGCCAGAGTTTTCTCTATTTTTCTGATTTTCCAAAAATTTTGTTTTCAAATAAAAACTCAAATAATATAATAATCAACACTTCAAAATTTCTTTCTCAATCAAATGCGCACTCTACCATATAGTGCGACTTTCTAAACATTTTCAAATGAAACCATATATAATCAATATTTACAAACTTTGAAAAGAAAACATAACTCATAAACGAATATTTACAAAACATATATATAACACATTTACAAACTTCTGTATATGCATGCGTAACTGAATATAATATACAAAACTATATAACTACCCAAAGTTTGGTGACTCTGATCCTCTGTCTGCAGCTATCACCTCTTCAGTCTTTTCCTCCCTCTGTACCTATGTTACCTACGCGTGATGAAATCAACGCGCTAAGCAATAATACTTAGTGGGTGTACACTAAAATAATTACAATGGAATATAAAATAATAGAACTAATTTTCAAAAAATAATATAAAACAACAATATATATATCCAATACTGAAACTATGCTCATTAACATATGTTCAAATGTTTATGGGTTTCAATCTCAATAACATTTCTTTATTTCCACATCATTTTCTCACTTTCAGTTCTTAATTAGGCCTCTGATACACATAACAGGGTGGATTGGATTACGGGTTTACAGTCGGGTTTCCCATCTCAAAATGAAATGGTATCCCTATATACACAGTCGGTTTTCCATTTCAAAATAAAATGGTATCCGTATATTCACAGTCGGTTTCCCATTTCAAAATGAAATGGTATACGTATAATCACAGTCGGTTTCCCATTTCAAAATGAAATGGTATCCGTATAATCATCATAATCATCAGGTATTTCGTTGCAGTACTGCTAAATGCACCCAATTGACATGTCAATCTCCTATATCCATATTTCCCTATACATATACCAGGGCCATTATTCAGGAATTCCAAATATTACAAATTATTCAAAATATTCAATGTTTAACAATTCAAGAGATTCAAAACATATAAGGTAACATAAAACGGTACATAACAGTAAAGTTCAAAAATTAAAATCATTAAAGTTAACATAAATCACATTTTTCAAAATTCAAAATCATGCTCAAAGATTAATCGCAAATAAATTCAATCAAAACGTACGAATAACATGTGTACACCAACCTGGATACCAGTTTTACAAACTTTTCTTTCCTAAATTTCCTTTTTCCTTTCTTCTTTTCTCTTTTTCCCTCCTCTTTTCATTCTCTTTCTTCTTCTTCCTTTCCTCTTCTCTTCTTCTTCTTCTTCTTCTTCTTCTTTCTCTCTCTTTTCTTCTTTCTCTTCTTTCTCTTTCTTTTTCTTTTTCTTTCTCTTTTCTCATTCTCTCTCTATTTTTTGTGTTGCTTCCTCATAAAGCTTCCACCGCCATCATATTTTTTTTATAAAATTTTGGTCATCACGACCTGTGGTCGCGCCACCTGATCACATTGCTCACTGGAATATTTTCACCGCTTTCATCGAGATTAACCATCGCAGTGTCTGGTCGCGATGTTGGTCGCGTTGCTCACTGCCCAAAATTAACATTTTCACCGCGAGCTGCTCATCGCGATCCCTAGTCGCGGTGACCAGTCGCGGTGACCGGTCGCTCACTGCCTAAAATCATTATTTTTACCGCGAGCTGTTCATCGCGATCCGTGGTCGCGGTGCTCACTGCCAACATTTTCCTTCTCTTTCATGCACTCCTCATGGACCGCTCCACCTGGTCCACCTGAAAACCTTAAAAATATACATACATTTAATTACATTTTCCACCCCTCAAATCATAAATATCATATTCACATACTCGAAATTAATTCAACCATACTTTTCATATTTATTTGAAATTAGGGATGTTATATAATCGATTTAACTCCCATTAGAGATATTATATTACTTTTATGGTGCAATTGGAGAATAATGGATCCAAGTGAATATTGGTGAAGTTAACTTAGTAATTGGATAAGTGTAGAATATTTTTGGAATAAGTATTAAGATGGAATGTGATTGGTGGGTTAGTTTGATAATTCAAGGATGATTGGTAAATCACATATAATTAATTGTGAAGTTGTTGTCATTTTAGGATTTTAAGAAGTTCAAAGGAGCACAATGCAATTGTTGAGATATATATATATATATATATATATATATATATAAGCTTGACAAGTGAAATTCCACTTGTTCAAACCAAAAAACACAAGAGCAAAATATAAAATTGTAAGTCAAACAAAAAACACTTGGTACAGCAAAACAAAGAAAAAAAAACAGAATAGAGGCGGTGAAGCAAAGAAAGAAAAGAAGAAAAAAAACAAAAGAAGGAGAGGGCCATTCGGCCAAAGAAGAAGAGAAGAAAAAGAAAGGAAAGAGAAGAAGAAGGAGAAGAAGAGTAGGAAGAAAGGGTGATTCAGGTTCGGTGTACACTAGTTTTCGAGTTTTCAGTTTTCCAAAATATTTCGGATTAATTGAATTTTATTAATGTTGAGCTATTTGAATTATATTGATTATAGTTTATAGTTTAAAATTGATTTTGGAATGATTTGAATTACGTATTATTAAAATATAGTTTATATCTGAAATATTAATTGTGAATAATATTATGAGTTTATTTTAATACGTTTTGATTTTAATATTGTTATGAGAAATATAGTTGAAGGTGATTTTGATTATATAATATTTGTGAAATGTATCGAAAAATGATTTTGGGGCATTTTGATTTAATATTGGTTTGTGAAATATATTCGAATATGATTTTAAATTGATTTGATGTGAATATTGGTTTTAGAAATATATTTGAATATATTTTTGGACTAATTTGATGTGATTATTGATTTGAGAAATATATTCGTATATGATTTTGTATATTTCTTTTATATATGATTATTAATGAAATTTGGATTTCAAAAATATAATTATGGATTTGAAATATTTGAAAGTTAAATTTGAATATAAGAGAGTGATTTGTGAAATTGTATTTCGGAATTGAAATTACGAAATCGAAATTGAATGATTTGAAAATTGAATTTGTTGATTCTAAAAGAAATGAAATGTGTTGATATTGACTTTGAGGCATGATATTGTAAAATGGCTTTGATATATATGAACATAGATACGAATATAGGAGGTTGACATGTTAATTGGGTTATATAGCAGTACTGCACCGAAATATTGTGATGTACCACTCTATGGATAGTACAGTCCCCGAGTGCTGGTCCTAGGGTAGGGAGTTGATATGATACATTTCCGACGGGTAGGCACCGAGTGTCTGATGTTGGGATTAGATGCATGTGATACCATTCGACGGGTAGGCACCGAGTATCCGATGTCGAAGTGGGTTCGACGAGGAGGCACCGAGTGTCCGATGTCGAACAACCCGTAATTGTAACATCCCGGATTTCGGGTAATTAATTTTATATATATGAAAATGAATTTTTACTATTTGAGGGGGTGTAAATGTAATTAAATGTGAATAGTGAAAAATAAAAAATAAAAAAATGAAAAAAAAATAAAAAAATTGAAAAACTGAACCAGAGAGCATCGCGACCTGGTCACCGCGACCACAGGTCGCGATAGCTCGCTCGCGGTGAAAAACGCAATTTCTGGCAGTGAGCATCGCGACCAGTCACCGCGACCAGTCACCGCGACCACAGGTCGCGATGGCTTGCTCGCGATGAAAATGGCAAAACCTGGCAGTGAGCACCGCGACCAGTCACCGCGACCACAGGTCGCAATGGCTTGCTCGCGATGAAATTGTCAAAAATTGGCAGTGAGCAGCGCGAGCTCTAGCGCGACCAAGGCGCGCTCGCGATGAAGGCGGTGCGCGCACTCCAGTGAGCACCGCGACCTGGTGGCACGACCACAGGTCGCGACGGCGGTCGCGGTACCGATAAAAATATAAAAAAAAATTTTGGCTTCTCGCGGAAGCCACAGACAACAGAAAAAAAGGAGACAGACCGAGAGAGAGAAAAAGAAAAGAAAAGAAGAGGAAGAAGAGAAGGAGAAGAGAAAGAAAAGGGAAGAAAAAGAAAGAAGAAAGAAAGGAAAGGAGAGGAGGAAGAAGAAAGTGGAAAGGAAAAGAAAAATCGTGAAACCGCGGATTCTCAAACGAAAAACACGGATTCCAAGTAGGTGTACTCTTGTTTTCGAAATCGTTTCGATAAGTATTTCGTTATCGTTTACGTTATTGTTTTCGTTTTCGTTTCTCGTTTTCGTTTCGATTTCGATTTCGTTAAATGTTTTCGATTTCGATTTCGTTACATGTTTTCGATTTCGATTTTCGATGTGTAAAAATTAATGATTGATATACTTATGGTTGATTATTGTTGATTTCGATATTTATATGATTATTGTTGATGCGTTTGAATATTTATATGATTATTGTTGATTTCGTTACATGTTGTTGATTTCGGAAAGATTCGGAAAGATTTTATATTATATCGTATTTGTTTGTGGTTCGAATATTTCGATTTCGTATTAAATAGTTGATTTCGATATTTATATGATTATTATTGATACGTTTGAAGAATATCGTGTAAAATTTTAGATTGACTGAGAAAATGTTGATTTGTAACTGATTGTGAAAATCGTTTATCGAAACGGCCCTAGGATACGTAGACATAGAAATGGATATAGGAGGTTGGTATACCAGCTGGGTTTTATTGAGCAGTACTGCGCCGATACTGATTGATTGATATTGATGATACTGATGTACCTCCTCTTGGATTCGTCCAGAGGCTGGGAGATACGTACCTCCTCGGGATTCGTCCCGGGGGTTGGGAGTTAATGTACCTTCCCAAGGATTCGTTCCTGGGATAGGGAGCTATGTACCTCTCTAGGTTCCGTACCCACGGTCCTAGAGTTGGGAGATACGTACCTCCTCAGGATTCGTCCTGGAGGTTGGGAGCTTGACCCATATTCCAGTCCGGATATGTTTAGTATTCTAGTGGGCCAGATTTGAAGTGAACCGAAATGTGAATTGAATGCTTTTATTGATCGAAATTATATATTGACCTCATTATTGAAGTTAAAGTGCTTAAAATTATTATATGCTTTGATTCTGAAATTTAATTGTTTGAAACATGATTTGAACCATATATGTATATATTGCGATTTGTTTATTAATAAAAGTTATATATGATTTTCATATTGAGTTTATAGTACACCCACTAAGCTTTATGCTTAGCGCGTTAGTTTGTTTCTAACGCGTAGGTACCAGGAATCCAGAAGAGCCTAAGGACTGAAGGAAGAACGAATTGCAGACCGAGTCACAGAGATTGTACAGTTGGGTAGCTATATTTTTGTTATGTGTATATATATTCTGAAAGCATGCATATACAGGGAATTTGTAAATACGTTTTGTAAAATGTTTTGTAATTAATTAGTTTATGATTTATGTCTTTTATTGTTAAAGATGTTTGTAACTATTAAAGTCTGTTTTGTTTTATTTTATAAACTGTTTTGATAAGTCGCACTAAACGGCAGAGTGCGCAACTGTTTGAAACTGTATAGAAGTGTTGTTGAGAATTGTATTGGAATTGAATTTGAATTGATTTGTGTAAAAGCAGGTTTTTGGAAAGTCCGAAAAACAAACGGTACTCTGCCGAATTTTCGTAAAAAGTTTGTATTGAATGGGCTCACTCGAAAACAATTTTTTAACTATAATTTATATGGTTTTCTGTTTACAAAATGAGTTTTTGAAAAGTTTTGAAAGTCCGTGCAGCGCTCCCCGGGTCGGTCCGGCCGGGTCGGGTCGGGGGGTGCTACAGTAATCCAGTCCTGTAATATATGTTATGTATATCAGGAGCCCGAAACAGAAATTGAAATATGATATGAAAATATTTGAGATTGATATGATTTTTATTTTGGTATAAATTGAATTGAGCTCCATATTTGAACATTTATTTGTTATCTATATTTCTGATTAATCGATTAAAATGTTATTATAGTATATTTGTAAAAATTCAGCTTTGTGTACACCCACTAAGCAATATGCTTAGCGCGTTGATTTTTGTCGCGTGTAGGTAAAGAAGATTCTAGAGTTGAAAAAGTAGTGAAGAGTTGAATTTACAGGAGCAGGGATCAGAGTCACATCATTCCTGAGCTTTTGGGTAGTCTTTTTATGTTCCATTTATATATTTTTGATTAGTATGCATATACAGAAGGATTTTATAAATATTTGTAAAAGTTGTGTTGTTTTTACATATTTTCTATAAATGTTTATGTTTTACGGAATTATGGATTTTATCACTTTTGAATTGATTTTAATTAAATAGTTTGTATGAAATGTTTGGAAAGTCGCACTGAATTTGGAAGGGTGTGCAAAAGTGATATGATAAATTCGAAGTGTGGATTTTATGATTTTACTGAAAACAGGTTTTGGAAAGTCCAAAAAACAGAGGAAACTCTGGTGAAAGTTTCAGAAATTTTATTGGGTCATTATTAAAGTTTACGTTTTAATTTTAAAAGTATGGTTTTATAAAAGTGAAATAAAGATTTCAGTATATGGTAGCGCTTCCTGATTCGGTCTGAATGGATTGGATCAGGGGGTGTTACAACTTTTGGTATTAGAGCAATGGTTTAGGAGTTCCTAGACCTGGAAAACATATTTTGTATATACATGCATTGTAAAAAAAAAAAATTTGGAGGATGTGACTTTAACCTGCAAAACGTCTCTTCTGTCTTGAGTAGGATAAAGAAAGAAATGGAACCTTCTGGAAGTGGCAATAGAGGTAGACCCGGTAGTTCTGTTAGTGTAGCTGGGGGAGCATCGGGTGAAACAGTGAGTCCGAGGATGGCTGGACCAGAGATTCAGGGTCAACTAGTGAATATGCAACAGATGGCGGAATTCTTTTAGAATGTGGCGAGAGCAGCGCCATGGAGATCAGCAATAGAGAGGTTGGGAAAATATAGACCTACAGATTTTCATGGAAGGAGAGATGAGGATGCATCTGCTGTATAGTACTGGTTTGAGCAGACTGAGAGAATATTACAGCAGTGGTGGACCTCCATTGCTCAGACAGTACGGCCTCAGAAAAGAACTTGAGAATTTTTCCAGAGAGAGTTTAAGAGAAAATATGTTGGCCGTATATATATTGATAACATGAAAAGAGAGTTTGTTAACCTGAAGCAGAGGCAGATGACCATCACAGAGTATGAACAGGAATTTATCAGGTTGAGTAAGTATGCCAGTGAGATGGTGACTACAGAGGAGAACAGATGTAGGAGATTTGAAGATGGGCTGAATGATTATATTCGTCTTCAGGTCGCAGCATTTGAAATGGTGGATTTTACCAGATTAGTATCAGCAGCCCTTAATGTTGAGAAGGTTAGAAAAGATGAATAGGCCAGAAAGAACTGGCACTAACAGAAAAGAGGTCCGGGATAGTCTAGTTCGTCCCAGCCACCCAGTAAGAGATTTAGGGGACCTCAGATTAGTGGGCAGAGGCAGCCACAGAGACCACCTATTCACAACCATACCAGGACAGTCAACTACATCAGTGGCTAGTGCTCCTAGAAGTACAGCTAGGGTACCAGCCTTAACACTTTATGAGCATTGTGGGAGGAGACATCCGGGAGAGTGTTTGAAATTGACTGAAAGCCTATTTCAGATGTGGATCCCGCGATCATTTTCAGAGGGATTGTCCTGAAAAATCAGACTGCTTCTACTATGCAATCAGAGAGATCAGCTCCTACTGTTTCCAGAGGCAGGAGACCCAGTCAGATAGGGACCGAGGCTAGTAGGCAAAGAGGGGCAGTAGAGTCTACATGGAGATAGGATAGTTGGGCCCCAGCTTTAGCATATGCTGTTAAGGCTCAGAAGGATAGAGATGCACCAGATGTGATTACTGGTATGGTTTCTATTTTTGATACTATTGCAATTGCATTGATAGACCCCGGATTCACACATTCATACATATGTGATGCCATGCGGAGAAATAGAAACTTGAAAACTGAATCTACTAAGTGTGATGTAGTGGTGAGTAATCCTTTAGGTCACAGTGTGATCGTGAATAGGGTTTAGAAAGATTGTCCTATTAGAATTCAGGGGTACGAATTTCCAGGTGATTTGTTGGAATTGTCATTCCATGACTTTAATGTAATTTTGGGCATGGATTGGTTATCCAGACACCAGGTTATGATTGATTCTAGTTTGAAGTGAGTAATGCTTAGACTAGCAGAAGGTACAGAGGTATTGATGATAGGCGAAAGGAGGATTATCTTTCCAATCTTATTTCAGCCACTATTGCCAGAAAATTGATCAGAAAAGGGCAATATTGAAAGAGGCACACAGTAGTCCGTATTTGATGCATCATGGTAGCACGAAAATGTATAGAGATCTAAGAACTCAGTATTGGTGGTGGGGTATAAAGGTATCAATGATAGGCGAAAGGAGGGATTATCTTTCTAATGTTATTTCAGCCACTATTGCTAGAAAATTGATCAGAAAAGGGCAATATTGACAGAGGCACACAGTAGTCCGTATTCGATGCATCCTGGTAGCATGAAAATGTATAGAGATTTGAGAACTCAGTATTGGTGGTGGGGTATAAAGAAAGATGTAGTCGACTTTGTGACTCGATGTATGACTTATTAGCAGGTAAAAGCGAAACACCAGCTTTCATCAGGTTTGCTACAGCCGATATCCATACCTGAATGGAAGTGAGACCGTATTACCATAGATTTTGTCACAGGATTACCCCTCACACGGAGTAAACAAGATGCGATTTGGGTAATAGTGGATCGATTGACTAAATTGGCACATTTCTTACCTGTCAGAATAGGTTATTGACTGGACAGATTAGCAGAGCTGTACATTAGAGAAATAGTCCAATTGCATGAAGTGCCTGCTTCTATAATTTTAGACAGAGATCCGAAGTTTACATCCAGATTCTAGAAGAAATTTCAAGAAGCTTTGGGTATACGATTAAGTTTCAGTACAGCCTTCCATCCACAGATAGATGGGCAATCAGAGCAGTGTAATACAGGTGCTAGAAGATATGCTCCGGAGTTGTATAGTTGATTTTAAAGGAAGTTGGGTTGATAATCTCTCATTGATTGAATTTGCTTACAACAACAGTTATCAGACGAGCATAGATATGGCACCGTATAAGGCACTGTATGGAAGGAAATGTAGAACATCATTGTGCTAGACAGAGTTAGGTGAAGACAGGTTAGTAGGATCTGATTTGATCAGACAGACTGAAAGGAAGGTGAAGATTATTACGGAGAGATTAAAAGCAACATCTTATCGACAAAAATCCTATGCATATATGAAAAGAAGAGACATATAATATGATGTGCAGAGTACTGGTTTGAGCAGACTGAGAGAATATTACAGCAGTTACATTGCATGCTAGAGGAGAGCCTTGAGTGTGCAGTTTCATGTTACAGGAGGACGCTTACTAGTGGTGGACCTCTATTACTCAGACAGTATAGCCTTAGGAAAGAACTTGGAAATTTTTCCAGAGAGAGTTTAAGAGAAAATATGTTGGCCGTATATATATTGATAACATGAAACGAGAGTTTGTTAACCTGAAGCAGAGGCAGATGACCGTCACATAGTATGAATGGGAATTTATCAGGTTGAGTAAGTATGCCAATGAGATGGTGACTACAGAGGAAAACAGATGTAGAAGATTTGAAGATGGGCTGAATGATTATATTCGTCTCCAGGTTACAGCATTCAAAATGGTGGATTTTACCAGATTAGTATCAACAGCGCTTAATGTTGAGAGGGTTAGAAAAAATGAACAGGCTAGAAAGAACTGGAACCAGCAAAGAAAAGGTCCGGGATAGTCTAGTTCGTCCCAGCCAGCCAGTAAGAGATTTAGGGAACCTCAAACCAGTGGGCAGAGGCAGATGCATCAGATTTGATTACTAGTATGTTCTATTTTGATATTACTACAATTGCATTGATAAACCCCATATCCACATTCATACATATGTGATGCCATGCCGAGAAATAGAAACTTGAAAACTGAATCTACTAAGTATGATGTAGTGGTGAGTAATCCTTTAGGTCACAGTGTGATCGTGAATAGGGTTTATATTGTCCTATTAGAATTTAGGGGTACGAATTTTCAGGTGATTTGATGGAATTGTCATTCCATGACTTTGATGTAATTTTGGGCATGGATTGGTTATCCAGACACCAGGTTATGATTGATTGTAGTTTGAAGCGAGTAATGCTTAGACTAGCAGAGGGTACAGAGGTATCGATGGTAGGCGAAAGGAGGGATTATCTTTCCAATGTTATTTTAGCCACTATTGCCAGGAAATTGATCAGAAAAGGGTGTGAAGCTTATTAAGCACATGTGGTTGATTCACGGAGGGTTGATTCTAGTTTTCAGAATATACCCCCGATATGTAATTTTTCGGATGTGTTTCCAAAGGAACTTTCTGGTTTACCCTGGAGAGAGAAGTTGAATTCGTGATTGACGTGGTACTAGGTACTGCACCAATATCAATAGCTCCTTACAGAATGGTACTAGCAGAGCTGAAAGAACTAAAGATCAGTTACAAGAATTGCTGGATAGAGGATTCATCAGACCCAGTGTATCCCCTTGGGGAGCTCCAGTCCTATTTGTGAAAAAGAAGGATAGGTCACTGAGATTGTGCATCGATTATAGGTAGCTGAATAAACTTACTGTTAAGAATAAATATTCGTTGCCTAGAATCGATGACTTATTTGATCAGCTGAGAGGAGCTACAGTCTTCTCGAAGATTGATCTCAGATCAGGGTATCATCAACTGAGGGTAAAAGATTCTGATATACCGAAAACAGCATTCAGAACACGGTATGGGCACTATGAGTTTGTAGTGATGCCATTTGGGTTGACAAATGTACCTGCAGCCTTTATGGATCTAATGAACCGGATATTTCGACCGTACCCGGATCAATTTGTGGTTGTGTTCATTGATGATATCCTGGTATACTCACAGACGACAGAGGACCATGACAAACACCTCAGAGTGGTATTGCAGATTCTGAGGGAGAAGCAATTATATGGGAAACTAAGTAAATGTGAGTTCTGGTTGGCTGATATTGCATTTCTGGGCCATATTGTGTCAGCAGAGGGCATTAAGGTAGATCCCAAAAAGATTGAAGCAATTATGGAATTGAAGCCTCCAAAGAATGTAACAGAGATCAGAAGTTTCTTAGGCTTGGCAGGTTATTATCGACGGTTTGTGAAGGGATTCTTATCCATAGCAAGTCCGTTAACCAAGCTACTGCACAAAAATGTCATATTCGAATGGAATGACAGGTGCCAGGCAGCATTTGACAGACTGAAGACAATGCTAGTAGAGGCTCCAGTCCTGATTCAGCCGGTTTCAAGTAAAGACTTTGTGATATACAGTGATGCCTCACATAATGGCCTAGGTTGTGTACTGATGCAGGAAGGAAAGGTGGTTGCGTATGCTTCCAGACAGCTAAAAACTCATGAATAGAATTATTCGACACATGATCTAGAACTTGCAGCTATAGTGTTTGCTTTGAAAATATGGAGGCATTACCTATATGGAGAGAAATGCTACATTTATACTGATCACAAGAGTCTCAAGTATCTGTCTACTCAGAAAGAACTCAATTTGAGACAGAGAATATGGATGAAGTTAATTAAAGATTACGACTATGTTTTTGACTACCATCTAGGGAAAGCAAATGTTATTGCTGATGCTCTGAGCATGAAATCTTTATTTGCATTGAGAGCTATGAATGCTCATTTGAGATTGACACCAGATAATGTTATTCTAGCTGAATTAAAACTCAAGCCGAATCTGATTCAGCAGATACAAAAAAAGCAGAAATAGGATGAGAAGCTTTTGGCCATTAGTGGACAAGTCCAAGAGGGGAAGGAGACTGATTTTACAATCATGGTTGATGGTACTTTATATTTCAGGGACAGAATTTGTGTTCCGGATGATGATGAGTTAAAAAGGGCAATATTGACAGAGGCATACAATAGTCCGTATTCGATGCATCATGGTAGCACGAAAATGTATAGAGATCTGCGAACTCAGTATTGGTGGTCGGGTATGAAGAAAGATGTAGTCAACTTTGTGACTCGATGTATGACGTGTCAGCAGGTAAAAGCAGAACACCAGCTTCCATCAGGTTTGCTACAGCCAACATCCATACCTGAATAGAAGTATGACCATATTACCATGGATTTTGTCACAGGATTACTCCTCACACGGAGTAAACAGAATGCGATTTGGGTAAAGTGGATCGATTGACTAAATCAGCACATTTCTTACCTGTCAGAATATGTTATTCACTAGACAGATTAGCAGACCTGTACATTAGAGAAATAGTCCGATTGTATGGAGTGCCTGCTTTTATAATTTCAGACAAAGATCCGAAGTTTACATCCAGATTCTGGAAGAAATTTCAAGAAGCTTTGGGTACACGATTAAGCTTCAGTACAGCCTTCCATCCACAGACAGATGGGCAATCAGAGCGTGCAATACAGGTGCTAAAAGATATGCTCCGGAGTTGTATAGTTGACTTTAAAAGAAGTTGGGTTGATCATCTCTCATTGATTGAATTTGCTTACAACAATAGTTATCAGACGAGCATAGATATGGCACCGTATGAGGCACTGTATGGAAGGAAATGTAGAACACCATTGTGCTGGACAGAGTTAGGTGAAGACATGTTAGTAAGGCCTGATTTGATCAGACAGACTGAAAGAAAGGTGAAGATTATTAAGGAGAGATTGAAAGCAGCATCTGATCGACATAAATCCTATGCAGATCTGAAAACGAGAGACATAGAATATGAAGTTGGAGAAAAAGTATTCCTTAAGGTATCTCTATGGAAGACACTATTGAGATTCGGGAAGAAAGGAAAGTTAAGTCCTAGGTTTATTGGTTCATACGAGATCATTAAACATGTGGGATCGATAGCCTATAAACTGGCTTTACCATTGGAATTGGAAAAGATACATAATGTATTTAATGTATCTATGCTGAGGAGATACATATCATATCCTTCTCACAGAGTCCAAACTGAAGCCATTGAGATACAGCCTGATCTAACATATACAGAGGAACTAGTGTAAGTGTTAGACAGAGAAATAAAAGAACTTCGGAATAAGAAAGTACCGCTAGTGAAGATACTCTGGAGGAACCATAATGTGGAAGAAGCTACATGGGAGAGCGAAGAAGTGATGCGACAGCAATATCCACAACTATTCGAATGAGGTAAATTTTGCGGATGAAATTTCTTAAGAGGGGAAGAATTGTAACGCCCATAATTTTCCATAATTATGAACAGTATGATTATTAATTATTATTAAGCATGCAAAAGTTAAGTATATGATTTAAATTGGTGGAAAGTATATATATTCGATATATAGTGTACAAACGAATAGTGATTTTAACCAATTTAACTCCCATTAGAGATATTATATTGCTTTCATGGTGCAATTGGAGAATAATGGGTCCAAGTGAATATTGGTGAAGTTAACTTGGTAATTGAATAAGTGTGGAATATCTTTGGAATAAGTATTAAGATGGAATGTGATTGGTGGGTTAGTTTGATAATTCAATGATGATTAGTAAATCATATGTAATTAATTGTGAAGTTGTTGTCATTTTAGAATTTTAAGAAGTTCAAGGGAGCAAATTGCAATTGTTGAGCTGTTTATATATATATATATATATATATATATATATATATATATATATATATATATATATATAAGCTTGACAAGTGGAATTCCACTCGTTCAAACTAAAAAACACAATAGCAAAATATAAAATTGCAAGTCAAACAAAAAACACTTGGTACAGCAAAATAAAGAAAAAAAAACAGAACAAAGGCGGCGAAGCAAAGAAAGTAAAGAAGAAAAAAAAAGAGGGAGAGGGCCATTCGGCCGAAGAAGAAGAGAAGAAAAAGAAATGAAAGAGAAAAAGAAGGAGAAGAAGAGTAGGAAGAAAGGGTGATTCAGGTTCGGTGTACACTAGTTTTCGAATTTTCAGTTTTCCAGAATATTTCGGATTGATTGAATTTTATTAATGTTGAGTTATTTGAATTATATTGATTATAGTTTATAGTTTGAAATTGATTTTGGAATGATTTGCATTACGTATTCTTAAAATATAGTTTATATCTGAAATATTGATTGTGAATAATATTATGAGTTTATTTTAATACGTTTTGATTTTAATATTGTTATAAGAAATATAGTTGAAGGTGATTTTGATTATATAATGTTTGTGAAATGTATCGAAAAATGATTTTGAATTGATTTGATGTGAATATTGGTTTCAGAAATATATTTGAATATATTTTTGGATTGATTTGATGTGATTATTGATTTGAGAAATATATTCGTATATGATTTTGTATATTTCTTTTATATATAATTATTAATGAAATTTGGATTTCAAAAATATAATTATGGAATTGAAATATTTGAAAGTTAAATTTGAATATAAGAGAGTGATTTGTGAAATTGTATTTCAGAATTGAAATTACGAAATCGAAATTGAATGATTTGAAAATTGAATTTATTGATTCTGAAAGAAATGAAATGTGTTGATATTGACTTTGAGGCATGATATTGTAAAATGGCTTTGATATATATGCACATAGATATAGATATAGAAGGTTGACATGTCAATTGGGTTATATAGCAGCACTACACCGAAATTTTGTGATGTACCACCCTATGGATAGTACAGGCCCCGAGTCCCGGTCCTAGGGTAGGGAGTTGATATGATACATTTCCGACAGGTAGGCACCGAGTGTCCGATGTCGGGATTAGATGCATGTGATACCATTCGACGGATGGGCACCGAGTGTCCGATGTCGAAATGGGCTCGGCGGGGAGGCACCCCGTGTCCGATGTTTTTTAGAAATAATAGCCTAACATATTTTAGAAACTATGTTCCATTTATATGTTTTTTATTAGCATGCATAGTTTCTAAAATATGTTAGGCTATTATTTATGTATTGTTAACCTATATGTTATAAGTTTTAAGATGGATTCCTTAAAAATTATACGTTAAAATTTGGGCAGCAAAGTATACAAATATGTTTAGTATTTTATTAAGTTGTATTTTTAAGGAAAAAGATTTACGGATGAAAATAGAGACCTTTAAGATTGATTTGAAATTTGTTTTGCATAAAAATATTATATATGCAATTTATGATGATTTTTTGAAGTTGACTCAGAGTTGCTGGAAATTCTCTATTTCAGCGAATTATGGTAGAATCAAAATTGATTTGATAAGGTTAATTTATTGAAAAATTACAAAATTTGGTATGAAGACAACTTTAATTGTTTTGAATTTTTGGAGTACGAGAGGTCTCTCTGAAGTTTGTCCGACAGATTTGAATATCCCTAAAACGATGAGTTTTTGGAATAGGTTTTGATAATAAAACTTTTCGAAATTTTTTTAATGGGAGATGATCTACATGTCTACTATCACCATATAAAATTTTATGATGTTTCAATGAGTATCAAAATAGATTTAATTTTTAGAATGGACAGGGGTCAGTTATAAACTCTACTGGACAGTTTCAAAAAAAAAATGAATGTTTACGTATGCTAATGATCACGAAATGCTTTGAAAATTTTATTCTACCACAGACCTTTTATCTAGTTTGGCACTGTAAAATTATACGAAATTGGGAGATGTATAGAATTAATTAAAAATCTTTAAATAGATTATGGTTACCAGCTGGAAGTTAGATAGGACTTAAGTTTAACCCAAGTGAAGTCTTTTAATCCAATTGAATTTGTTGTGGTGATGAGGTTATGACAGTATTGTTATTTATAATTTGTATATATTCGAGTGATTATTGAGCTTATAAAGTTAGGGGCCGTTTGTTTTTTTTATCTAAAGATTGAATAGGCTTGAATTTTTCTAAAGACTTAATAGAGACTGAAATGTGAAACCTGAATGATATGTTTGTTATTTTTCTTCTAACTATTAAATAAAAGTGTTGATTTTTTTTATCTTTTTTAAAACATAAACATCTGATTAAAGAAAGGGGTTGTTGTTTTTTCAACTTATAACTTAATGGGTCTGAATTGGACCCATTAAGTTGTTTTTATTTTTTTAAGTGGTCAAACGACTTAAAAAAAAAGTAAAAAATCTTGATTTTTCATTTAATTGCAAATCACTTAAATATATTTAAAATATTTTTTTTTTCAAAAGTATCTTCTCAAATACAACATTATTTCTAGTTTTATTTAATTTTATTTCTTTTACACTATTACTTTTCACAAACGGCTTTGTAAAATAAAAAAATAAAAAAAAACTCTAATGACTTCTCATCCTTAAAATTTCTTAGAATCGAAAAATTGAATTGTCTCAGAGTAAAATTCCAATAAAAATAACTTATTTATTTTCTTTATTAAACTACTTATGCGCTATATAATTTTATTGTTTGTAATGAAAAAAATATACTTTATTTGTGATGTATATATTAATTATTGTATTGCAGTAGTAGCAAACTAGATATATATATATATATATATATATATATATATATATTATTTATAATTGTGATTGAAGAGAATAATTATGCTATAATTTGAGTTTTTATATATATCTCAGTCTCAGTGTCGACTCCTAAGATAAAAATAATTTTTTAATATAATTATTTATTATATTTTCATCCTAAATAAAATCTTATTAATATATACATTAAAATGCTTTAGGATTTACTTTATTTTTTTTTTTTTGAGAAATGCTTTAGGATTTATTAAATTATTTAGTTTTAGTTGTTTGTATCATAGCAAAAAAATATATATATACATAACAATTAATAGTAATAAGGGTATAAATGTCAAATTATCCATTTTCAGACATTTTTATTTTTAAAAATAAACAAGTTGACATCATTATTCAGTGGTTTGAAACAAAAAAAAAACATTTCATTTAGGTTTTAGATTTCAGTCACTATTCAGTTTTTAGTAAAATTCAAGATTGTTCAAGTCTTCACACAAAAAACAAACGACCCCTAAGTTTAGAAATATATAAATATAAGAATGATAATTTATAGAAGAAAATATTGTAATTATAGAATAAACTATTGTAATTATGATTCAGTAATTAGGTGTTAAGTGATAAGTCATGATTTTTAACATTTTATTTTAAGTTGTTTTTCAGTATTTTTAAGTTTTTTAATCATTTTAAAAAAAATTAACAAAAAACAACTTAATGTGTCCAATTCAGACCCATTAAGTGCTAAGTTAAAAAAAACAAACGGCCTCTTATAGATTGTTTATTTTTTTCACTTATAAGTTAATTGATCTGAATTGGACCAATTAAGTTAATTTTTTTTAAGTGGTCAAACAACTTAAAAATAGCTAAAAAAAATCTTAAAAGAAGCAAAAAGAACTTGACTTTTCAGTTAATTGTAAATCACGTAAATATATTCAGAATATATATTTTTTTTCCAAAAGTATCCTCCTACATATAATATATTTCCAGTTTTATTTAATTTTATATCATACAATTTTATTTCTTTTACATTATTTCTTTTTACAAACGGCTTTATAAATAAAAACTCTAATTACTTCTCATCCTCAAAGTTTCTTGGAATTGAATTATTGAATTATCTCCGAGCAAATTCCAGTAAAAATTATTTTTTTTATCTAACTACTTGTGCTCTATATAATTTTATTATTTGTAATAAAAAAATATAACTTTATTTATGACGTAGACATTAATTCTAGTATTGTAGTAGTAGCAAGCTAGATACACATATATTATTGTTTATAATTATGATTGAATAAAATAATTATACTACAATTTGAGACATATATATCGCATTTCGACTCCTAAAATAAAAATTATTTATAATTATTTATTATATTTTCATCCTGAGTAAAATCTTATTAATATATACATAAAAATGATTTAAGATTTATTAAATTTTTTAGTTTTAGTTGTTTGTATCATAGCAAATAAAAATGCATAACAATTAATAGTAATAAGGGTGTAAATGTCAAATTATCTATTTTCAGACATTATTATTTTTAAGGGCGAAGTGCAATAAAGCGCCTTGACGTTTAGCTATATTGTAATGAAATCGTGAGTTTGACTTTAATTACACATTAATACTCAACCATTAGTTGACTTAGTTAAATGTAATGGTTTGACCAAAATTTTTAACCTAAAATGACAAAACTACCCCTGGTTAAAAAATAAAAAATAATATTAATTATTAAAATTAAAAAATTAAAAATTAATACAATTTAATTTTTTTAAATGGATAGATCTATTTAAATTATTTTTTAATTTTTTTAATTATTTATTTATTTATTTTTTTAACTAGGGGTATTTTTATCATTTCAATGTAAAATTTTTGGTCAACAATTGCTTTTGACTGAGTCAACTAATGGTAGGGATACTAATGTGTAATTAAGGTTAAACTCACGATTTCATTGCAATATGGCCAAATGTCAGGGTACTCCATTGCAATTCGCCCTATTTTTAAAAAACAAACAAGTTGATATCATATTCTGTGGTTTAAAAAAAAAACACGTTTTTCAGGTTTTAGATTTTAGTCACCATTCAGTCTTTACTAAAATTCAAGATTGTTCAGTATTCAGATAAAAAAAAAAAAAACAAATGACCCTGTAGTGTTGATAGTGCTCGTTGAGGTAAGTAAATTCATTCATGGCATACCTATATTTTGTATTATGAAATTATAGCATTTCGCAAGTTACCATTTTCTACCTTATTATACTTATTAAATATTTTATAAAATTATTTTAGTAAGAAGTTTATTTAATGTGTTTTTGAACTAGTTAGTTTAGTATTATATCAATTAAAGTTTATTTTACAAAATCTCAATATTTATGCAAAATAAAAATGTTTGTTAAAACTATTCATGTATGTACCAGTTTATTTTTATAAAACATATTTTACAAGATTGAGCGATGATATTATGTATAATGTTATTATGATACGAAAACGTTACTGATTTGATTATTTTTAAATTTGTAAAAATGGTTTTGGGTTATTGTCCGTAGTTATTGTTTCTGTTATTGTTGCGTTACTCGGGTAATTGTGACACTCTGTTATTACCGCGCCATACGGGTAATTTTGACACTCTGTTATTGTTGCACCACTCAAGTAATTGTGACACTAGGGGGCATGAGCAAATTAATTATTTTGGTACCGTATTTAATGTATATATCTTTTGAAATGTTTGTTAATTGACTTACCTATATCAAAGTTTATGCATATAGTTTTTGAACTTTGCAATATAAATTGCAATTATATGTTTTGAAATGCTATATTAATTATTATGATTATAACTATTTCGATATTAAATACTATGTATGAATTTATTTAGCGAGTTGATGGTTCACCCTTTGTTACCAGCATTTTTGCATAGTAGAACCCCGTTTATGGATGATGAGTAATTAGTATATTAGAGTTGCTTCAGTAGAGAAGTTGTTCATTAGAGCTTTGTTTCCGCATTTGTTTTATCTGAAGATGTTTTAGTATTATTCATTCAATGGAGTCTCATTTGTAAGGATTAGATTTTAGTTAGACCGCTTTATTTTGATACTAGATCTTGGAAACTTATTCAGAATTTATCTTGATTTTTATTTAGTAATTTATTTTGTACAATATTTTAATCAATTTTAATCTTAGTTCGTTATATATCGAATTAGGGGTGTTATACCATCTCCTAGGATACATCAACTTCGAACGATTGTCGGTTGACAATTCCGGTGAACTAGTTTGTATTTCGGTATCTTTTTCCAAATGATTGTCAGTTGACAATCCGGTGAACTAGTTTGTATGTCGGTATCTTTTTCCAAAAAGAAGATCGCACACGAACTCGCGAGTCTTTGGATTCGAGGTCCATGATTTGGACCCCTGCGCGAGGGAGCCTCTATAGAATACTCACTTGACAACTATACACTAGTCTATAATGTAAGCTCAAATATCCTTAACAGTGGGATTAGCCTATTCCTTGAGTGCACTTTGAGCAATAATTTCTTATTTACCCGAAATTCATCACATAAACATACCAATTCAAAGTCCTCACAGAGTAGAACACGATTCCACATTGACCCATCATTTACATCATACATGCCTGCACGAAATGCCATCAAAATGACATTTTCCCAACAATTATATCATAAATCCAGTTGATCTTATAAGAATTTAACCAAATTTGATATATCTTGAGAAGTTTCTTTCTTATTTTGTATATAGAGAAAAAAGATTTTTTTTGGCTGAACAATTCAAAGAATAGAGAAAATTATGAATAATCTGACTTGAATCGAGTAGAATATATATCAAGTCAATTCATTCTCGATTCTTGAATTTTAGTATTATATCTGTACAGATTAATTGGGAGATTAAGTAATGCTTTAGTCAAGCCTTTGACATTTCTGCTCTACGATTCCAGGGTGCTTGATGCTTCCATGAAGCATACTTGACAAAGAAACTGCCCCTGCAGAATAGCAAAAGTCAGCTTTCTGGTAGAGAGACTCATTAAAAACCTTGATTTCACTTATCTAGTACATTTTCTTCAGCGATTTCGCTTTTCACATGTGAATGTGATATTCAATTTTTGGTAATTTTTTTAATCAAATTTATTGCAAAATGATGGGGGCATAGCATGTCTGTAAATTGTAAATGCATATTTTGTTAATGTAGACTTGGTCAGAATGTCAAACAAATCCAAGCTACAAGGAGAAGGAGTATTATTTTACTTGTTTAAAAAAATTAAAAATTCCTACATGAATTGTAAAATAGTAATGGTTTGAAGAATGTAACAGAGTTTGATGTAAAAACCAGGCCTATTTAGACTCATCCAACAATCTAACAATCAAGGTCAAGCCAAGAAATAACCAGCTAGTCTACTGTCATCTCCTGCATTTCATGGTCGATATTGTTGGTCAACAAGAAGCAATTAGCTAGCCATTTATGGAACCTAGACGCAGAATCATTTTTGTGGCTCCTGTCCTCTTCTTGTTGTCTTGTTTTTATTCAAATTTAGGCAATGCCATAGACACCATCACATCTTCTCGACCCATCAGAGATCATGAAACAATCATCTCTAATGGCAGTGCCTTCAAATTAGGATTTTTCAGGCCTGGTAATTCTTCAAATCGCTATGTAGGAATTTGGTACAATAAAGAATCAGAACCTGTTGTCTGGGTAGCTAATAGAAACAAACCTCTAAACGATGCATCTGGGGTAGTTACCATATCAGACCATGGCAATCTTGTGGTTTTGAATGGACAGAATGAAGTTCTTTGGTCGACAAATGTTTCAAATTCAATGACTAATGCGAGTGCACAGCTTTTAGACTCTGGAAATCTTGTATTGCGCAATAATACAAATGGAATAAGCATATGGGAAAGCTTTCAAGAACCTACCGATACAATCTTGTCAGGAATGAAAGTATCCAGTAATAAAAAAACTGATCAGAAAGTGTCGCTGACATCGTGGAAAAACCCTTCTGATCCATCCCCTGGAAGTTTCTCACATGGCATTAAATCTTCAGATATTCCTGAAGCTTGCATTTGGAATGAAAGTCGCGTATATTGGCGGCCAGGTCTATGGAATAGTCAGACGTTTATTGGAGCAAATGGTAGGTATTCTTTCTATAATGATGGATTTCAAATTACAGTAGATGACCAAGAAGATGCTGTTTTTTTCACTTATACATTTCCGAACCTTTCGATGTTCTTTGTCCTGAGCTCACAAGGAATACTGGAAGAAAGAGATTGGGATGAAGGCAAAAAAAATTGGAAGGTCAGATATCAGACCCTGCAAACTGAGTGTGATGTTTATGGATGGTGTGGGGCATTTGGAAGCTGTAATCCACAGAAAAATCCAATTTGCCGATGCTTGAGGGGGTTCCAACCAAAGAATATCGAGGAATGGAACAGAGGAAACTGGACTAGTGGTTGTGTCAGAAAGAGACTATTGCAATGTGAGAGGAGAAACCTAACTGGTGAAAAAGACAGGTTTTTGAAGCTGGCGAAAATGAAGTTGCCAGATTTTGTAGAAAGGTCATCTGTCCCTGTAGAGATATGCAGAGAGCAGTGCTTGAACAATTGCTCCTGCATAGCTTATGCATATGATGCTAGCATCGGCTGCATGACATGGACGGAAAGCTTAACTGACATACAGAAATTCTCCAGTGGCGCGGTAGATCTTTATATTCGCTTAGCTCATTCAGAACTAGGTAAGTTCAATGCTGTCTATGATTCCCACCGCGTTGTGTTGCAACTACATATGTTGATTAACTATAAACATTTATATTTGCTATTTTCGGGTTGATAATTTTGTTCTTGCACCTATCTGCAGCAAAGAAGGACAACAAAGTTCTTATCATAATACCAATTGTTGTAGGAATAATAACCTTTGCAATCTGTGCATTTTTCTTACATAGGTGGATGTCAAAACGTAAAGGTAACATGTTTATATGTATTTGTAGCTAGTTATTTGAAATTTCTATCAATTCATCTCTTACTATGTGACTTTCAATCAGCATTGAAAGAAAAAAGCAAGCTCCTACAAGTTGATAAAGGGAAAGGAGATACAACGTCTTCTGGTGAAAACTTAAACTATGTTAAACTCCAGGATTTACCACTATTCAATTTTAAGAAGCTGGCAGATGCAACAAACAACTTCCACTCAGCCAATAAGCTAGGGCAGGGTGGTTTTGGCCCAGTCTACAGGGTAACAGTTGCTCATTATTAATTTATTAGCTGAGCAGTGCAGAAAGTAGTTACTGATTTGAGTTTTTATTAGGGAGAGTTGCAGGATGGAAAGGTAATAGCAGTGAAAAGACTATCGAGAGACTCTGGACAAGGGCTCGAAGAATTTATGAATGAGGTGATGGTTATATCTCAGCTTCAACATCGAAACCTTGTTAAACTTTTTGGATGCTGTGTTGAAGGAGAAGAAAAGATGTTGATATATGAATACATGCCTAACAAAAGTTTGGATGTCTTTCTCTTCGGTTAGTTATGATTTATCATCCTTTAATGTAATATTTCTTAGTCATTTGAAATGTAATATTCTGGTAACTTCACCAATTAACTTTTGTTTTTACATCTCTGGTTACAATTCATTTAGGTCAATCCTAAAAAAAGACTTTTGGATTGGAGAAAACGGTTCAATATTATCGAAGGAATAAGTAGAGGTCTACTTTATCTTCACAGAGATTCCTAGGCTACGGATTATACATAGAGATCTTAAGGCAAGTAATATCTTGTTGGATGAAGAACTGAATCCAAAAATTTCTGATTTTGGGATGGCAAGGATTTTTGGTGGCAATCAAGATCAAGCCAAAACTGCAAGAGTTGTTGGAACATAGTAAGTAGTTATGGTTTGTCTAAATTCTACAATCTTGGGATGAACTTATAAGCTTTGAATGTATTGGCTATAAAATGCAGTGGTTACATGTCTCCTGAATATGCAATGGAAGGGCGATTCTCTGAAAAGTCCGATGTCTTCAGTTTTGGAGTATTGTTATTAGAGATTGTTAGTGGTAGAAGAAACACAAGTTTTTATCACAACGAGTATTCTTCGAGTCTTCTACGCTTTGTAAGTTCTCCAAACTCATCTTTGTTAGTGCCCACTGATAATATGACTTTAGAATTAGTGCCCACTGATAATATGACTTTAGAATTCTATGCCAAGCAGTAATAGATGTGATAATGTTTTCACTGTACAGGCATGGAAGTTGTGGAATGAAAAAAACATTTTGGCTTTAATAGATCCTGTGATATCCAATCCATGCTTTCAACCAGAGATCTTGAGATGCATACAGGTGGGACTTTTGTGTGTGCAAGAATTTGTGAAAGATAGGCCAACCATGCCAACAGTTGTTTCCATGCTTAACAGTGAAATTGTGGATCTTCCTACTCCAAAACAACCTGCATTCACTGAAAGCCAGAATGCCTTAGATGCAAAGTCCTTTGTACAAAGTAAACAAAAATGTTCAGTTAATTATGTCACTCTGAGTGTCATTGGAGGCCGATAGCAACAAGTGCACATGTATTCTTCTTCTTTTTTCTCCTCTCACAGATTTTTTTGCCCGAGTGACAATTGTATTATACGAAAAAGATGAATTTGTTTTTTCAATCACCTCTGGAAGAATGCAACCTATATCATGTTTTGTTCCGATTATAATAAGAACTTATTATATCGTGTCTATGTTGAGGATCTAAGTCTAAATCCAACAATAAACCCTAATAGCCCTTACTTACACAGCAAGCAACACAAACGCCATAGTTTTGAGTTAGGTCACTTTATTTAGGGTACCAACTCTCTAGAACTCGGGTTATTTAGCCCTTGTCCTAGCCCAAGCAATCCTCGAGTGCGAAATCCCAAAAAAGACCAAATAAATCTAGAACTCGGATTATTAACCTGTGTATTAGCCCAAGCTCTCCTAAAATCTTAGAAAAAGCCGAAAATAGAGAAAACCTCTCAACCTCAATCTCTCCAATCTCCTAGTCCTAGTGATGCTCTCATCATTCTATCTTAAGAAAAGTCTATTCAAACTGATTTAAGTTATTATAGTATGCATATCTATTCCTGATAATTAAAAAACTAAATTTTCGTTGAAAAATGAAAAGAATTATGAAGATAAAATAATGAACCTGTTAAACAGTGGATTGACTTGTTAAACAGTTGAATTGGAGAAGATAAAAAAATAAAGAAAACAGCACATAAACAAATCAATGACTTGTTAAACAGTGAATTGATGTGGAACAAAGACATCTGGCAAAAAATTTGTGAGTCTCTTTTGTTTTAGTAAGCAGTGCCTTATTGACTAAGTAATGCCTTTGACATTTCTACTTTGAAACTAATACGTCTGCGGTCTGAGAATGCTGGATGCTTCGACGAAGCATATTGAGAAAGAGCCTGGCCCTGCAGCGTGGCAAAAGTCAGCTTCTCCTGTATTGTTTATTATTTTTGAGTGCTTCATTCAAATGTTTGCTTTCACATTGTTATTATTAATACTTGTGACTTCGGTACATTTTCCTCAGCAATTTCCCATTTCATGGTGTGCAATATATGTGAATGTTATAGTCAATTTTGGTAATTTTTATGACAAAACCACTGGAAGTATCCGTCTGTAAATTGTAGAGTACAAAGAATCAAGCAATCAGATTAAGTTTAGAATTAACCAGAGAGTTTGCTGTCATCTCCATCACGGGACCATCGATATTGTTTGTCTACAAGAAGCGATTAGCTAACCAGTTATGGAACTCAGAAGCAGCAGGATTTCATTTGCTGTTGCCGTCTTGCTATCTTGTTTCTATACATATTTGGGAACTGCCATAGACACCATCACAGCTTCTCGATCCATCAGAGATCCTGAAACAATCATCTCCAATGGCAGTGCCTTCAAACTTGGATTTTTCAATCCTGGTAATTCTTCAAATCGCTATGTAGGAATTTGGTACAATAAAAAATCTGAACCTGTTGTCTGGGTAGCTAACAGAAACAAGCCTCTCAATGATGCATCTGGGGTAGTCACTGTATCAGAGGATGGCAATCTTGTGGTTTTGAACGGACAGAATGAAATTCTTTGGTCATCAAATGTTTCAAATTCAGTGACTAATGTAAGTGCTCAGCTTTTAGATACTGGAAATCTTGTCTTGCGTGATAAGACCAATGGAACAAGCATATGGGAAAGTTTCCAAGAACCTACTAATACATTCTTGCAAGGGATGAAACTAACTAGTCATATGAGAACAGGTCCAATAGTGCAGCTGACATCATGGAAAAGCCCTTCTGATCCATCCCCTGGAAGCTTCTCATTTGGCATTGAATCTTCAAATATTCCTGAAGGTATCTTTTGGAAGGATAGTCGAGTACATGGGCGGACAGGTCCATGGAATGGTCAGGTATTTATTGGAGTTCGTCAGATGAATTCTATTTATCTTGATGGATTTAAACTTTTAGTAGATGATCTAGCACGTGTTGTTACTTTCACTTATTCATCTTTGAACAGTACTGTGTTCTTTATCCTTACTTCACAAGGAAATATAGAAGAAAGAAATTGGGTTGCCGAAGAGAACAATTGGAAGGTCACTTTTCGGTCCCTGGAAACTGAGTGTGATGTTTATGGCTGGTGTGGGGCATTTGGAAACTGTAATCCACAGAAAAATCCAATGTGCAGCTGTTTGAGAGGATTCGAACCAAAGAATATGGAGGAATGGAGCAGAGGCAACTGGAGTAGTGGTTGTGTCAGAAAGAAACTATTGCAATGTGAGAGAATAAACCAAACTGGTAAAGTAGCAAAAGAAGACGAATTTCTGAAGCTGCAGACCATGAAGTTGCCAGATTTTGCAGTAAGGTCATCTGTCACTTTAGAAAGCTGCAGAGAGCAGTGCTTGAATAATTGTTCCTGCATAGCTTATGCATATGTTGTTGGCATTGGCTGCATGACATGGATGGGAAGCTTGATTGACTTAAACAAGTTCCCCAGTGAAGGAGCGGATCTTTACATTCGCTTAGCTCATTCAGAACTTGGTAAGATCAATGCCTACTCTAGGACTCATGCCATGTTGTTGTTGATAACTATACAAAATCTCTCTATTTTATTTTAGGGTTGATAAATTTATTCTTGCACCTATCTGCAGAAAAGAAGGACAAGAAAGTTGTTGTCATAGTACCAGTGGTTGTAGCAATAATTACCTCTGCAATCTGTACATTTTTCTTATGTAGATGGCTAGCAAAACGTAAAGGTAATATGCTTACATGTATTAGATTACTGAATTGACAGTATTTGCAATTTCCATTACCTCATCTGTTACCATGTGGTTTTCTATCAGTATTGAAGAAAAAACGTACGTTTGTAAAGCTTGATAAAGTTGACGCATGTACAAAATTTTCTGGGAAAAATTTGAACGGCGATGAACTCCAGGATTTACCACTATTCAATTTTGAGAAGCTGGCAGATGCAACTAACAACTTTCACTTAACAAATAAGCTAGGACAGGGTGGTTTTGGCCCAGTATACAGGGTAACAGTTGCTTATTAAACATTTGTAAGCTGTTCTGTACAAAAAGTAATTACTAATCGAAGTTTTTCCTCAGGGAGAGTTGCAAGATGGACAAGTAATAGCTGTGAAAAGACTATCGAAAGCCTCCGGACAAGGATTTGAAGAATTTAAGAATGAGATGATGGTTATTTCTAAGCTTCAACATCGAAACCTTGTTAGGCTCCTTGGATGCTGCGTTGACAAGGAAGAAAAGATGTTGATATATGAATACATGCCTAACAAAAGTTTGGATGCATTTCTGTTTGGTTAGTTAAGTCATATCTTACAGTGGTTCCTTTTATGTTTATTTCATAGAATCACCAAGTATCTTCGATATTTTGTTTTCTTTAATCATATGAAATTTAATATTTTGGTAATTTCACCAATTAACTTTGTCTTTCCATGCATTTTATTGTAATTCAATTAGATCCACTCAAACAAGAACTTTTGAATTGGAGAAAACGCTTCAACATTATTGAAGGAATAAGTCGAGGTCTCATTTATCTTCACCGGGATTCTAGAATGAGGATTATACATAGAGATCTAAAGCCAAGTAATATCTTGTTGGATGAAGCACTTAATCCAAAGATTTCAGACTTTGGCATGGCAAGAATTTTCGGAGGCAATGAAGATCAAGCCAACACCATAAGGGTTGTTGGGACATAGTAAGTAGTACTTAATTTTTACATTCAACTATATTCTAAAATTATGGGATGGACATAAAATACTTTATATGTGTTAATTTTGAATGCAGTGGTTACATGTCTCCAGAATATATAATAGAAGGACGATTCTCTGAGAAATCTAATGTCTTCAGCTTTGGAGTTTTGTTGTTAGAGATTGTTAGTGGTAAAAGAAACGCAGGTTTTTATCATGATGAAAGGTCTTTGAGTCTTCTAGGCTATGTAAGTTTACTGAACTCTTAATCTCCCTCCATTGTCCACTGATAACATGACTTAACGTTCTATGTTTAGCAATTCATACGTATGGCAATGTTCACTTTTCAGGCATGGAAATTGTGGAATGAAAACAACATTGTTGCTTTAATAGATCCAGTGATATCCAATCCATGCTTTCAATCGGAGATTTCAAGATGCATACATGTGGGACTGTTGTGTGTGCAAGAGTTTGTAAAAGACAGACCAACCATGTCAACTGTTATTTCCATGCTTAACAGTGAAATTGTGGATCTTCCCGCTCCAAAGCAACCAGCTTTTACAGAAAGACGGAATGCCATGGAAGAGTCCTCTGAACAGAGTCAGAAAAGATGTTCTGTTAACTATGTCACTGTTACTGTCACTGAAGCTCGATAGCAAGGAAGTTCTTAGAGACACTAACTTGCTGCCTTGGTGGTTGATTAAGTGAAAATTCCAACTCTAGCATAGATATACTAAATATGTACAAATTTTGTTCTTCCATTTTGGCATGTTATTCCTATGAAAATCTATCCGAACCCCAATGAACATTATTGATAATCACAATTACATACAAATAGACAAGCAAATTATTCAACATTTACTATTGTAACTGTGTATAACAGAGCACCAAATGGTCTCGTATAACTTCAAAGTGTTTTATTCCTTGTAACTTTTAAAGGAATAACAAATCTAGCAAATAATGATAGCTGGGAACTCTCTCATATAAACACATCAGATCCAATTAGAAAAATTGCATACAGTCAAATTCTTGTCGTCCCAGGGCTGTTAATATCTTTTTATACAAGCAAATAATTTGTTTTCATTAAATGCACTTGTATGGTTGAAATAAGAAAACATAATGAAGCTGAAATATGGCACAATCAGAGATCATCTAACAACTCAAACGTTCAAATTTTTTCTTTCAAAGGGAATTCTTTCCCAATATTGCGTTACCTGTTCTCTAGGATCAAGTAACAAATGGCATCCACCCTTTTGCCACATAACAATTTTCGCTTTCATGAGTCAAGACATCATCTTCATTAGTCAAATCAAACATTTTAATTAGACATTTGTTATGGACAATTACCATTTGATTTTCTTCTTCCTTATTTGGCATGTACTATTAGAAACATAATCTGCTTCAAACAAATAACCACTAAGATAAAACGACTTGGTTTTCGAATCAAGAAGCTTATTAAAGCAAGAAAGTATGCAGATCTGAATATAACATCTTAATCCAAACAAAAAAAAAACTGCACAGCCAGAAAACATTAATACTATATTAGTCTTTTCAATGAAAAATATAGAAGACATGACCTGGTTCAACTTAGAAGTCCGTTGCTGGTGGTATCTTCTCTGGTTGCATGTCCTTAAAAGTTACAAGGCTATGTCGCATTGTATACAGAGACTTATTCTCCCAACTAACAGGGTTCGTTTCAGTGATCTTCCTCAATTGAATATCATAAACGAAAAGTTTGTCATCCAATAACAAAAAGTACAATTTGTTAGAATGAAAGATAACAGGAGCAAGGAAGTTGTCGTCTGTAATTTGAATTTCTCTCAGGAATGCCAAAGGCACAATAATCTTCCTTTGACTCCACCTGTGCTTCCTGTAATCCTCCAATACAATGACATTCAGCTTCTCTTCCACTATATCAGCATAAGCTAGGCAGCCATCCCAATCTACAGCCAAAACCTTGCTCAAATCGGAGAATAAACCTTGAGGCAATGTATTGATGAAGAAACACTCAGTCTCCACATCAAGACAGTAAACATCACCGTAAAAATCTGTTCCATCGTCATAATAAATAGCCTTGTGGGTTTTCCGAAGAATTTCTAAGTTCATCCTGCATTCTTGTGAACCCGGGAGTTTCAAGGATCTCCACTTATCATCAACATCAATTGTAAGAACCTCGAAGCCTTGCATGCCGCTTGTCTTTTTATCACGATAGATAGAAACTAATTTAAATTCATATGTTGATTGACAGCGATAAATAGAGATTTCCACAGTACCTTTATGAGGATCAGGTAAAAAAAGAATTTGACGGGTAATAGGATTCCTGATGCGATAGTTATGAGAAAGATCACCTTTTTCTAATATAACGCCAGAAACATGATCTATTCTTGTGAAAGTTTCTTGAATTGTCCCACTTATGCTCAAACCTGCCCGTTCGTCTTCATCGTAAACCATAAGAAGGGGAGTACGGCTCAAGTGCTTTTTAATGAAGTCACGATCTTGAATTAGATAGTACCACTCTTTGCACACACACTTGAATCTTAGCAAAGATTCTGCCGGCAACCAGCTCAGGATCTCAAAGATGATTTCATGAGGGAGGAATTGTTTCCGTGAGCAAAGCTTTCCTATGACGACATCTTGGTTTCTCGTCTTTAAAAAGAGCAAGACTGATACATCTCTTTGATCCTTCTTCATTGCACCCAGAGATGCTTGTGAAAGATGTAAGACCTTATCACGGCCAATCTCCACTTTCAGGGGCTCTCTTCCTTTGATTTCCACACTTCAAAACTCCATCGAAGTTAATCTGTTGATTGATGAGGCAATAGATAAATGCTACCATTTATGAATAAAGAATGAATCTCACAATAAGCAATGAAAGTCAATTTAAAAATCAATGACCAAGATCCTCAATTGATATAAAAAGTTAAATGACATGACAGATAATACTGCAACTTCACAAGTTAAATACAGAAAACTAAAGTTTGCTCTACTTGGAGTAAATCACATTTGAATTATTGGGTTTTTCTATCACATTTGAATTATACAGAATACTTTCTGTATAATCTATACCATGGAACAAAAGCAGCATACAAAATTATTTTCCTTTTCTGTTCTAAATTCTAAATCCAATGCAAAATAAATTTTCATGAAACACAGTTGAGAATCACACCGCAGTAAAATAGGGTTTTGATAGCACCTTCATATTTTGGAATTTGAATTGAGATAAATGAGAGGGATAAAAAATCATACCTTTGAAACTTCAATCTCTAAAGATCAGATTTTTCAACAAAAGTTTTGCTGTAAGAGCTTCGAATCTGGAAGGCTGAAGTGAAGTCTCACTCCATATATAACCCTTTCTGTTCCTGCGTGTCCGGATCGAATTTATACATTATTTTAAGATGAATTTGGACATTTTTTAAAATAAATAAATAATATAATATAATTTTATTTTTATTATTTTTTGTGTTTGGAACTTGTACTAAATTTACTTAGAGATCTTTCTTCTCCTTCTTTGCTTTTAGACCCTCTTTTACTTTTTTTTTTTTTTGGATGTTTTTGAGGTTTGTCAATTATTTTATAGGATTACTTTAAAAAAAAAATTATTTTATAGGATTAGGGTTATATATATATATATATATATATATGGACGAATTTATTTTGGTCCCTATCTTTTATTAAAATATTATTATTTTTTTTACCGATAGTTTCTTTTTTACTTGCATGGTTCCTAAATTTTTAAAAATTCATTATTTGAGTCATTCTAATCAAATTTTTGACAGTCGAACATGATAAAATATACACATTAACCATGTTACCCTTACCTTTAAATGTTTAAGTTAAAAATATAATTTTATCCTTTATTTTTTAAAATTTAACAAATTAACTTTAACTTGTACATCCAATAAGAATCTAACATGTGTCAATAAAAAAAAATTAAAAGTATAAAATATACAAAATTTATAAAAAAAATCATTAAATATTAAAAATAATTAAATTAATTAATTAACATTAAAATTAAAAATCTTTAAAAAAATAAAAAAATTCAGTACAATAATAACTATTTTATAAAAATTTAATAATTCAAAATAACACTTCAAATTAACATTAAAATATAAAAAATAAATTTTATGTATGAAATAAATTATAATAGATTAAAAATTAAAAATAAATAAATTATTAAAGTAATAAAAAAATAAAAAAAAATTTAAAAATGTCAAGAAATGAGGTATTATTATTTAAAAATTATAAATTATTATTTTAATTATTATTTTTAAAAATAAAATAAATTATTAAAGTAATTTTTAATAATTGTTAAAACCTTTTATTTTATTTTTTATTTTTCAATTATTATTATTCTATTTTTAATTTATTTTTTAACCTTAATTTTTATTTTTGTGCCTAAAGAATGAAATGCCCATAACGCCATTAAATTTGACTAACAGTTGATTAATATAATGACTAAATTGATGAATTTTTGAAAAGTTAGGGACACGCGAGATAAAAAAGGAAACATCGGTCAAAAAATAATAATTCGAAAAAAGTTAGGGATCAAATAATTTTTGCCCCATATATATGTGTGTATATATATATATATATATATATATATATTATTTTAATGAATTATTTCATTTGCTTTTGGATACTAAAACCATTTTTAAAAAGATATCTAATTTTTAGATATTTTTATTTGTGTAAAATTGAACACTATAAAATAAATTTAAAAATGTTTTGAATTTTGGGCTAATTACACAAACACCCTGAGTTTAGACGAAATTATATGAATATTCAAGGTATAGGCATATCAAGATAAACTTCCCATAACATTTATAAATGTTACATGGACATCCCCTACCGTCAACTTTAGACCGTTAGTCTCTAACGGTCAATGGTCAATGTAGTCCTCAAAAATCGCTCGGGGACACGGGGCACTACAACCTGCAAAGACAGAACACACGTGCCGCGCAGGACGTCTGGGGCACCGGGGTGGTGCCGGCCAAAGTCACTCCGACGGTCAAATTAGAGAGTGCCAATAAATGTGTAATGCTCGTAAATGGAGATGAGTGAGTAATACTTCCTGTTATCTTGGCAATTGGGGTCTCCTTGATCAAAGGAGATGTAAGGTCGGAGGGTGATCGGAGAAGATGAACAATGGCCGGAGGGTGTGGTTTTTGTATTAGTAACCTTTGGATCTCAGTTTTTCCGGGGGTCCCCCTCCTATGAGGGATTGTCCTTCTCTTTATAGGAGCCTGATTCTTCTCCCTTTTGAGGGACCTCATCATTCTCTCTTCTCTGTCTTCCACCAAGAAAGCATCTGGGTGCTTCTTTTGATTGGGTTGTCATCAAGTGTCATTATGGCTTTGTAGGACCCGTTTCAAAGTAGATCATAATCTGGTCTCCCTCGGAACGACGGAGATTCTATGTCGTACGACATGTAGGTTTTGTCAATCTGGACCATGATTGCGTGTAGCCTGATGTGCTGATTGGATGTCAACATGAGAAGGGCATGTCGTGCTACATAGGAGCTCTTCCAAGTGTGGATACTGAGTTATATCCCTTGATGCTACTCGAATGTGTGGGATATGTAGCTCAAGTCGTACTACGTGAGAGTGCTTCATGTTGAATGTATGTCGTGTGACAACATGGTCTTCGTACTGGTCCATCGTCGTACTACATGAGTGCTTCATGTCGAATGTACGTCGTGCGACAACATGGTCTTCGTACTGGTCCATCGTCGTACTACATGAGAATGTAGTCCCACTTTTAGCTCTGGGCTTTGTCTTTGGGACATACCTTGGGCCAGACATATTTTGGTTACTACAGTCAACAGTGTAAAAAAATTTAAAATGCCTAAAATACCCTTCTTTCTATTTTTAAAAAATTAAAAAAAATATATAAAAATTAATGTTCATCCATCTCCATCAAGTGCATCTTCATCAATCCACATCTTCATCTTCTTCAACAACATCAACATTTTTCAATTTCACAAAAAAAATATCAATATTTTCCATCTTCAACATCACTACAACATCAATATTCAACAAAATCACAACCCATCCCAATACAACATCACACCACCAACAACAATATTCAACATTTTCCAGAATATAAACCAAACCAAATCTGTAATCTACCGACAAACCAAACCAAATGGCCAAAAAAAAAAAATAGAATTAGAGAGAGAGACAAAAAAAATGAAAAAAAAATGAAATCTGGACCAGATCGCACGATCTGGTCCAGAGTTCATACACACATCTGGTTTCATTTTTTCAGCAAAACAATATCCCATCAAATAATCCACAATCTCCCAACATCATCTCATCATTTGATCATCCAAGCACTAATTAAAGCACTTTAATCTTTCTCCTCTTGTACCTCCTTCATCTTTCTCACATCTCTCTCACATGGACTTATTCTTCTGTCACTCCCCGATTCCTCTGTTTGAATTTCAGTAAACTCCATACTATTATACAAGTCAAACGCTTCATTTGAAGACAGACAGAGGATCGAGATCGAACAGGCTTTAATGAAGGTTATGCTCGACAAACCACTGCCAACAAACCAAACCAAATGCCCAAAAAAAAAATAGAATTAGAGAGAGAGAGAGAGACAAAAAAAAATGAAAAAAATTAAACTTGGACCATATAGCTGGTCCAGAGCTTTAATAACCGCCGGCGAGCGCGCACTGACAGTCGCTTTCTGAGATGGAGCTTTGGGCTCCATCTCCCACATATAAGAGAGATAGAGCCCAAAGGCTTCATCCGTAAATGAAGGACCAGATCGCATGCGATCTGGTCCTTCGCTTTTTATAATCGCCAATGTGCACTCCGGCGAGCATACGCTGGTGATCTCTTGAGAAGATGGAGCTTTGGCTCCACCTCCGATCTCAGTTGGAGCCAAAGCTCCATGAGTGCAGATGGTTCCAGATTTTTGGAACCATCGTTTATATTTTTTTATTTGTCTTTTAATTTTATTTTATTTTTGCAATAGACCAGATGATCTGGTCCATTGAATTGTCTCTATCCAATGGATCAGATTTCATCTGGTTCATTGTTTTTTTAAAATTTTTTTAATAAATTATTAAATTAATATAACATAATAAAAATTATTTTAATTAAGTAAGGGCATTTTAGACTTTTCTCACCGTTGACCATTGACCGTTAGAGACTAACGGTTTGGAGTGTAGGGGATATCCATGTAACATTTATGAAACGTTAGGGGAATTTTGTGTTGATATGTCAATACCTTGAATATTCGTGTAATTTGCCTAAACTCAGGGGTGTTTGTGTAATTACCCCTTGAATTTTTAAAAGATTTTAAAAGCATTTGACGACTTGGAATGGTATTGTTGATTTTAAAAAAAAAATTTTCTTAGCATATTGATCTTTAAAGAGTCAATTAATCTTATCATACTTGATAGTTAGTTTATAGTGTACTTAATAAAATTTGGAGCCTTCAAATGATTCCTCCATTCTCAATTCATTAACAATATTATCGGATTTGGACTAAATGTGGACAGGGTTTCTATCGGGAACTAGGCGGTGAAATTCCATTCTCGATGGTAATGCCTTTATTGTTAAATATAAATTTTAATAATGATATATATAGATATATATATATATATATATATATATATAATGCAAAATTACAAGTAAAGGTTATTATTTATTTTTTTTTCCCTTTTGAAAGCAAAGGTTATTATTTAGTTAACAATAGTTATATAGATCTTTGAATTCTCTTTCTCCCTAAATTCATATGTTAGTGGAGTAATTCGTATGTAATTTATTGGTAATGTATGGAAATATTTTTATTATTAGCCAGGTGCAATTATGTGGTCTCACTTGGTATTTTCATCTAATTCTAAAAAAGATAAAGTTAGCATTTAAAAGACTAAAACACATCAAATATCATAAACTTCGATACAATCATCAATTCATTAACAATAATCTAGCAAATTTGGAATGTCAAAAAGATGGTGAATTTAACGTCTAATTAATTAACAATATTAAACACAACCATCTTGATTCGTTGATAAATCATTCTTCAAATTTATAATTATAAAATTTAGAGTTGGAACGTTAAGCTGTAAATATAAATAAAAATAAGGGTAAATTGCAATAAGATATCCTGACATTTGGTCATATTGCAATGAGATTGCCCTTTTACTTAAATTACAATACAGTACCCTGAATAATTACCAATTTGATCCCTAATATATTTTAAAATATCACTTTTTACTCTATTGTTATTTTTTCAACTCATTTGGTCCCTAACTGTTTAAAATACATTAATTTAATCTTTATGATTAAAAACTTTTGACAATCAAATCTGATATAAAGTATAAATTGATAATTTTATATTTTTTATTAAATTATTAAATTAGAATGATACTTTTACCCTTTAACTTTTTAACAATTTTTATATTTTACAGTCTAATAAAAATTGATATATGTTATAAAAATTTAATTTTTTTAAAAACACTTAAAAAAGATTAAATAAAATAATTAAATTTATTAAAAATAAAAATAAAAATACTATAAAAATTTAACCTATTTTTATATTTGAACAATTTAATCTTTTAGATAACTCAATAAGAAATTGTTATTTATTATAAAATTTATATTATTTTTGAAGTACTTAAAAATGATTAAATAAAAAATAAATATGATAAAATTTATTAAAAATTAAAAATATTTAAAAGTAATGTCATTTATTAAAATAAAAATAAAATTCAAGATTAAATACTTATAAAACTCCAAGTTTAACAAAAAAAAATTAAAATGTTAAAAATATTATATATACATATTTTAGAGTATATTATATAGTATATATACATTATATATATATATATTATAATAGAATTACAATATATACATGCATTTATTATTATATTATAAAATCAAAATATAATAATAAAACCGTTATATATATCAATTTATTATATATATATATATATGTATGTATGAATTTTTTTTTGGGGGGTTACTAAATTTTGAGTTTTATAATTATTCAATCTTAAATTTTATTTTATTTTAAAGAAATCATATTACTTTTAAGATTTTTAAATTTTAAATTTTTTTATTTTTTATTTTCAATAAATTTTATCATGTTTATTTTATTATTTAATTATTATAAGTGTTTTTAAAAAAATTAAATTTTTATAACGTATATTAATATTTTATTGGACTATCGAAATAAATAAATTTATTAAAAAATTAAAGGGTAAAGTATAATTCTAATTTAATAATTTAATAAAAATACAAAATGATCAGTTTATACTTTATATTAGGTTTGACTGTCAAAATTTTAGTCATAGACATTAAATTAATGTATTTTAAAAAAATTAGGGACTATATGAGTTAAAAAAATAAAATTAGATCAAAAAGTGATATTTTATATTACATTAGGGACCAATTAAGAATTATCCCAATACTCTATTGTAGTTTAAGTAAAAATGCAATTTCATTGCAATATGACCAAATATTAGGGTATGTTATTGCAATTTGCCCTAAAAACAAAGTACAATCATAGATATATCAGAATCTGAATCCATTTTAAAGAAAATGCTAATATAAAATACTTATTAGGTTATTGATTAATAAATAAATGTGATAAATGAAAATTTTAAAAATAATTAAAATATAGTCAATATTATACTCACTTGAAATATCTAAATAAAAATATTTTCAATGATTTAATTTTTATGGTAATTACATTTATAAATAAAAAAGTTATAATAAATTAATTGAGTTTAGTTAAAATTTTAAAAAGGATATGGGAGGAATGAAATTTATTTAAAGAATGGAAGAAAGAGTAGTAGTGGAATATATAATGTTGAAAAAAAATATAAATAGTGGAATAGTGGATCTCCAAATATCCATTTGTCAATCTCTATAGTATTTTTTTTTTTTTTTCTGGTAAGCCCACTTTGGAGAGCGAGGTTGGACAAGGAGTTAGGGTCTATTTGGTAATGTTTTTTGTTCTCGTTTTTAGTATTATCATTTTTCATTTGAAAACGAGAAACTAATTTTCATATTTCAGGATTTGAAAACACATCTGGTAGCAATAACTTAAAATAATATTTCGAAGAAAAAATAATAATAATATAATATTATCCATTAGGTGAAATTGTTTTGAAAAATATAGATTTAACATACTTAAAATAAGCACTGTAACACCTCCTGACCCGACCCGTCTGGATCGACCCAAGGAGCGCTACCTGATTTGAAAACTTGACTTGACTCACTTTATAATTTGAAAGTCATTGAAAACCAAATAAATTATATTTTAAAATCCCTTTTCATAGTGAGCCCATTCAAAACTATTTTAAAAAATTTTGCCAGAGTTTCATTTATTTTTCTGACTTCCCAAAAATCCTGTTTACGTCAAAACTCAAACAATATATATATAAATCAACACTTCAAAATTCATTTCTCAATCAAATGCGCATTCTGCTATATAGTGCGACTTTTTCAAACATTTTAAATAAAACATTACATCATTACTAGTTACAAAACTTTATAAAACATTGACTATTATACAAATATTTACAAAAATCATACATTATAACTTTATAAACTTCTGTATATGCATGCTTAAGTATTTAACCACGTAATGTGACTCGAAATCTTGTTATGCAGCTATCAACTCTTCAGTCCTTTATTCACTGGAACCTCTTCTACCTACGCGTGATAAAATCAACGCACTAAGCATTTCGCTTAGTGGGTGTACACAAATCGAATTTACAAATTTAACATAATATTATTTATAACATAGATCAAACAAATACAAATCATATTCTATTAAATACCTCATTTAAAGCGAATCAAATATTTATATTAAACAAAACTTTTAATCAACTAAAACCTTTTCTCTTATAATATCATAAATACGCTGTTTTAATTAATATCTACATATATTAACTAGTAGAAATGATAAATAAACAAAATATCAAAACAACTATATATATATATATCAAAATACGATGATATTCAACTAATTTTAGTAAAGTTTATTTGTCAATAGTATAACAGTATTCAAAAATTTTTTCGATAAACTTCATTCATTTCTTTTCAATCATGGCCCATTTGGTTTACTTAACATAAATCACGGGACTGGAATATGGGCTTAATATCTGTAACATCGGTGTAACATCCAGGACTGCTTTAGAGACACCCGCCAACAGTCACTGGTATCGGTGTGATGTACGGGACTGCTTTAGAGACATCTGCCAACAATCACTAGTATCGATGCAGTACTGCTGAAATAACCCAGCTGTTATACTAACCTCCTATATCCGTTTTCTATGTTCAAGTATCCTAAGGCCATTTCACAATACACAATTTTACATATTTCATATCAAATCATTTTATTCATTTCGAAATCAACAACTTGAATTTGTAAATTTAATTCAGTTTCAATCTTTATTTCAAACAATATTCGTAAAAACAGTTGTATTTGAAAACATACGGTATCATAGAAATTCAATGATGCTAAAATAATCTAATGCTATATCAAAATTATTCACAAATCCAAAACCTTTCATCAATACTCCTATCCATATATTCTAAAATTATTTTCAAATATCATTTACAAATCAATAATTATATTAAATTATTCCAAAATCGTTTCCAAACATTATTTGCAAAACGATTTATTCGAAATCATACAATATAATAGATATTCAATTATACTATAATATTTTCTAATTATTTCAAACAATTTCTAACAATATTCGTAAACGAAATATAAGTGTACAAAATTCGTAAATAAATTTTCAAACTCATTTCGTCAAAATATGGAAATTCAAATCAAAACATATAACGAAAATTATAACGATTTCAGAAATCAGTGTACACCAACCTAGGATACCGTTTTATCGATAGTTTCTTTTCTCCTTCTTTTTCTCTTCCTCTTTCTTCATTCTCTTTTCCTTTTTCTTCTTCTTCTTCTCTTCTTCTTCTTCCTTTCTTCTTCTTCCTTTTCTTCTCTTCTTTCTCTTTCCCTCTTTCTCTCTCTCTTTTCTTTCTCCCGGTCTCTCTTTCTCTCTCTATTTCTTTTTCTTCTTTCGTGAAGCTTCTCACCGTCTCTTATTTTTTTTATAAGATTTTGGTCATCGCGACCTGTGGTCGCGCCACCTGATCGCGTTGTTCACTGGAGTGATTTTACCGCCTTTATCGCGATCAGCCATCGCGGTGTCTGGTCGCGATGTTGGTCGCAACGCTCACTGCCCCAAAATCAACATTTTCACCGTGATCTGCTCAGCGCGATCCCTAGTCGCGGTGCTCACTGCCAACTTTTTCCTTTTCCTTCATGCACCGTATTGGGACCGTTCCAATTGGTTCACTTGAAAACCTTAAAAATATTCATACATTTTATTACATTTTTCACCCCTCCAAATCATAAATTTCACATTCCCATACTCCATATTAATTAAACTACACTTTCGTATTTATACGAAATTGTGGATGTTACAAGTACATCCACTTGTAGTAAAGTGGTTAATCTCGGCAGGTCCCGACAGTTACTAATATTGTACTTGTACCGCTTTAAAAAAAACATAGTTAAAAATATTATATATATATATATATATATTCATGTGTAGTTAAATTAACTTAAATTGATTTTTTTATTATAAAATATAAGAATATATATTTTTCGTATATATTTTTATTAAAATTAATTTAAAATTGATGGTTTTCATTTTATGTATATTGATATATTTTAATAAATTCAAAATTATATTTGTTAATAATAAAAAAGAAAATATAATATACATATATATATATATAATATAATATAATATAACTTTAATATCTAGAAGTTTTAATTATTTTATTTTTTTAAATATAAAATATATTTATTTCAAATGTCACTTACTCAACTGATAAAAATAAAAATTATTGCGAGTGCCATTTTTCTCCGCTGAATGCACCAATGTAATTACAGTCTTCTTTATAGCCTTGAAAATGATATTCCAAGTTCCATATATCTACCTCTCGACTCTCTTTTGTCAACAAGACTTTTCAATACACATGCCTATTACTTCTTACGTTTACTTTACTGTAACTTTTTTTTTTTGACATATTATAACTTTAATTTTCACTTAAAATAACTAGAGCATATAACTTTCACTTTCACAAAATGTTGTTAACACTTTTATGATGGTAACAATACCATCAACCAGCCATTAAGTCAACTCAGTCAAAAGTATTATTGTGTCATTAACCCTAAATTGGTATTATACCATATTTTATGGTCTTTAATGTAATTTCCCTTATTATTATGATTTATGAGTTTCCGGCAACGAACTACGGGCGGGCCGTGAAAGTCTATGGGCTTTCCCCAAATTCACAATCTAGAGGTTGCAGTAAAAGGTTATTCGATCAACGGTTAAAAATTGCCGGCTCATCAACTGCCACCGTGTACACTTCTCTGGGTTCTTTTTTAATTTACCTTCTCCTAAGGCGATCAAAATAAACCTCTAACAAGTAACACCCCACAACAGCAAACCCTAGCGCTCCCTCTCTCGATCTCTGCTCAGAAGTCTGTTCTCTCAGTGTAGATATGGCTCCCAAAAAACCCAACCCAATGGAGGAGCCACCCGCCGCTTCTTCTTCTGATGACGAAGAGGAGGAGACTGAGGAAGAAGAGGCTTCTTCCGAGGACGAAGAAGAGGACGACGAAGGGACTCCAGAGCCCACGCAGCTCTCCTCTCCTCCGCCGCAGCAGACACCCAAGCAAGGTGCGGCGAAGAAGCCTGAGGCGGCGGCGGCCACCACCCCTCAATCGAAATCCTCCAGCTCCGAAGACGAGTCTGGATCGGAGTCCGAGTCGGAATCTGAGGCCGACCAGACTCCCAAGCCTATAGCGACCAAACCCATGGAGGAGACTCCGAAAACGACGAAACCCAGATCGAAACCGCCTTCAAAGCGCCCGAACGAGACCGACGCAGCCCAAAAAGACGTGAAGCGGGTGAAGAAGGGTACGGATGCTGATGCTGACGAGGAGGAGGCTTCAGAGTCGAAAAAGCCCGGAGAGGACACGAAGAAGCAGCTTTTCCAGAGGCTGTGGAGCGAGGACGATGAAATCGCTGTCTTGAAGGGAATGATCGAGTTCTCAACGAAGAAAGGAGTTGACCCGAATCAGGACATGAATGCTTTTCATGATTTCATCAAGAAATCGCTCCACGTGGATGTTTCGAGGAATCAATTGGTGGACAAGATCAGAAGGTTGAAGAAAAAGTACGAGAACAATCTCGAGAGAGGTATAAAGAAGGGCGAAGACCGGACTTTTTCGAAGCCACACGAGCAAAAAGCTTATGATTTGTCGAAAAAGGTATGGGGCGGTGAAGGTAGCGGTGGAGTTGTTGAATCAGCTGCTAAATCTAATGGAAAAGCAAGAAAGATCCAGAATCAAAGAGGAAATAGCAAGCAGTTGGCGGCTTTGAAAGCGGAGTTGCTAAATGGACCCAAAGAAGTAGAGAAGATGGAGGTTGACAATGATAAAGAATTGAGTTTGAAAACACCCATGGATGTAGAGAAGTTTTTGTTTGATAAGAGTCTTGGTGTGGCTGGTTTGGAGGACTATGTGGTTAAGAATGGATTGGATATGATTGGAGGTTCGAAAAAGACGGAATTGGAGCAAAGGTGGAAGAAATTGCACATTGCTCAGTTGGAATTGTTTGTTGAGCGTATTGATTTGGTTAAGGAGCAGGCAGTGTTGATGCTGGAGTCATTGAAGTCAGCTGACAAGTAATAGGATGTTGGTTATCTGTTAGTATAATTATGCTATTTAAGCTGGTTTTTGAGAAGAACAATTGAGTTTTTAGGTATATTTTTGTGTTATGTTAATTTTGGAATTTGTTGGTATTTGTTGGTATTTTGCTATTATGTTTCTCTTTTGGGTGGAAAAAGGTAGTTTAAACTTCCTATAGCTGCATAGATAGTTTCATGCTTATAACCTGCTAATTACTTGTCTTTAAAACTTCAATGCAACTTTCATTTTGTTAGTTCTCAATCAATTCTGGTTGCTTATTACTTGGAAGTCTAGCCAAAACTAGTTGCGTATTGATTAAAGTATGAGTGTGGCTTCCGTTTTCATATTGCTGGTGGTGAATTTGAATTACTTATAATTTGATATTGTGATTGATTGGATATATATTGAGGGTGTTCCATTCGTGTGAAGGGATTTTAGCTGTGTATTTTTTGGTTCCATAAGTGATTTCAATTCTATCCTATGCTTTTTCATTGAGTGCATGCTCTCTAAAATTAACATTTTTATGATCTTCGATACTTGTATACAATGTCTTTCTGATTTTAAGAATTGCTTTGTCAAGTATAATGCTGTACTTGTGCCCATCTCGCATTCCCTTGCATTGCTGTTCTCTCTTTTGTGCATGTGACAGTTTTAACTTTTCACTTTTCGCTGCTTTGGTTTCTTTATTGCCTTGCTATTTCTTTGTCACGTTGATTGAGAAATTAATATGTAATGGTATTAGATTTGCTATGTTTTTTAGCCAGTAATTATTCATATGCCCTAATAAAAGAAAGATATTTTATATGCTGGTATATATTTGTGGTCTATTCAATTGCCTCTCAGAGGGCGGTGATTTTTCAAACAAAGCTGGAGACCAAGCTCATAAATTTCTCCTTTTGCATGTGGGAACTTGTAAGAAGTTATTAGATTCTTTCCAATACCTTCATGTTCATCGAAGATGTTAAAACAGGTTCTTGCTGTCTTATGTTTGTAGTTTTCTCAGTCGTGCATGCAATTTTTATATAATGTATAAGCCAAACGTGGGTCAGTCCAGTGTGATAGTTGATGTAACATGTTAGAGGTAGACATAAGTTGGTCATAAGGTAAACAAATAGGTAAATAATGTCTCATATTGCCCCAGTTTTATATCCTCTTCCGTTTGTTCTGCGACTATGCTTGTAACCAAAGACACATGACAGGAAAGAAATTGCAAATAGGTGAGTTATGGCCAATTAGGAAGAGCACAAAGCAGTTTAGGTGTTGTAGTTATGAGATCTTGAGGTCTTAAACTTAATGGTTGCTGTTTTCTTATAGAAGGGAGGTGCAATGTTGAATGGCTTTTACGTCAAAGTTCAGTGAAGGATTTTTTTTTTCCCTTGCATATCTGGTGAAATGCAACTTTCCTAATGCCTTTGAAACTGTTTTTGTTGATGACTAGGGAGTTAATTGCTGATGGTTTCTTAATTTGGTCTGAAGTGAGCTAGCTCCTAAATGAGGATATATACTTTGTAGAAGTTTTATGTCTGGTTGTATTTGCCTCTGACTTTCACTAGATGCTTGAAATTTTGCTTTTCACTAATTAGATTGATGGTTCTATAAGTGGGTAAATAACCTGTAGTTTGTCAAGTTTTTATCTGCATTTGGCATTGTCTTGAAATTTATATACGTAGGGATGAGTTCATATTAGCTTACTTATATTTTGACAAAGGGGCAAATAGTTCTGTAAGTTGCAGAATATAGGGTGGTGGAGTGGAGTAGTGTAGGCCTTATAGGAGAGCATTTGGCTGCACCATTGGTGTTTTTCTATGTTTTGCACATTTGAACTGAAATGTGAAAACTGCCTGATGGCTGGTGCAATGGCCCTTCCGATATATTATCATTATGAGAAACTATGATGAACTACATTATCAATATTTTGTTTTGTAAATTGTAAATTATTGAATCATTCTATGGTTACTGATGTGCCTGATATTTTACACGATGAATTATAAGGATTTGAATGATTTTGTTGCCTTCAAAAGTCAGCTTAGAGGGATGGGAAGTGGGGTTGGGAACCTTTGCCTACAATTTCGGTCAGGAATCAATGGAATATGTAAATAAATCGAAGCCAATTAAGCTTTCAAAAGTCTTGATAAACATCTCCTCCAAAATTTAAATGAAACAATGATCCTTCTAAGTTCAGTTTGACAATGAATAAAAGAAACAAACATAAAATGTGTTAGACGTTTCTATCGGAGAACATCTCAAGTACGGCTGCCCCCATGACTACTAAGCTTTTCTTCTCGCTTTGAGGCTGTAGCCGATACATAATAAGCGATTGTGAACAGTCCATGGATGAAACATAGTATGCCTCCTATTGAGAAAAGCCGATGGTGGTTCAACCCACAAGATTTTCTTGATCTTGAGTTTGACAGTGTCCCTATGATCAGCATTGACATTCCAACTACTAGTATAATCCTGAAATTTCACAACATTTTACATAAGAAATGCAGAAAATCTTCTGCAGGTTATGATCAAATTAACAAAAATGGATACTTATTTGCATGTTTTTTAGGGCATTAGATAAAGCAATACTAAAATCGCCAAATCTTCTGCTAGTCCAGCTTTTTGTTCGAATAAGTAAATGTCATATATACACATATTTTCTTTGCAAAATCAACTAGTATGATGATGATTTTGAGTTTAATTCATACATATACCTACGTGATATATAATAGAATTTTATTGAATAAGAACAAACATACAAATAAACTGATATATATATATATATCTCGTATTGAAGCGGTTCTCTAAATCTTAATAATATGATAAAGTAATAAGAGGATACAAGACATACCATGAGAAAATGAGAGAAGCAACAGCTAATTGCTTGTTAGCAGAAGCATTTTCCAAATCAGCTTTAGACCACATACAAATGCACCCACCAAGCAAGTTACCGATTGCATGTGCAAGAACCAGAAGCACAGTTGCAGCCAGTCCTAGCTTGAATGCTTTAAAACTTGGGTCTCTACACTCGAAAATCCACAGCCTCAAATGTTTCACCTGTGCCAGAAAAACTAAAATTATTTACCAAAAAAAAATGTTAAAAACCATATATAATCTCCATCTAATTTTGAACATGCCTTGTTCTGAGCTATTTCTGCTTCAATGCCAAGTACCCCAGCTGTGACATCCATAGCCATTATCAGGAGACAAATCAAGAAGCCAATGTTTTTGGCCATGGTTGCAAAACAGCAAAATACAAGAGGGGCTCGTGGAGATGACTGAGAAGAGGGAGAAGGCAGGAAACAAATTTATATAGGGGAAATGTTTCTCTTTGTTAGCAAAGCTTTATTAGATCTTGTTGCAGAGACGAATAACGAATAAAGCAGGAGCAAACATGCAGATTAATAAGAAAATGTGAGAGGGATTAGCTGTGATTTATCAAGTAAAAGCTTCTTTTGTCTTTACATTTTTCTTTATTCTTCTTTCTTTTCTCCTTCTTTGCTTTTTTTTTTTTTTTTAGATTCTGATTCCTTTCATGGTTGACAAGGAAAGTAGAGTATCACCAACACAACAAGGAGCAACATTGAACATACTTTTGAACTGTATACATTGCTTACTCTCTCTCTCTGTGTATCTAAGTATATCATGCTATAATGAACAATTGAATTCAATCTCATCGAATAATGTTTATTTAGGTGGCTATGTTCAGATAAATCGAAACAAAAAAAAAAAAAAAAAAACACATACACACACACAGAGAAGTTACCTATAGTTGGATTGCTCATTCCAGGATGCAGAATTTGAACCATATTTAATACAAACCTCAAAAAAGGATATAAATTATATCATTATGTGCTCTGCTTTTCTCATAAAGTGAACAGGATTTCAAGCGATGGGAATCATGTAGGTTGCATACATGGATAAGCAATCTTTCCAGGAAGCACACACATTCTAGACAGTTCATTTTCCACACATTTTTTTTAGTGATTTTTCTGATTCAAATCTGAATCAATGCATCTAAACCAGCCTTTAATTTCACAGGAAAAAAAAAATTGGGAAAAAGAATTGGTGAAAGTTGCTTTGGGATGGAATGAGATTAAAATATTGAAAGACACCAAAAAAAAAAAAAAAAAGTGGACGTGAGTTTTTGGAATAATTATTTATATATTTATTGAATAGCTCCTAAATTGTTTTTCACGTTTTCTCAGTTTATACATTCATTGCACGTATAACTAAATGATTTAAAATCACACTCAAACTTAAAACCTTAAATTTAATATCAGAAATCAGAACTAACACAAAAATTGAAGTGGCTTGGGCAGTAAGCCTCTAACACCTACGCGTTCAAATTATGAGTTTAAATTATATTTCTTTCTTCTAAATTTTAAATTTGTATTTAAAAAAATAATAAAAAATTATAAAAATAGTATTTTGTTTACAGGTTATATTATATCATCTTAAAATTTTAACTTAAACTTATTGTGATTTGCTCTTAATCCAAACTCGGTCATATACTCTATTACGCCATTGGATTAACAATAAATTGATGGATGAATGTTGAGATCCATACGTTTTAAATAAAATTTTTATTAATATCAATTAATCGGGTAAAGTAGTTTCAAGAAGACTCATGAAAAATTATAAGGAAACTCTAAAGAAAAATAAAATTGAAAATGTAAATTAAGTTTTTATGGTAATTATAATTCAAACTTTTCATTTGTAAGTTAATTTGATTATATTCCTAATTAAATTAAATTAATTTTAAACATGAATTTTATTTGGGCCACATCATTGATTTGGACGGTCCAAGCCCAATTAAGGCCCACAAAACCTTGAAAAAGAAACATGACACATGGCGATGGCGCGTAAAATTGGACATGATCAAACTACAGCGAAAAACATTTTTTCTAGAAGCAACTCAACGCCTCCAGAAAACATCATCATTTCCTTTAAAAAACTAAAATCATCAAACACAGAGAGAGAGAGAGAGAGAGAGAGAGAGAGAGTGTAAGAATCGCTAGATCGAACGGAAAAGAAGGGAAAATGTCGTTGTATTATCGATGGAAGCACTTCGACGAGGACGAGGACAGACCAGAGAAACCGAGGAGGTTCGGTGTTACTGAGATGAGAAGTCCTCAGTACACTCTCTTGAGCCAAAACCTGCTTGAGGTTTTTATTTTTATTTTTATTTTTTAAATTTGATATATTTAAGGTTAATGTGAAGTGTCTTCAATTTTTGTTCTTTAATTGCTGTAGCAGAATAGTTTTAACTGAAATTTGAATGGATTGATTGTTTGCTTGGAGATATTACTGTTTTGTTTGTCTATAAGCGTTGTGTTGGACTAATTTGATGGATATGTCATGCCTACTGGAATCTTAGTAGGGAATTGGTGGTGAGAGACTTATAAATAAAAGAGTTTATGATTATGATGATTGGTAAAATCCAAAGGGTGAAGGACGTGCGCATGAAGTCCAAAACAGACAATATCTACTTGGTGGGCTTGAATTGTTATGTAAAATTTTGCTAACAATTTTTATTTCCATTTTAATAGTATTAGAGTAATTTTGTATATGTAGACGTTTAGATGATGAGTGATAATTTAATTAAGTTCTTTACTTTTCCATATTTTTAGAGGAGAAAGATTTGATATAAGATTTACTTCATATCAACTAGCATTATGAATTTTATGATAATATAGTTTGATTTTTCCCATTTGTCGCATAACATGTTCCGGTTGATTCAACTACCTAAAACAGATAGGTTTGATATGTGAACATGTGAATTAAGCTACATGGTTTCTATTTACAAGACGTATGATAGTTGAAGTTCCATTAGTGTTGCCTGACATGTTCAGAGTCTATCGATATTCTTCGGAAAAGAATTTGGTACTTAAGCTATCTGTTGCTTGAGGGAGGTTAATTTATATCTGCAGAAGTTGACGTGGCTTGATTGATTTTAACTGGTTGTACTCACCATTGTTATGCTTTGCAGGATATTTTCAAATCCATGGGATCGTTTGTTGATGGATTGAAGTTCTCTGGGGGTTCCCACAGTCTGATGCCAAAGTCTTTTGTCAAAGAAGTGGTTAACAAGGCTCACCAACATAATATATATGTCAGTACGGGTGATTGGGCTGAACATCTGATTCGTAATGGTCCGTCAGCTTTCAAAGAATATGTGGAGGTAAGGTGTGGAATCAGAACCATTTTTGGATTCTTTTTAAATTTTTTTTTTATTGCAGAACTAATATAGTTTCTTCCACTGTGATATCTATAGGACTGTAAGCTGGTGGGGTTCGACACAGTCGAACTAAACGTAGGATCTCTTGAAATTCCTGAAGAAACTCTCCTGAGATATGTGCGGTTAATTAAGGATGTTGGTCTGAAAGCCAAGCCTCAATTTGCTGTGAAGTTTAATAAGTCTGACATTCCAACAGGTCATGATAGAGCATTTGGGGCTTATATTCCCCCAGTACCTCGATCAATTGGTATAGCTACAGACTTTTCTCGATGAACTACCATTCACATATCTTTCTGAAATTCATATCGTCATGATCTGTCTGCTCTGTTTAAGATAATATGTTAATCTGAAAGAGGGAAAACCTGCAGTTAAATTATAACAGAAAAACTATTGGTTATAATCAAAGGCACTAGTTCTGGTGTCTAAATTAGAGATATGAAACTGGCTTTGGTGAACAAATTATGATGACATGTTGGTATGAATTCAATTCTATCAAGGTTGATTGAAGTGTGTTTTGAAGAGATAGTGCAGGTGTCCAACCATCAAAGATAGCGAGGGCATGCCCATTGTGTTTTGTGTTATCACCGTTGGGAAACCACAAAGGCATGTTTACTTGCATAATTAGATATCATACAAGAGATCTTTGGATAAAACATGTTAAAGTTTCAATTGGTGGCATTTAACTAATAAGTGGCTTTATAGATGCTTCCAGTTTCTAGATTTGAAATTAGAGTATTATTCTTGTTACGATTTAAAAAAAAATTTGTATTCTAAATACTATAAGATTACACAGCTGCCATAGAACCTTAAAAAGTATCTTATCATTTCATGAATGCAATTGGTGTCTCATACGTAATTATACGATTTGAATTTGTGAGTTTTTACAGCAGCTTCAATAAACTCAATCAATAATATACATTAGAAGCTTGTTTCAACTTATCTGTCAGCTGCTGAATCTATAGGCCACTTTATAGAAATTAGCATAGCAGTGATCATGAAAGGTAGATACTGGATCCAAGCACATGCTTAAGAGAATCCTGAATTCATGGGAAGTGGGATACCAGAGGAAATCCTAGTTTGTATGAACTCTGAGTTTAGCTCAACAGTCAAGACTTCAAACTATTGAACTTCTCTTTATATGAAAACACATAGTTGGAATATGAAAGGTTTTGTATTAAAAAATAGTCTGATAAGTTTTAAAGATTATAGGCATTTCAAATGATTAGGGAACAATAAAAGTCTTGTGAATAATATTTTTAACAATGAGCTGTACCTCTGTTTTTATAGAATTTGTTGAAGATGTGGATCTCTTAATCAGAAGGGCTGAGAGATGCTTAGAAGCTGGGGCAGACATGATAATGATAGATGCTGATGATGTTTGCAAACATGCTGATTCTGTGAGGGCAGATATAATTGCGAAAGTCATTGGACGTTTAGGTCTTGAGAAGACCATGTTTGAAGCATCAAATGCTAGAACTTCTGAGTGGTTCGTCAGGCAATATGGTCCGAAGGTATAAGATCTTTTCATTGGTTCTTTAAATTATTGCTTTGGAATCTTGTGTGCGAATAATATCGTTGTGATGGCCAATATTTTCAGGTGAACCTTTTTGTCGATCACTCTCAAGTGATGGATCTTGAGTGTCTTAGAGGCCGCAACTTGGGTAAAAATCATGCATCTGTGTTGGGTTCATCATCTTTTCTGTTTTAAGTCATATTTAATTGTATAGTCGTGCCCTAATTGGAGCTCATTATGTCACTGTTGTAAGTTTTTTTTGTGTTGTAATGTCAATTCTGTATGTTGTTTATGAGTGTAAACGTGACCGCCAAGAGCTTTGAATTGTTACTTCCATTAATAAAGCTTTCCTCGTTTCGTATTGTTCGTATCATTTCCTTTCATCTATATTACATGTACTTATTTTTCCGAAAGGCATGTTGATTGAGTCCGTTGGGCTCTTCATCAAGCGGTATTCTCCTTTTTCCTTGTAGCAACTGATTATAAGCGTTCTTATATCTGCCCATTATGACAACAGCTTTGAGGTAACTCTTGGTCAATCAAGCTTTTTTTTCCTTTTATTTTAATGCATGAAAATGTGATCAATTTGGCCTTGAGGATTTTTCTAGTGTTGTGATGCCAAAATAAAGTAAAATAATGCCATTTTTTCCCACAATCATTCTCTGAGGAGTATGGAGGAATCTGATCTGAGCATGGGGCATATGAGCATGTGCCCTGTCCATGTTGCAACGTGCTGGAATTCAGTTGACAATAGTAGTGTTGCCATTTGAGTTCCCCCCTGCAGAAAAAAACAGAGATTTTAATTGGTTTTAACGATGAATGAGCACAAGAAGTTTTCTTCCCTGATGATGAATCCAGACCTTTTCTCTGATTGCTGATACTTGTCTCCGAAATCCAAATTTGGAAACTATATACATTTATCATCGTGTGGTTTTTTTTTATTTTAACTTGCCATAATTGACATTGTTTTCTGTGGTTGGTCTAGAGAAGGAAATAACATCAAACAGGATACGCTGAGCACAAAAAGAGAAACAGTATATTGAACAGAATTGGCTTTCCTCTACAATTTCGCTTGCCTTTGGAAATGTCAATGGAGCAAACAAAGTTTGCCTACAAAAGTTCTACAGAATCTTCCCATTTGAAGCCGTAAAGCCAGAACCTAGAGAAGCAAAAAGAACGGAGAAAAGAAGATGCCTGCAGTTTGGTTTGCTATAAAGAGATCACTGGACTGCAAATCACCGTCAGATGTGCATGATCCGGATGCTAGTAGCAGCAATCACAGCAGCAGCACTGGGACAAGAAATCTACGCCAGTCTGGGTGTTCAAGATCTATAGCAAATCTAAAACATGTCATTCACGGAAGCAAGAGTTATGTGGAGGTGCCGCAAAACGTTATTGGCAGCCCAAGATCTTTTGGAAGCAATGAGTTTTCCAACCCTATAACTCATGAAGTGGTTCTCAATGAATCGAAATGCGAACTCAAGATTACTAAGTTTTCTGACAAGGGCGGTTCTGGTTCACCCTTTGTGGGTACACTTAGGCCAGGAACGCCGGGGCCTGGTGGCCATCACATACCCAGAAAGCCAGCTACTCCTTCAAGGAAGGTTCTGAGCAGAGGCAATGTTGGTGTTTGCTTGAACCCTAGGGGTTCTTGTACTTCAAATTCTTGTGGTTCTTCAAAAAACATTTGCCAAAAATGTGGTGAGAATCTCAAGAATTTTGATGCTGTTGAAGCACATCATCTCTCCAAACATGCCGGTACGTTTTTACAGTCCAAAATCCTCTGTTTTCAAACGTATGTGTGATTCTATATCATATGGTGTATAATCAAATTCTAAACATACATTGGTAGGTGCATACATATATGATGTTTATCTCCTGTTATTGCAGGATGTCTTCACAGGTCTTAGTTACAAATTGAAATTATGTAAACAAGTATCAGCAGTTAATGCATATTAAAGTCAGATTGTCCCATCTTCACATTGTCTTATATAAGAGATATGATTTCAATATATGAAACAACATTGCCTTATGTTATATCAAACAGATTTCGTTGAACCTTGTTATAGTTTGCTGTTCGTTTATCCAAATTCAAATTCTTCATTTTCTTATCTGTCTTATGTTATATGTAACATGCTAGCTATTATTAATTCCATAAAAAGTTGAGAAACCTCAAAATGTTCTCGTTTTGTATGCAGTGACTGAACTTGTTGAAGGAGAGTCCTCAAGGAAAATTGTGGAGATAATTTGCCGGGCAAGCTCCTTAGTTGCTGAGAACAATTGTGGACACATAGAGAGGGTTTTCAAAGTTCACAACGTTCAAAAGACTCTAGCTGAATTTGAAGACTACAGAGAAATGGTGAAAATTAAAGCTAACAAGGTATCCAAAAAACATCCGCGTTGCGTAGCTGATGGGAACGAGCTCTTGAGATTCTACGGCACAACTGTTGCTTGCTCACTTGGCTTGAATGGCTCTTCAAGCCTATGCACAATGGAAAAATGCGGAGTTTGTCAAATTCTAAGACATGGGTTCTCTATAAAGAAGGAAAGCATTGGTGTATTTACTACTTCAACACGCGAAACCGCCATTGCATCTATTGAGCTCAATGGTATCAACCAGTCAGTGAGAAAGGCTTTGATTGTGTGCAGAGTTATTGCAGGGAGGATTCACAGACCTATGGAGATTTTTGAAAAAATTGCAGGTCAATCTGGGTTTGACTCATTGATTGGAAAAGTGGATTGCTATTGTAATATTGAGGAACTATACTTGCTAAATCGTAAAGCTCTCCTCCCTTGCTTTGTGGTGATTTGCAGGCCATGAAAATTTTCTTTTGTGTCATTATCTCATTCCAATTAGGCTTGTAATGTAATTCTTCGCAATTTTTTTTCTCTTTTTATGAAATGATCCTGATATGTGACAAAATCAATCTCGAACTACATCAATTCTGACCAAACGTTGAATATTTACTTAAAATCATTAGAATATTAACAACATTATTATAATCCACATTTTTTCTTGTGTATTTAGTTAATGTGATATGTATTTTATACAACAATTTCATTTCAAGCATTAGTGAAGAGTCTTCTTGAATAATGATGTCAAATGGTCTGGACGACTCAACACCCCGTGCTCAAGATTCATGATTATTTAGCTTCATTTTTTGTTGTTTTTGAAAAAATTATGGCAGCTTAATTTATTGTTTTGAAAATCAGTAAGGTTTTATTATAATATAATAAAACTCATATTTCACTTTTTCCTCATCCTGTTTTCTTTCTTTTCTCTACAGTTTCTTGTAAGATAAGTTTTTCTTCTTCGTCTTCTCTCTCTCTCTCTTCCCTTAAGAGTTTTGTTTTGCTCCCTATTTAAATTTAAAGAACCAGGCTTCCTTTTTCTTTTGCCAAACTAGTTCTTTTGAGGACCTGGAAGGCCAATAATATCTGTGTCTCATTATATGGAGTAAGATCAGATGTGGCAATTGATAAAGTTTTAGATTTTGCTGATACAGGAGGTAAGTAGATTTTTTTAATTTTAATTTTAGTATAAATTTGGAATTTGGGTTGGAGATATAACTGGAATCCACAATCTCAATGTGTCGGTGTGAGAAACTTGAGGTAACTTGACTTTTTCTTTCTGTTGAATTCTTTAGTAATTGTTTCTTTCTTTGAAAAAAATGAATGTAAGATAAATTCAGTTTTGTTACATAAATTTTATTGAATATTTACAATTGTATATGCACTAAGAGATCGAAAATGTTTCATTGATTTTAAATCTGAATTATTTTAACTGTGACATATATGTTAAACATTATTATTTTCATATTTTCCTTGTTTCTTTTACTGGTTTTACTATATAGACTTTATAAATATCGATTACAAATCTAATTTTTCTACAGAGATTTCTGTCAAAATTATTTTACATAGAAACATATCTATAGTTACCAAATGTGAAACTGATTTTAATCAATGTATCCATTCTTTTTTGAACAAATTACACCTTTCACATCCATATAAAATTTTATAGTCAATTGACATGAAATTCCGAAGTATTAGTCAATTCCAATTAGTTTTAACTCTTAAAAGATATTTCAATCTTTTCACTTTACTTTTAAAAAGGGGGATTATTATTTTTGTCCCTAACTTTTGGGGAATTATCAATTTTTTAAAGCACTTATGGTTAATAGTATATTTGAACCCTAACCTTTAGGAAATGTATCAATTTGGCATTTCTGTAAGTTAATCGTTAGTCAAACTTAACAGTTTCAGAGACATTTTTATCTTTAAACCTATCAATGGTCAACAGTAAATTTTTTTAGTGAAATGATATATCTACCCATACTTAAAAATTTAAAATAAATTAAATTAAAATTTTTTAAAAATTTTAATAGATCTCCACTGTCCATCAATCTTGATGGACGGTAAAGATTATATTAAAATTTTTTAAAAAAATTAAAGCGAAAATTAAATATTTTTCTAAAATTTTTTTTGAATGGATTGAATCTCCACCACACAAAAAAAAAAAAAAATTCAAAGTTTTAAAAAACTAGGTTCTTTGCAGATTCAACGGACCCAGTAGATCTCCACTTGATCTTCAACCTCAACGAACCCAGATGTGGGTTCGTTGATCTTCAAACTTCGAATTTTTATTTTTTGTGGTGGTGGAGATTGGATCTCCACCATTTCGAATTTCAATTTTTTTTAAAAAAATTTTAAAAAAAAATATTTAATTTTTACTTTAATTTTTTTAAAAATTTGTAATATAATCTTCACTGTCCTTCAAGATTGATGAACATTGGAGATCCATTAAAAAAAATACTTTTTTAAATATTATTTTCTAAATATTAAAATGAAATGACTATATTACCCTTCTATTTATTAATAATCTTTTTATAATTTTAAGGTTAAAATTGTCATTTAACTCATTTAAATAGTGTTAAGGGCAAAACAATATTTTTACCAATTCTGTTAAGTTTGATTGACAGAAATTTAGTTAGAGGAACCAAATTGATATATTTCCTAAAAGTTAGGGTCCAATGATACCATTAACCATAACTGCTTTAAAAAATTGATAATTTTCCTTTAAAAAGTAAATTAAAAATAATTTTAAAATAAAAATATAATTTTAGATCTCCACCGTCCATCTAATGGACCATTTGGGACTATTTGGTAATATGTTGATGAAAAAACAAAAGGGAGACAAATTTAAAACACAGATATGGGACCATGACAAAAGATGATGAAAGAAGACGAAGAAGATAAATTTAAAGACCATGACAGTTTGGACGCATGAAACTTTAACATAAGTTGTTACTGCATGCAACAACTTCGTTTATATTATTTTCTCAAGAATTTATTGGTCAGTTCAAACTCAACAACTTCGATTTCATGAGTTTGAACTGAAAACCAACCAAATTAAATCCACAGGTGATGCATTAAAGTCGCCAACTACCCCCCAAATCATAAACTAATGAATATTGTACCAAAAACCTATTCCATTACTAGCTTGTTGATTTGCACATGTTAAGACATATTTTAACATATCAAATTTTAACAACCTGTCTTAACTAAATACTATAGTTGTACATCCATTTGTAGTAAAGTGGTTTGTACACCTACCTTCTACCTTAGTAATGAGGGGTTCAATTTCCACTATGTGTATATATGGGTAGTTTTCTCCCCTTATTGTGAGAGTAGTATTCTCCTGCTATAAGAGTAGATATCCGGACCGTACGCGGCAGGTCCCGACAGTTGTTGATATTATAATTGTACCCCCTTTAAAAAAAAAAAAAAACTAAATACTATAGTTGGAATCTATACCTATAAATTTTAAATTTTAAGGGTCTAACGTTTATTGACACTTATACTCTACAATTAATCATAGTTATTATTGTTTGATGTTTTGATTCTTTCGGAATGATTATCATTACTTATTCTGTTATTTTGCATATTTAGTGATTAATGTATCTCCCCGTATATTTTTGGTGGTGGAGGTTCAAATCTTACTATGTGCAGTATATGGAGGAATTTTTCTCCCCGTATTGTGAGAGCAGAGGTTGCACATGTAGTGATTGATCTTGACAAGTCTCAACAGACTTGTAATTAATCTTGTAATTGTATAATTAAAAAAATATATCTTTTATATGTGTTTTAATCTATTCATATAGACCCGGACATTGGAGAATATAATTATCCTATCAATCTTATTTTGTATCAAAGGTTTAAGACACATATGATCAGAGAACTAAATATCGATAGATATACTGAAATATCAACCAATATTTCCATATTTTGGAGACCAATATTGAAACAAGAAAATATCCAATATCTTGTAGAATATCCGAGCGTGTTCAGAATATCCACAAAATATCATAATATTCCCGAAATTTTGTGATTTCACTTTAAAAATCTATGGATATTTTGTAAATTAAAATTAATCTTAAACACTTAAAATTATTGTTCAAATAATATAGATTGAAAAATATTTAAGAAGAAGCATTACCAAATTTATAAAAATGTCAAAGACAATGATCAATATATAATTATGGGATATTATTGTTTTCCCCTCCGAGATTTAAAAATACATCATTTTACCCCCTACTTTAAAAGTATTACTCAATATCCCCCTACCGTTACTATTCCGTCAAAATGCTGATTATTTGCCTATAAGGGCATGAAGGTAATTGCATATGTATTAAATAGAAAAGAATATTTAAAAAACCACTTTATATTTTACTTAACACTCATTACTCCACCCCACCCCACATCCACACCCAACCCTTTCTTTTCCTTATATATATATATATAACCTACCCGACGGACCCACACCAAAACTTTTTTTTTTTACTCATCAAACTCCACCAATCCACACATCTCTCTCTCTCTCTCTCTCTCTCTCTCTCTCTCTCTCTCTCTCTCACAGTGCACTACACTCTTAACATTTTCTCCCAAGATCATCCAAATCTCCCAAAACTAAATCCACCCAGTCACCAAATAAAATCCAAAATCACCAAAAATCCCCCTCTCTCATCTTTCCGACGCCATATACTCCAAAATCTTCCAAAACACTTTTCTCAAAACCAGCCCTCTCTTCTTTCCAAAATCTGCCGCTACAACATTACTAAAATCCACCGGGTAAAGAGATCGCTGGAATGGAGAAAATAAAAAGGGAAAAAAGGGGGGGGGGGGGGGGGGGGGGGGGGGGGGGGGGGGGGGGGGGGGGGGGGGGTGATTTGAGAGGGAAAAAAATTAAAGAAAATGAAAGAAAGAGAGATGGAGAGTTAGAGAAGAGATCGCCGCAGGGGGGGTGGGGGGGGAAGATGGGGAGAAAATTGAGAGGGAAAATATTAAAGAAAATGAAAGAAAGAGAGATGGAGAGTTAGAGAAGAGATCGCCGGAGATGGAAAGAAAATAAGATGTGGGGGAGAGGGGGTTAGGGGTGGAGAGGCGATAGTAGGGGAGTTGGTGGTGGTGGAGAGAGATGGAGAAAAATTGAGACTAAGAAAGAGAAAAATAAATTGACGAAAGTAAAAGAGATGGGGAGTTGGAAAGAGAAGAGGGGAGAGAAAAAGTTAAAAAAAAAAAGTAAAAGAAATTTTTTTAATTGTTTCTTTTTATGATGATGAATAGTTAAATGTGATACTGGTGGATAATTTTAAATCTGGTGTAAGAAGGGCAAATTGGTATATTTGCTGTCAAACAGTGATGTTAAATTTTTTAATGGTAGGGGGATATTAGGGAATACTTTTAAAGCAGGGGGTAGAATGATATATTTTCAAACCTCAGGGAGAAAATAATAATATCCCTAGAATTATTGAAGTTGAATTGGACAAAGAGCTAAAGAGTGAATATGTAAAATATGTCTTGCTTATTTCAAACAAAGCAAATGAACTATGCTTATTTCAAACAAAGCAAATGAACTATCTTACCTATTAGAAACTTGAACAACCTGTTGATTGTTATTATAATATACAGTTGAAACTTAGGGATATGACAGCTGAAAAAGATAAAGTAATTGAAACTGATTTCACGAATCTACTTCAAAGTAGCTACTGAAGCCGAGGGCAATAATGAGAATTTTATTTTTGATTGGGTTAAACCTGCCTATTTGACTGAAGAATAGTTAAATGTGATACTGGTGGATAATTTTAAATCTGGTGTAAGAAGGGCAAATTGGTATATTTGCTGTCAAACAGTGATGTTAAATTTTTTAACGGTAGAGGGATATTAGGGAATACTTTTAAAGCAGGGGGTAGAATGATGTATTTTCAAACCTCAGGGGGAAAATAATAATATCCCTAGAATTATTGAAGTTGAATTGGACAAAGAGCCAAAGAGTGAATATGTAAAATATGTCTTGCTTATTTCAAACAAAGCAAATGAACTATCTTACCTATTAGAAACTTGAACAACCTGTTGATTGTTATTATAATATACAGTTGAAACTTAGGGATATGACAGCTGAAAAAGATAAAGTAATTGAAACTGATTTCACGAATCTACTTCAAAGTAGCTACTGAAGCCGAGGGCAATAATGAGAATTTTATTTTTGATTGGGTTAAACCTGCCTATTTGACTGAAGAGAAGATCCCGATCTATATATTATTTCTCATGCTCAAGACATGGTAATAAATGCTGAACAAAGATTAGAGAAGAAGTTGGCGTAGATCGTGGAGTTACGGTTAATCTCTTTCGATAACCAACATACATCTGATGAAAATAGTGGAGGAAAAGGTGATGGAGGTGATGGGATGGTGGGGAAGAGGAAGGAGGTTAGGATGCTAGTGTAGCAAGTTGGGATGTTCGTGCAGGAGGTTGGAATGCTGGTGTAATAGGTTGAGATGTTGCTGCAGGACAAATAGGAAATTTTTTTTGATCAAAATCGTGGTAGACAATAAACAGGATTGAGTCAAATTGATGAAGATTCTTAATTATAACTCTTTCCTCAATGAGTATAGACACAAAAAATAGTTCTTTGGAATATCTTTGGATATAATTGGGTTCCCAAGTACCATACTATGGTACTTATGGACCTTATAGCTAGTAGCTACAATATATTTGATTATTCTTCGCTACAAATGTCATATGTAATACTTACATATGCAAATCAATAATATTATCCATCAAGTTGGATAAATTCAAACTATTCAATTTATGGATCCGTTAGAAAAGATCAAATAATATACACATGACATATTAATAATCACATCGAAAATTATGTAAGCATATTTTTCTAAAAAAATTGTTGTTCAAATTAAGATGAAAATATACCTTATGTCTTTATTTTTAGTACTAAATTTTAGAGACGTAATGTATGATAGAATCACATAACTAAATTTTTTTATGATAATTTTTTAATTAAATACTTAATTTATTTATATTGTATATAATATTATAAAAGTGAAACAAATTATTATTTTAATTTTAAAAATTATATATAGACTCTTATCTATATTATAGTTTATAATAAATTCATATCTATAATAATTTATTGTCAAAATATAATCCATTTGATGTATAACTACTTGTTTAAGATTATTCATAAATTTTATAAAGCATTCCTAACTTTAAGTGTAAATATCTATATTTTTTTTAACTTTTAACATAATATCTATCAATATTGATATTATCCTTAAAATATCCATAAATTTTGAAGCCCGATATTGATAGTGATACTGATACCAATATTTCTTCTTTGCATGTGACCTAACAAATGATTTTGTTGACATATATTCCTTGGGCACCTATTAAGAACCAATAATTTTTTTTTTTTAAAAAATCATATTTATTTTTTTATTATAAATTTGGGAGTTGGAACCTTAGAGGAGTGAGATACATGTTGAAAGTTAAAATTATTATCTCATTAATATGGGTGTGAAGAATATACATTAAACCCTTTTAACTTTGTCATATTTATATTTTTAAGATGTAGAAGAATGTTAATTGATTTATCGAAAGAACAAAATGCAATTTCTTTAATTAAAATATTTATCCTTCAATATAGTTTTAGACTCTGAAAAGAAAATAAAAAAGAAAAATATATTATATTTGACATTCCTATATTGTTGAGACATTTTTTTTTTGTTGTCGTGGCAGTTGTCTCTACTAAGGTACTGTTCTCGTAGGGTTTTATTTCGCCTCCCCTTGATCTTATAGGTTATTGGGTGGGAAGGTGAGTACCAACTGAGCTAGTAGCTCACCAGTTGGTACTCACCTCCCCATCCAATAACCTATAAGGAGGGCCGGCTCACAAAGTTTTGAGGCCCTGGGCTAAAAAAAAAATTTGTGGCCCTTTGGTGCCCTTGACTAGGGGTCAAACTTTTAAATACCTGGGGTATACTGTAGCACTTTATTCTAATGGTTTATTAAAAAAAAAAAAAATACAAATTGACCTTGTTCCCATAACAAAAAAAAAAAAAATAGGGCCTAATCCAATTGATATTAGAAGTTTATATTATTGAAAATAGTTGGGCCGATGGTGCCCCACTTGAAAGTGAGGCCCAGGGCGATCGCCCAGGTCGTCCTGGGCCTCCACCGGGCCTGCCTATAAGGTCAAGGGTTCGAGACGTGGTGGAGACGAAATAAAACCGGTATATAAAAAGCTTTAAATTAATACTAAAGGAAAAGTAGGTATACGGTATACCTAACAAAATTATTATACTAAAAAACTTTAGGTATTTTTATAATGCTGTGGCATACATAATCCAAAAAATGAAGCCACCCAAACACAAAAATACATGACAGGTACTGCCAAGAAAATAAAGTAGTTCAGAATCTCATATATTAAGTATGATAAAGTATATATGGAAAATATTATCAGATGACAGTGCACTAAATCACATGCCTATCACTATCAGCTCCTTCTTCTTCTTCGTCTTCTCAATTCAACATGATCAAGTAATGTAGTCGATCTATAAAAGGAACAGTTCTCTAAACAGATGGAAATTTCAAGTTTGTAATAATTAAGTCTTTGGTGGGTCAATTTGAAATTGTCAATCATGGCCAGTACCCATGAGGACACCCAGAAAAACAGTACTGCATGTGTAGTGGGTGGGACCGGATTCTTAGCTTCTTCTCTGATCAAGCTGTTGCTTCAGATGGGCTATGCTGTGAATTCCACAGTCAGAGACCCAGGTTGGTTTATTTTCTTCAATTTTCTCTTCTGTTAATTCCTCTTAGAACACTCTAATCATATATATATAACTCAGTACTTTTTCATTATATGAAGTTATGAGCATGAATGTCTTAATGGAATGAATTGCATGTTGTATGCAGACAACAAGAGAAAGATCTCTCACCTCATAGAACTCCAAGAGTTGGGTGAGCTAAAAATTTTTAGAGCAGATTTGACTGATGAAGGGAGCTTTGATGCACCTGTAGAGGGTTGTGACATTGTTTTCCATGTTGCAACACCAGTCAATTATGCTTCTAAAGATCCAGAGGTATAGTATATATATATATATATATTCGGTGCTTATTTACTTTTGATTCTTCCTGATTTTGTCTAAGTGTTTCCTGTTAGAGTACTTGTTGGATACATAATCAACAGAACTTGAATGAGTAGAAGAAATAGAATAAATACAAATCCACTTGTAGTAAAGTGATTAGTGCACCTCTCTCTCACCTTAGTGGAGAGGGGTTCGATTCCCACCATGTGTATGTGTGGGTAGTTTTCTCCCCTTATTGTGGGAGTAGATATCCGGACCGCGCGTTTAATGGTTAATCTCGACAAGTCCCAGCAGTTGTTGATATTGTAATTGTACCCCTTTAAAAAAAAAGGAAAAAGAAATAGAATAAATTCAAATAACAATAGTTTAGTTATTCGAAAAAAAGATACTGTAATGCAACAATTAAAAAAAAAATTACTAATTTGAAATTGTAGATGAAAATAAAGGCTTGCAATTGCAATGTTCGAAAGACAGCATTTCCAACCTTTAATCATCTAAGGAAATCTGCTGGATCTTTAACTACAAGGCTATTTATATATTTGGATACAGAATGATCTAATCAAGCCAGCAATCAAAGGAGTATCGAACGTGTTGAAAGCCTGCATAAAGGCAAAATCAGTTAAACGGGTCGTTTACACTTCTTCTGCTGCTGCTTTGGTAATCAATGCACTTGATGGTTCAGGTTTGTTCATGGACGAGAAAAACTGGACCGATGTGGATTTTTTGACTTCTGAAAAGCCTCCAAATTGGGTAATTAGCAAGTTATTTGAGTATAATTAATGTCAGAAATATATATATATATATATATATATATTTATACCTTGAAAGCTCAAGAAAATAAAAACAAATTGAACACGTTTAACTAGATGAACTAAAATAAGCTTTTTATCTGAATTTTTACTTTCAGGGCTACTCAGTATCCAAGACCTTAGCTGAAAAGGAAGCTTGGAAATTTGCACTAGAAAATAACATTGATCTCATCACTGTCATCCCTACTCTCATGGTTGGTCCACCTATCACTGCAGATATTCCCAGCAGTATAGGCCTTTCTATGTCACTGATTACAGGTATATATTGGACGAGAACCCACAAAACATGCATGTCAAATTGTTGTTTGGTACTTTTTCTTTCAAATGGTGAAGCTACGTGAACAAAGAAATGGCAATTTAATCAAATGTATCTGGCTAAAGACATGTTGTAGTTTTAATGGCATTTCAACAATTCTTTTTGCAGGGAATGAAATTTGTTTAAACGCTTTGAAAGGTATGCAAAAGCTGTCAGGTTCGATCGCCATTGTACATGTGGAGGATGTTTGCCGAGCCCATATCTTTTTGGCCGAGAAAAAATCAGCATCTGGTCGATACATTTGCTCTGCTGTCAATACCACTGTTCCTGAGCTAGCTAAGTTCCTCAGTAAAAGATACCCTCAGTACAAATTTCAAACTGAGTAAGCAATTATGTATACAAGAATATACTTTGCATATTAATCATCTATCTAGGACGGCCTTGAAAAAAAATTCAGGACTTTTATTTCATATTGTTGTTAAACCAGTTCTGTAAAATAGATGTCTAATTTTGTAACATTAAAAAAATTGTTCCACAATGCTTTAGGAACCGTCTTGACTAGAGAATGATCCATTCTTTTGCATAGTTTGTAAGCTAAATGATGCTTCGAATGGTGTTCAAAATGTTAGGAGAGTTGATGTTTTATAACTTGATTGATCTTGCATGTTTATCTAATGCAGTTTCGGGGACTTGCCATCTGAGGCCAAGATAATCCCTTCCTCCGAAAAGCTTATCAGTGAAGGATTTAGTTTCAAGCATGGAATTGAAGAAACCTATGATCAAACTGTGGAGTACTTGAAAGCTAAGGGTCTGCTCAAGTGATCAAAAATCTTGATATTCCTATCTGCACTTGAGTTTCACCAATTTGGGTCACATTTATTGGGTGGGGTTTGGAATTTTCATTTAGTTGCTATCACTAAACCTGATATTTTACAGCTTTAGGGCTCCCTTATTTAAGGGTTATTTATGAATTGTACCCATTGTTTTCCTTCAGTTTCTGCTGTTTTTATTTCAAACGACAGATTTTCTGGGCGGGTGCAGCCTGCATTAAGGATAGTAGTGGTCCTCTCTATCCTCTGTGTGTGTATAGATTGTTGTCATGGCCAAGGTACATGCCAGTCTTTAATGGCCTCTTCTCTAGAGTACTGTTGGAATTAGCCCAAACAAAAGGCCCAAAAGATTGTTGAAATTAGCCCAATCAAAAGCCCAAAGAGTTGGCGTAATCCTATCCATTCATTTGGTAGGTGGGATCTAATCTTAACCATTCATTTGGTAGGTGAGATCTAATCCTAACCATTCATTTGGTAGGTGGGTAGGTGGAAGGTGGTTTAAAATAATAATTGTGAGCCACTCTTAATTACGAAATTGCCATCCTCCTCAACTATAAATATGTGAGAGTTTTTCACTTCAAAATTTGATTCAAGCAAGACACAAATTGTAGAGAGAAAAGTGAGAGTGAAAGTGAGAGTGTGTAACTCCTATTATTTTATAGTGAAATTCTTCTATCCTTGCCCGTGGTTTTTACCCTAATTTGTTTGGGGGTTTTCCACGTAAAAATCTGTGTCTTCTATTTTTCTTCTCCATTATTGTTATTTTCTCAGTCAAGTTTAGTTGCGGTCCTGCTCTATTCGGTCCTTATTTTTACAACAAGTGGTATCAGAGCTTCCGGTTGTATTCCGAGTTGCTAAGGTGTCAGAATCTCTAGGAAATTCTTAGTATGCTCTGTGGTTGCAGCACTGTCTGATCTTCCACATCAGAAAAGAATTGTTCTTGAGTTTACTGACTAAGAGCTTCCGGTAGTATTCGTGGTTGCTGGAAATAAGTGTGGTGGTGTGAAAAGTGCATGTCTAGGAAAGGTCTGGCTAAGGAAAGGCTTGGTACTTAAGAGTGTCCGTTGTGACCCACCTCTCTTTCCTGGGAACTTACCTGGTGCACTATTCATAACTACGGTCACTATTCTAGTATACGGTACTATACGGTGATATAGTGTGAGCCGATCCAAGTGAGAAGCAGGTCATCATCAACATAATGGCAGCAAAATTTGAGATTGAGAAGTTCAACGGGAGTAATTTCTCGTTGTGGAAATTGAAGATAAAGGCTATCTTGAGAAAAGATAATTGCCTAGCGGCTATCAGTGAAAGGCCAGTGGAATTCACAAATGACAATAAGTGGAACGAGATGGACGGGAATGCTATTGCAAATCTTCATCTGGCACTAGCAGATGGGGTATTGTCAAGCATAGAGGAGAAGAAAACAACAAAGGAGATCTGGGATCATCTCACTAAATTATACGAAGCCAAGTCACTCCACAACAAAATTTTCTTGAAGAGAAAACTTTATACTCTTCGCATGTCAGAATCTACTTCAGTGACAGAGCACATAAATACTTTAAATACTCTATTTTCACAACTCACATCGTTGGGTCATAAAATAGAGCCAAATGAACGTGCTGAACTTCTACTTCAAAGTCTACCTGACTCGTATGATCAACTCATCATCAACTTGACAAATAATATTCTTACGGACTACCTAGTCTTCGATGATATTGCAGCTGCTATTCTGGAAGAAGAAAATCGGCGCAAAAATAAGGAAGACAGATTGGCAAATTCACAACAAGCGGAGGCATTGACGGTAATGAGAGGAAGATCAACAGAATGTGGCCCAAGTGGGAGCCAAAATCAAGGTAGGTCAAAATCAAGAAGTAAGAAGAGTATGAAATGCTACAATTGTGGCAAAAGGGGTCACCTGAAGAAGGATTGCTGGAATTTGAACAAGAAGAATTCCAGTCCTCAAAGAAATATATCTAGTACCTCATATGATGGAAATGCTCTATGTTGTGAAGCAGCAACGACTTATGAAGGTAGGAAGAGATTTACTGATGTCTGGATTATGGACTCGGGAGCTTCATTTCACATGACCTCTCGAAGAGAATGGTTCCATCATTATGAAAATTTCTCAGGAGAACCTGTGTACAGCTGCAATGATCATGCCTTAAAGATCGTTGGCATTGGGACCATCAAGTTAAAGATGTATGATGGTACAGTTCACACTATCCAAGAAGTACGACATGTGGAAGGTATAAAGAAGAATTTGTTGTCTTTGGGAAGATTGGATGACCTTGAATGCAAGGTTGAAATTGAAAAGGGAATTATGAAGATAATTCGAGGTGCGCTTGTACTAATGAAGGGAGAAAAGACAGCTGCAAACTTGTACATGTTGAAGGGAGAGACTTTGCAGGAAGCACAAGCATCAGTTGCTTCAAGTAATTCAACTGAAAGATCTGCAATGGTGTGGCATCAAAAACTTGGACATATGTCCGAACAAGGAATGAAAATCCTTGCTGACCAGAAGCTACTTCCAGGTTTCACAAAAGTGTCTTTACCATTTTGTGAGCATTGTGTTACAAGTAAGCAGCACAGATTGAAGTTCAACACATCTAATTCTAGAAGTAAGATTATTCTAGAATTGATTCACTCTGATGTGTGGCAAGCACCGGTTTCATCCCTAGGAGGAGCAAATTACTTTGTGTCCTTCATTGATGATTACTCTAGGAGATGTTGGGTGTATCCTATCAAGAAGAAGGCAGATGTGTTTTCAGTCTTCAAAATATTCAAAGCGCGAGTAGAACTTGAATCTGGAAAGAAGATCAAGTGTTTGAGGACAGATAATGGAGGAGAATACACCAGCAATGAATTTGCAGAATTTTGCAACTAGGAAGGCATCAAAAGACAGTTCACTACAGCATACACTCCTCAACAAAATGGAGTGGCAGAGCGGATGAACAGAACCTTGTTAGAAAGAACAAGAGCAATGTTGGGAGCTGCAGGCTTAGACAAAAACTTCTGGGCAGAAGCAGTCAATACCGCCTGTTATGTAGTAAATCGGGCCCCATCAACTGCAATTGAGTTGAAGACACCGATGGAGATGTGGACTGGAAAGCCAATTGATTATTCAAACCTCCGTATATTTGGAAGTCCGGTGTACGTGATGTACAATGCTCAAGAAACTACAAAGCTGGATCCAAAATCCAAAAAATGTTTATTCTTGGGGTATGCTGACGGAGTGAAGGGGTATCGCTTGTGGGATCCCACTGCCCACAAAGTTATAGTCAGCAGAGATGTGATCTTTATGGAAGATAAGAGACAAGAAGCAAATGATAGCACTACGAATGAAAGTTCAGAAACTACGGTAGTACAGATAGAAAAAGAATCTGAACAAGAGAATTTTGTTGAAGCTGAACCAGAGCACGAGGTACATGAACCGGTTGAGTCTCAAGCACCAGAGATTCGTCGATCAAGTCGGTTAACAAAACGACCAGATTGGCATTCAGACTAAGTTATGGAGAGCAATATCGCATTTTGTCTTCTAACAGAGGATGGAGAGCCATCAACTCTTCAAGAGGCAATGAATAGTTTAGATGCATCTCAGTGGATGACAGCAATGCAAGAAGAAATTGAAGCTCTTCATAAGAATAAAACTTGGGAACTTGTGCCGTTACCACAAGGAAGAAAGCCCATTGGAAATAAATGGGTCTACAAGATCAAGCGTAATGGCGATGATCAAGTGGAGCGGTATCGTGCTAGATTGGTGGTAAAAGGATATGCTCAGAAAGAAGGCATTGACTTCAATGAGATATTTTCTCCGGTGGTCAGACTTACAACAGTTAGAGTAATCCTGGCAATGTGTGCTACATTTGACTTACATCTGGAGCAGTTAGATGTTAAAACTGCTTTTCTTCATGGAGATCTTGAAGAAGAAATTTATATGCTCAAACCAGAAGGGTTTGAAGAAAAAGAAAAAGGGAACTTGGTTTGTAGGTTAAACAAATCTCTGTACGGTCTCAAACAGGCGCCAAGGTGTTGGTACAAGAGATTTGATTCCTTCATGATAAGCCTTGGATACAACAGACTTAATGCAGACCCTTGTGCATATTTCAAGAGGTTTGGTGAAAGCGATTTCATTATCTTGCTGTTGTATGTAGACGACATGTTGGTAGCAGGCCCCAACAAAGATCGTATCAAAGAATTAAAGGCACAGTTGGCTAGGGAGTTTGAAATGAAGGACTTGGAACCAGCAAACAAGATTCTAGGGATGCAAATTTACCGAGACAGAAATAATAGGAAGATTTGGCTTTCTCAGAAAACTTATTTAAGAAGGATCTTGCGGCGTTTCAACATGCAAGACTGTAAGCCAATTTCTACCCCACTTCCTATTAATTTCAAGTTGTCTTCCAGTATGAGTCCTAGCAATGAAGAAGAGAAGATGGAGATGTCTCGAGTGCCGTATGCATCAGCAGTGGGTAGCCTGATGTTTGCAATGATTTGTACAAGGCCGGACATTGCACATGCAGTGGGAGTGGTTAGTCGGTACATGGTAAATTATGGGAGAGAGCATTGAAATGCTGTGAAAAGAGTATTAAGATACATAAAGGGTACTATAGATACCGTAGTGTGTTATGGAGGATCAAACTTTATTGTTAGTGGATATGTTGACTCAGATTATGCAGGTGATTTGGATAAAAGCAAATCCACCACGGGTTATGTGTTTACACTTGCTAGCAGAGCTATAAGCTGGGTTTCAAAACTGCAGTCGGTTGTTGCTACATCAACAACAGAAGCAGAATATATCGCAGCTACACAAGCTAGTAAAGAAGCAGTATGGTTGAAAATGCTATTGGAGGAACTCGGGCACAAACAAGAGAAAGTTTCTCTATTTTGTGACAATCAGAGTGCTTTGCATCTTGCAAGGAACCCGTCATTTCATTCAAAGACAAAACACATTCGAGTTGAATACCACTTCGTTCGTGAGAAAGTGGAAGAAGGAACCGTGGATATGCAGAAGATTCATACCAAAGAAAACCTAGCAGATTACTTGACAAAGGCAGTCAATGCTGACAAATTTATCTGGTGTCGATCCTCTTGTGGCCTAGCAGAGACTTAAGCAGCATGGAAATGGCAAGGTAGAAAGAATGGTGTGGAGATATGATTGATTCTCAATCAAATCTCCAAGTGGGAGATTGTTGGAATTAGCCCAAACAAAAGGCCCAAAAGATTGTTGAAATTAGCCCAATCAAAAGCCCAAAGAGTTGGCGTAATCCTATCCATTCATTTGGTAGGTGGAATCTAATCTTAACCATTCATTTGGTAGGTGAGATCTAATCCTAACCATTCATTTGGTAGGTGAGATTTAATCCTAACCATTCATTTGGTAGGTGGGTAGGTGGTTTAAAATAATAATTGTGAGCCACTCTTAATTACGAAATTGCCATCCTCCTCAACTATAAATATGTGAGAGTTTTTCACTTCAAAATTTGATTCAAGCAAGACACAAATTGTAGAGAGAAGAGTGAGAGTGAAAGTGAGAGTGTGTAACTCCTATTATTTTATAGTGAAATTCTTCTATCCTTGCCCGTGGTTTTTACCCTAATTTGTTTGGGGGTTTTCCACGTAAAAATCTGTGTCTTCTATTTTTCTGCTCCATTAATATTATTTTCTCAGTCAAGTTTAGTTGCGGTCCTGCTCTATTCGGTCCTTATTTTTACAACAAGTACTGCATGTACTACTGCAAACAGTAATTGCCTTTTACATTGACATATTCAATAACACTCTCTAGATGTTGAGTTTCAGTCACTGATATTTGTTGAAATTGTTGAATCTTACGTTGATTTTAAATATGTCATTTTAGTAGTACTGTAAGAAATTAAGAATCAAGTAAAAAATTAAAAATTAAAAAAGTTATACAACACCATTTGGGACAATTTGGAAGAATGCAAAGCCATAAAAGGGATGCTGATGGGATGACAGAGATTACTTAGTTTCCTCTAAGTATGTGTGTACTGTATAATATCAATCTAAACTTTTTAAAATGATATGAAAGTTAGGGATATCTAAATATGTCAATAACTTTTGTGGAGTTTTTTATATGCAATACTTTTATAGACTTTTGAGTGAGAGGTATAAATATCAAACCTCACCATTGCTCTTCCATTTCTCTCAGAGACTTTTGAAGATTTTTGGAGAAGAAAAGATGTAAAATGTACAGACACTTTAAATTCGTTTGGCTGCCGAGAAAACACAGCAAAACGAAAGAAATCATAAACCCATGGAAACCTTATATAAAATGAGAGGCACTTAACGTATATGTGGTTTGGTGAGTGTGTAATTTGCTCTTGGAGTTGAAATTGCTAATGGAAATAAGAGACCTACAAAATATGATCTAGACAGCAACTATGTATTTGTTCACTTGTCTGTTATATATGTTGGTTAACTACTTTGAATTTTGATGTGAATCTTATTTACAAGAAAGGTTCAGCTTGTAATTGTCTTTGTGCGTATGCACGTGGCACATGTGCTTGAAACGTGTGCATCCATGCACATTTATGCGCGTATTTAAACCACAATGTTGCAACTTCAAAATGGTTTCTGTGCTGTAAAGAGTGGCACGAATTTGTTGGAATTAATGCACTTGTGCAGAAGTTTAAGAGTGTTACAAGTTGTAATTAGGTGTATTACAGCTAGCTAATTAGCTTAATTCTAGGCACTTAATTTGTATAGTTTCCTAGCTTTTGTATATATAAGTGTATCATTTTTTCCAATGAAATAAGTAAATGCAGTTCGTTTCCATCACAAATAACATGGTATCAAAGATATTAGGATTGCAAAATTAGGATTTTTGTTTTGGATCTCTTGCATAAACACAAATTTGGGTTTAGTGTATTTTAGGGTTCCATTTTCGTAACCCTATTTGGAGTGGCCTTTTGTTCTCACCGCCTGCCCAGAAAGGAAGCTCAGCCGCCGACCGGTGTTTTCCTGGAGTCCGGTGCCTAAAAGCCCCGCGTGAGCCCAAGCACCGCCGCGTCTGTCCTGCGTTTTCTCTGGTTGTTTCCCTCTGCTTTTCCGGTGGTTCTGTGTTTTGCTTGTGTCAGTATGGCTTCGGTGCTTCGTCGATTTGTGTTCGTCAAGGTTTGCCTGGTTGAGGTTCTTGGTTTTGTCTTTGTGTTTGCTGCCTTGCCTTTGTGTTTGTTGCCTTGCTTTGTGTTTGCTGCCTTGTATCTCTGTTTAGGAGTTATGGCTGGGAAGAAATCTGTTGTTATGTCGGATATGGTGACTGTGATGTCTAAAATCATGGATCATAAGCTAAATGGCTCGAATTATTTGGATTAGAGCAAGACCGTTCGACTTTATCTAAGGAGTATTGACAAAGATACTCATTTGACCGATGATCCTCATAAAGATGAGTCAAGGCAGACATGGCTTAGAGAGCATGCTCGCTTATTCCTGCAAATTCAGAATTCTATTGATAGCAAGGTAATTGGCTTGATCAATTACTGTGAATTTATTAAAGAATTGATGAATTATTTAGATTTCTTGTATTCTGGTAAAGGGAACCTTTCTCGCATGTATGAGGTGTGCAAAGCATTTTACCGTGCAGAAAAACAAGATCAGTCCCTTACGAATTATTTTATGGCATTTAAGAAGACTTATGAGGAGTTTAATATGTTACTGCTTTTTAGCCCTGATGTGAAGATTCAGCAACGTCAACGAGAGCAAATGGCTATCATGAGTTTCCTTGCTGGCCTTTCCTCTGATTTTGATACTGCTAAGCCACAGGCTCTTTCTGGTTCTAAGATCTCCTCGTTACATAAAGTATTTAGTCGAGTACTCCGTATAGAAGGTACTCCACATGTTTCACTCAGTGGTGCTTTGGTAAGTCGAAGTAATAATTATGAGCCTGAAAGATAAACCAATCAGAGTGGAAACAAAGGAGGCGGCTCACAAGGGTTTGAAACTCGGCAACAGGATTCTAGAGGAATTGTGTGCCATTACTATCATAAGGCAGAACATATAAAGCGTGATTGTAGAAAGCTTCAGTACAAGAATCAGAAAGCTCACTCGGCCCATGTTGCATCCACTAATGATAATTATGAAAAATCAGTTCTTATCTCTGCAGATGAATTTGCCAAACTCTTACAGTATCAAGAATCACTAAAGTCTTCATCTCCTTCTATCACTGCTATTGCTGATTCAGGTAAACCAAATGCATGCTTTCTTTCCTCATCCTTCAAATGGGTCATTGATTTTGGTGCCACAGATCATATGATAGGTAATTCTGGTTTCTTTTCTACTTTTTAGTCACACACTTCTACTTCTATAATTACTTTAGCCGATAGGTCACCATCTTGTATTCGTGGGTCTGGCACAATTACTCCTACACCTCTACTTCCTCTATCGCCTGTCTTACATTTACCTAATTATCCTTTAATTTGATCTTTGTAAGTCAGCTTACTCGCAATCTTAGCTGTTGCATCTCATTTTTTCTTGATCATTGCTTATTTCAGGATCTTATGACAAAGAAGATTATCGGTAAAGGTCATGAATTTGGAGGCCTCTACATTCTTGACACATCATTACCGAAATTTGTTGCTTGATCTGGTGTAACATCTCCCTTCGAGGCATATTGTAGGTTGGGTCATCCATCTCTTCCTTTGCTCAAGAAACTTTGTCCACAATTTAGTAAGGTGTCTTCATTAGATTGTGAGTCGTGTCAATTTGTAAAACACCATCGTCTGAGTTTGAGTCCAAGAGTCAATAAACATGCTAGTGTTCCTTTCGAATTAGTTTATTCTGATGTTTGGGGTCCTTGTCCTATTTTGTCTAAACCTGGATTTAAATATTTTGTTACTTTTGTGGATGATTATTCTCGTGTAACTTAGTTATATTTAATGAAGAGTCGTTCTGAGTTGTTTTCTCTTTTTTGTGCGTCTTGTGCTGAGATTAAAACTCAATTTAATGTTTCAATCCGTACTTTGCGAAGTGATAATGCCAAAGAATATACGTTCGCTTTATTTCAATCTTATATGGTTCAGAATGGTATGCTTCATAAAACTTCTTGTGTTGATACTCCATCTCAAAATGGAGTGGCAGAACGTAAGAACAGACATCTTCTTGAAACTACAAGAGCCCTATTATTTCAAATGAATGTTCCTAAACCTTTTTGAGCCAATGCAGTTTCTACAGCATGTTTTCTAATTAATCGCATGCCATCATCTGTTCTTCATGGTGAGATCCCTTACAAAATCCTTTTTCCCAATAAGTCACTATTTCCTATTAACCCTAGGTATTTGCTAGCACTTGTTTTGTTCAGGATGTTCGCCCGCATGTTACTAAATTAGATCCCAAGTCTTTGAAGTGTATCTTCCTTGGTTATTCTCGTCTTCAGAAAGGTTATAGATGTTATTGTTCTAGTCTTAATAAATATATTGTCTCAATTGATGTTACCTTCATGGAAGACACACCCTATTTTTCGTCTTCTCCTCCCGCCCGTCAGGGGGAGGATGATGATTTGTTGGTCTATTCTATCACATCCTCCGAACCTGTCTCTGAAGCAGCACCTGTCAAGCTTCATATTATTCAAGTCTACTCCAGGCGTAAACCTCCTGATTCATGTCTTGCACCTACTCCTTTGTTATCAGATTCAGTCCCGAGTGATGATCTTCTAATTGTGTTACGCAAAGGTAAACGCCAATGTACTTATCCTATTTTTTCTTTTGTTTCTTATCACTGCTTGTCATCTTCCTCTTGTTCTTTTATTGCATCTCTTGATTCTATCTCTATTCCTAAAACTGTTCATGAGGCCATATCTCATTCTGGTTGGCATCATTGCCATGATAGAGGAAATGAATGCTTTAGATGACAATGGTACTTAAAACTTGATCGATTTACCTTTAGGGAAATGGGCTATAGGATGTAAATGGGTATTCACAGTGAAGGTAAATCCGGATGGGTCAGTTACTCGATTGAAAGTCCGTCTTGTCACTAAGGGATATGCTTAAACCTATGAAGTGGACTATTCTGACACTTTTTCTCCTATTGCTAAATTGACATAAGTTCGGTTGTTTATTTCTATGGCAGCTACTCATCATTGGCCTTTGCATCAACTTGATATCAAGAATGTTTTTCTTTATGGTGATCTTCAGGAAGAGGCGTATATGGAGCAACCTCCTGGTTTTGTTGCTCAGGGGGAGTTTGGGCAAGTTTATCGTCTTCGAAAATCTCTGTATGGTTTGAAACAGAGTCTCGTGCTTGGTTTGGAAAATTTTGTCAGGCTGTTAAAAAGTTTGGTATGATAAAAAGCAAGTCTGATTATTCTGTGTTCTACAAACAATCGAAAGCTGGTATCATTCTTTTAGTTATGTACGTGGATGATATTGTCATTACTGGAAGTGATGCTACGGGAATCTCATCTCTTAAGTCTTTCCTTCATACTCAGTTTCACACAAAAGACTTAGGAATGCTAAAATATTTCTTGGGTGTTGAAGTCATAAGGAGTAAAAAAGGTATCTTTTTATCTCAAAGAAAATATGTCCTTGACTTATTAACTGAGACAGGAAAATTGGGGACAAGGCCTTGTAGTGCTTCAATGACTCCAAAGATGCACCTTACAAGAGATGGAGAACTAACTGAAGATCCTGAGAAATATAGAAGATTGGTTGGAAAGCTGAATTATCTTACAGTGACTCGTTCAGATATTGTATATTCTGTCAGTGTTGTAAGTCAATTCATGTTATCTCCAACAGTTCATCATTGGGTAGTGTTAGAATAAATTTTGTGTTACTTGAAAGGAGCACCCGGACGTGATATCCTGTATGCAAATTATGGGCACACTCATATTGAATGTTTCTCATATACAGATTGGGTAGGTTCTAAAGTGGATAGAAGATCCACATCAGGTTATTGTGTTTTCGTTGGAGGAAATTTGGTCTCATGGAAGAGTAAGAAGTAGAACGTTGTGTCACGATCGAGTGCAGAGTTAGAATATAGGGCTATGGCACAGTCTGTGTATGAGATAATGTGGATATATCAGCTCTTGACTGAAACAGGTCTTAAAACCTCGGTACCAGCAAAATTTTGGTGTGATAATCAAGCTGTCCTTCATATTGCATCTAATCCTGTGTTTCATGAGTGAACTAAGCACGTTGAAATTGATTGTCATTTTGTTCGCGAGAAAATTCAGCAAGGTTTGATTTCTACAGGGTATGTGAAAACTGGAGAACAATTAGGGGATATCTTCACGAAAGCTCTAAATGAGGTTCGGGTTGATTATCTTTGTAACAAGCTGGGCATGATTAATATCTATGCTCCAACTTGAGGGGGAGTGTTACAGGTTGTAATTAGGTGTATTACAGCTAGCTAATTAGCTTAATTCTAGGCACTTAATTTGTATAGTTTCCTAAGATAGTTTCCTAGCTTTTGTATATATATGTGTATCATTTTTCCCAATGAAATAAGTAAATACAATTCGTTTCCATCACAAATAACAAAGAGTCTAGCTATTCTCAAGATTATTAAACACAGTAGTCAAAGTTAGAGTTTTATGCATTAATACATGTAATTTTTAAGACAGTAGTCTTTCTGTCTTTAGAAGTCTTTATATTTGAGTTGTAACTCATCTTTGATTAGATTAGATTTCATGAGCTCTGCTGTAGCAACTCAAACATTTGCCTCTATTATTCTCTGTTTATTTTTTTTTACTGCATCAGAGCAGTGTTTGCCTCTATCTATATATAGTATGAAATATGTCTTCCTCTATTAGATAGAATTCAACAACTCAATTTTCAGCTATTTCGGTCTTTGGAGGTGAAAGTTGTGAGTATTGGAAAGTGAAAAATGAAGACTTTGCTTTTGTCTGAAGGTCTTTGGAATATTGTTAATAAAGGTTTTAAAAAACCTGCAGATGAGATTAAACTTACAGAAGTAGAAACATAGAAGTTTGAAGCCGATTGAATGACAAATGCCAAGGCTCTTTCAAAAATTCAAAATGGAGTTACTGCTACTATCTTTTTGAGAATTATGAGAGCCGTTTCAACCAAACAAGCTTGGGAGATTCGAGAATGTTAGTTTCTAGGTGATAGTAAGGCAAAAGCTATCAAACTTCAAACTTTTTGTAGAGAGTTTGAAAATCTGAAAATGAAAGAATCTGAATCTACTAAAGATTATTTCTCTAGAGTGATTGAAGTTGTCAATCATATGAGGACTCTTGGAGAAAATGTTGTTGATCAGAAGGTAGTTGAAAAGATTTTGATAAGCTTGCCTTGAAAGTTTTAAGCATATTGTTGCAACCATTGAGGAATCTATTAGTAAATCTTAATTGTATATTTGATTATTAGGAAATGTTAGGTGAGTGTTAGGTGTACTCTTGACTTATATAATGTTAGGTGAGTATTAGGTGTACTCTTGACTTTATGTAATGTTAGGTGAGTGTTAGGTGAATATTAGGTAGGTGTTAGACTTTATGTGTTATATTTTCATGTATATATACCTCACAAGATTAATGAAACTAAAGGCACATTTTTCCTCCATTACATTTTCTCTCATTTTCATCATTTTACACATTTCTTTCATTATATTTTCAAATATTTTCATTATTTTACATAGTATTAGAGCCAAGTTTCTGATCCAGACAACGTCTTGCACAGAATTTTCATCGAGCAACTTCAACAGCTTTCTTGTCTTCATCAATGATGAGTTCAAACCATGGTACTGGTAATAAATACACTTACGCAAATGCGACAGGTTTGTATCCATTTTCTAATGCTTCAATTAATTCTGTATTTACAAAGCCATGGATTTTAGATAGTGGAGCCACCGATCATATCACTTCTGATTCCACACTTCTCACCAAAACATAATCATCATCCATACCTATTGTTAATTTACCAACAGAATCTACAGCATCAATCACTTCAACTGACACTGTATCTTTTAATTCTAACATCACTTTAGATGATGTTTTATGTGTTCCTAGTTTTCGCTTAAATCTAATTTCTGTAAGCAAACTTACCTCTGTCCTAAACTGTTATGCCATTTTTTTCCCACCTTTTGTGTTCTACAGGACTTGGCTACGGGGAAGATGATTGGCTCGGGTAAACAACATGGTGGTCTATATTACATGCCTCCCTTGCAAAGGATGTCAACCTGTCATCAAATTTCATAGCCTTCCAATCTATGGCATATGCGTCTTGGACATCCATCACCATCTCGTCTTAAATTAGCTTGTTCCTTATTATCATCAAATAATATTTCTTATGATAATAATTGCACTGTTTGTCCTATGGCAAAACAAACAAGACTTCCATTTCCATTAAGCTCCATATTAACTCATGCACCACTTGATTTATTGCATTGTGATATCTGAGGTCCTCACAAAGTTCATACACACTCAGGGGCACGATTTTTTCTTACCATTGTAGATGACTTTACAAGATGCACATGGATATTCCTTATGCAGCACAAGTCTGAAACTTAAAATATTTTGAAATCTTTTATTGATTTTGCTCACACTCAATTTCATGCCTATGTCAAAGCAATTAGAGTAGACAATGGTTCTGAATTTTTATCTATGAAAATTTTTTTTAGACTTCATGGCATTGAATATCAACGCACTTGTGTTTACACCCCACAACAAAATGGAGTCGTTGAAAGGAAACATCGTCATATTCTCACTGTGGCACGAGCACTACTTTTTCAATCTCATTTACCGTTACATTTTTGGGGTGAATGTGTTTTAACTGCAGTTTATCTCATTAACCGGTTGCCATCTCCATTGCTATCAAATAAAACACCTTTTGAAATACTATATAGTCGCCCGCCATCTTGATCACTTAAAGGTTTTTGGTTGTCTATGCTATGCAACTGTTGTACACCCCATTCAAAAATTTGAACCTCGTGCCAAGTATTGCATCTTTGTTGGATATCCGATTGGGCAAAAGGGATATAAACTATATGACATGGAAACCAAGAAATGTTTTGTCAGTCGTGATGTCAAATTTCATGAATCCATTTTTCCTTTTTCATCTATCTCAACCCCATCCACTTCTGATTTTGTGGTGCCTAACTTCATATCTGAGACCATAGAAATGCAGCCTATCACGCTACCATGCTCTTCTAACACCAATCCTCACCAATCTAAGCAAACAACAACATCTAATACATATGAACCCATCTCACCCACACCTGTTATTCCCTTTAGCATTGATCAATCTTTCACAAACACACCAGACGCCGAAACCTTACCACCACTTTCAGACCCATTAAATATTCCTTCTGAAACTACTACTATTCCACCTCCGAGACAGTCAACACGGCTTAAGCGACCTCCGGCATGGCATAGAGATTTCCTGATGTCATCTCAGGCACATCAATCTACCTCTGCACCAAGTCCTATACCAGGTACTCGATATACACTCTCTGATTTTCTTTCCTACTCACGTTTTTCAGCTTCCCATTCTACTTTTCTAGTTAACATCACAGATCATACTGAGCCCAAAAATTATGCTCAAGATGTCCTTAATCCAAATTGGCGACAAGCTATGAATACAGAATTAGAAGCCTTGCAGCTCAACAACACATGGAGCTTAGTCCCCCTGCCCATTGGCCACAAACCAATTGGTTGAAAATGGGTCTACAAAATCAAATACAAATCTGATGGCACCATTGAACACTATAAGGCTCGCCTTGTTGCTAAAAGATATAATCAAGTTGAGGGCATTGACTATCAAGAAACATTTTCTCCAACAGCAAAACTTACAACACTTCGTTGTCTTCTTACTATCGCCGCTGCTCACCATTGGCACATCCACCAATTGGACATTCAAAATGCTTTCCTCCATGGCAACCTCCAGGAAGTTGTCTACATGGAACCTCCACCTAGTCTTCGCCGACAGGGGGAGCACACTATATGTCGGCTTAACAAGTCTCTTTATGGACTTAAACAAGCATCAAGAAATTGGTTTTCCATATTTTCAGATACTATCAGAAAGGCCGGCTATCAACAATCAAAGGCTGATTATTCCCTTTTCACCAAGACTCAAGGTACTTCTTTTACAGCAATTCTTATATATGTCGATGACATACTTCTCACAGGAAATGATCTACATGAAATGGAACGTCTTAAAAGATTCCTTCTTAAACGCTTCTGTATTAAAGATCTTGAAAACTTGAAGTACTTTCTCGGTATTGAATTTTCTCGCTCCAGAAAAGGCATTTTTATGTCACAAAGAAAGTATGTGTTGGACATTTTACAAGATTTTGGACTCTTAGGCGCATGTCCCAACAATTTTCCAATGGAGCAGAATTTGAAACTTACTCCCACTGATGGAGCATTGCTAAATGATCCAACAAAGTACAAAAGACTAGTTTGCAGATTGATATATCTTACAGTGACAAGACCCGATATAGTTTATTCAATTCGTACATTGAGCCAGTTCATGCAAGAACCTAGAATACTTCATTGGGACGCTGTCATTCGAATCCTCAAATACATCAAAGGTACACCTGGTCAGGAATTATTACTTCCCTCCAAAAACAGTTTAACTTTGAAAGCTTTTTGTGATTCAGATTGGGGAGGTTGTCGCGCCATAAGAAGATCAGTTACAAGTTACTGTATTTTTCTTGAAAGTTTTCTCATATCATGGAAATCTAAGAAGCAAGTCAATGTCTCTAGATCATCAGCTGAGGCTGAATATCGAGCAATGGCTAACACATATTTGGAGTTAACTTGGTTGCGTTACATATTACATGACCTAAAGGTTTCTCAAACAACTCCTGCACCATTATTTTGTGACAATCAGGCAGCTTTACACATTGCTGCGAATCCTGTCTTTCATGAGCGTACAAAGCACATTGAGATAGACTGTCATATAGTACGAGAAAAAGTACAAGCCGGAATAATCAATCCTTCTTTTATTTCTTCACACTTGCAATTGGCTGATGTATTTACGAAGGCTTTAGGAAAAGATCAGTTTGTGAATTTACATAACAAGTTGGGACTTCATGATATTCACTCTCTAACTTGAGGGGGAGTATTAGTAAATCTTAATTGTATATTTGACTATTAGGAAATATTAGGTGAGTGTTATGTGTACTCTTGACTTTATGTAATGTTAGGTGAGTGTTAGGTGTACTCTTGACTATATGTAATATTAGGTGAGTGTTAGGTGTACTCTTGACATTATGTAATGTTAGGTGAGTGTTAGGTGAATATTAGGTGGGTGTTAGACTTTATGTGTTATATTTTCATGTATATATACCTCACAAGATTAATGAAACTAAAGGCACATTTTTCCTCAATTACATTTTCTCTCACTTTCATTATTTTACACATTTCTTTCATTATATTTTCAAACATTTTCATTATTTTACAGAATCTAAAGATCTTACAACTTTATCAATTGAACAATTGATGGGATCTTTAGAGTCTCATGAACAAAGGAGAATGATGTGTAATGAGCAGTCTGTAGAGAGTGCTTTTCAGACAAAGCTCAATCTTAAACAACAGAAATTCTTCAAGAAAAACAATTCAAAAAAAATGAACAGAATGATAGAAGGAAATGGAACAAGGGGGAGTCCAGCAAAAAGGAAGACAACAAGAATAAAACAGATCCAACTTCTAATGATTCTAACCTTCTAGCAAGATTTGCAAAAAGCAAGGCCATACTGCTTCAAGTTGCTGGCATCGTGGAAAGCCTCAGTGTTATCATTGTAAGAAGTTTGGGCATGTTGAAATAGATTGTAGATTCAAGAAGACCAATCAATCTAAAAAGGAGGATGACGATAAAGAGGACAATTTCTTTTATGCTTGCCAATAGGCTCTAGAAGAAAATGATTGTACCAGGCTTCTTGACAGTGGCTGCTAGGGTTGGCCCGGTTCAGATTGAGACGGTTTTGGATGAAATCAAACCGACTTAAAATTTATATGATTTTTGAAAAATTAAAACTGAACTGAACCGAATTAAAAGTGTAAACTGAATAGAACCGAACCGAAGTAATACGGTTCGATTCGGTTCAATACGATTTTAGACCTATTAGGCCTAATGCACATTTTTCATGTACTTAAATTTAATAGGTTTTAAATGGTAATTTGAACTATAGTTTTAAATTTTAGTCTTTGGGTTATTGATTTTAGAATTCAAACATGATTTTAATAGTATATTAATTATGTGTATCACTTAATCAATATTGTCTATACAAATGAATTTTATACAAATAAAATCCCTGTTTTAAACCTAAGCAAAAAAAATTCAAGCACCATGTAAGAAAGTCCAAACATATCCTAAAGAAATGACTAAAAAGTACAAATATTAACTGATTTCAATCACTGGAAAATATTTTCATCCATCCAACCAAGGTACAAACAAGCTTAAATGATCCAAATGTCCAAAATTTCAAATTAATAACAGTCTACAATAATCCAAAATAATAACAGTTCAAAAGAGTCCAGAAAGCTACTGCTCCTTTTATGTGTTCCTATACAATCCAGAAAAATAAAACAGTAAGTTATGAAAAAAAAAAAAAAAACATCACACAGTTTAAAAATAATTACACTAAGTTTGATAAGAAAAGCAAAAAATGTATTTTTGTTGAGTACAGATCCAATACAAAAGGATATCAATTGTATGATGTTGAAACTAAAAACTAGTTGTGAGTGGAGATGTAATTTTTGATGAAAAGGCAGTATGGGATTAGAAGGAGAAAAAAGAGCATGAGCAGCCACATGATTCTCAATTGGGCAGTCAACATGTACAAGATGCAACACTTTACCATCTATCTTCATTAGTCTTGGCAAGTCCAAGCACTAGTGCAGAGTTTTCTTCTCCAGAAACTCCTCAAACAAGAACAAGACCAGAAGGTTTTTTTCAATCACCATCAAGTTCAGCAAGTTCAAGCTAATACAGGTTCTTCTTCTCCAGAGAGTCCCGCAAGAAAAATTCAACGATTGAGTGAATTACATGAGTCATGCAATCTTTCTGAAGTTGAACCATAATGTGATAATGCCTTGAAGAAGCCAAGAAACATAAAGTTTGGAGGAAAGCAATGCATGATGAAATTACCATGATTGAGAAAAATCAAAACTGACAGCTTGTTTATCGTCCAAAACATTAAGAGGTAATTGGAGTTAACTGGATATTCAAAACAAAAGTTAATCAAGATGGAAGTATTCAAAAGCACAAGGCAAGGCTTGTGGCTTGAGGATTTGTTCAAAAGCCGGGTATTGACTTCTACGAAACGTTTGCTCCTGTTACAAGACTTGAAACTAGAAGAACCTTGATTGCTCTTGTTGCACAAAAGAGACAGAAGATTTATCAACTTGATGTTGAGTTAGCATTTCTGAATGAAATTTTGGAGGAAAAAGTTTATATAGAGCAGTCAAAAGGTTTCTTTGCAGAAGGGGAAGAAAATAAAGTAGATAGGTTGAGAAAAGCTCTTTATGGGTTGAGGCAAGCTCCGTAGACTTGGTATGCTGAGACTGATAAATATTTCATCATGAGAGGTTTTCAAAGAAACCAAAATGAGCATACACGTTATGTTTTGAGTAAGGGAGATGTTATTTTCATCGTTTCAGTATATATTGATGATCTAATTTTCATTGGTAATGACAAAAATATAATTCTCCACTTCAAAAAAAGATGTGATGAGCACTTGTGAGATGAGTGATTTGGGGCTGCTGCATTATTTTTTTGGGATTGAAGTATCTCAAATGAAAGATGGGATTTTCATTTATCAAAGAAAGTACACAGAAAATGTTCTCAAGAAGTTCAACATATTGGGATGTAAATCGATGGATGCTCCATTGATAGTAAATGAGAAGTTAAAAAAAGATAAAGATGGAGCTAAGAAGGCTAATGTTGCAACATGTAGAAGTCTTACTGGCAGTCTTTTGTATCTGATAACCACTAGACCTGATATTATGTTTGCAGCAAGATTACTATCTAGATACATGCAAGATCCAAGTTTGATTCATTTTGGAGCAGCAAAAAGAGTTCTGAGATATTTGCGGGGTACAATTGATTATGGAATTACGTTCAAGACAGTTGAAAACTCAAGATTAATTGGGTACTATGATAGTGATTGGACCGGTTGTCTTGATGATATGAAAAGTACTTCAGGTTATGTTTTTTCCCTTGGTTCTGGAGTATATTTATGGGTTTCAAAGAAACAAAAAGCTGTTGCACAGTCCACTGCTGAAGCAGAATATGTTGCTGCTGCAAAAGCAACATCTCAAGCTATATGGCTTCCCAGAATGAAAAGCAAGAAGGTGGAACCATTTTGTATTGTGATAACAAATCAGCAATTGTTATCGTACAAAACATATTGCAATCAAATATCATTTTGTCAGAGAGTCAATTCAGAATGAAGAAATTCAGTTGGAGCATTGCAGGACTCAAGAGCAGCTAGATGATATTCTGACCAAGGCACTTCCCAAATAAAGATTTTGCTTTTTAGGCATCAGATTGGAATTGTGAAGAAAGTGCATTAAGGGGGAGCGTTGGAATTAATGCACTTGTGCAGAAGTTTAATTAAGAGTCCAACTATTCTCAAGATTATTAAATACAGTAGTCAAAGTTAGAGGTTTTATGCATTTAATACATGTAATTTTCAAGACAGTTAGTCCTTCTGTCTTTAGAAGTCTTTATATTTGAGTTGTAACTCATCTTTGATTAGATCAGATTTCATGAGCTCTGCTCTAGCAACTCAAACATTTGCCTCTATTCTTCTCTGTTTATTATCTCTTTTACTGCCTTCTCCAACAGAATTTCCGTGATTAATTTTTTTCTCCCAATTTGAGTTTCTTTGATGCTTGAGCTTCTATTAGTTTTCAGTATATTTGCTAGCTCTTTCATAGAAAGGAAAAAGAAAAAGAAAAGAGATTTGCTATTATCTTATTAGATTTTGACAAACTCAAACAAAATTGTTTAACTGTTGAAGAGAATGAGAACTTGGTTATGTTCACCAGTATGTAAAACAACATAATTAGTTTTGATCTGATGCGTGGTAGATGGAATTCTTCACTTCATGGAGTTTTGATAATCAGTATCTCTTTTAATATTTAATATGTGGAGCGATGTTGGACATACTGATAAAAATGGACATTAGATATTTTTTTTCTCATAGAAGGAGGATGAGTAATAAATGTGAAAAAAAATAAATTATTATTTTGATTATCTATTTATCTAATTGAGATGACTCAGTTGTTTTTTTATGTGACATACTTTTCAATAATTAATAGTTCTATGTGATAATTCTTCTTAATAATTATTGGTATATAGATATTCGAATGGTCTAGTCAATATAATTTATCTATAATTTTAAAAATCTATTAAAGTTTATCAATGTATATAAAAGTTTTTTAAAATGGTAGTCTAGAAAAATCGTCTTTTATAATTTTACAAAGTTTAAAAATTAATAGAAATTTATAAATTCTATGAAAGCCGATTCCTTTAAAATAAAGTCTATAAAAGTACTTAAAAATTTAGATTAGATTCCAATAATTTTAATGTTCATCATTAATGTATTATGATATAATTTAAAATTAATTTGTTAGAGACAATATTCATTTGAAAAAGAAACCTCTTCTGAAAATTTTCAAAATTCCCATAAATCTTTCTTCACGGAGTGCCACTAATAGAATAATAAACTATAATTTAGACAAAATTATATGTAATTTTACAAAATTTAAAGAAAATTCCTCCAATCTATTTTTCATCCTCATTTACTCTGCATATTTAACATCCGAAATTTTGTTAAAACTTATACGTATGTTTGTATCTCTACTGTTCACTTTTACGTTTTACAAGTACTCACAAAATTTCACGTCTATACCCACCACGAAGAATGATCGAAAACATATAAGATATAGCGTTCGAATTAATATGAAATACGCTCAAGTGATTTAAATAGATTAGACAATTCTCACCATACATATTTACCAGTGCGCTCAAATGTTTAAATAAAGTTTTAAACACAGACATGGGACATTAATTAGGAAGAATCAAATTGTTCTTTTTCCAATCTACCATTCCATTTTTCTTCTCTCTTCCCTTCAATTTTGTTCTGATGAATCTTAACACATAAAATATTATCTGCACGAGATGTTGCATGCAACAACTTTCTTTTTATTTTTTTATCTAAAAAATAATTAATACAAGACGTAAGACATAAGCTGAGTTGTTGCCACAGTTGAGTTTCGTGATCAAACCAAACCCTACCAAAAACAACACGTGGATGCATTAGGTTGCCAACTACCCCCAATCCATAAACTAAACATTCTTCTTTTATTCTTCTTCTGTTTCTGTACCTCTCGCTGCAACCAAAAAATATATATATATATATAAAATATTTTTTTGGAAACAATGATTTTAATGAAAATTCAAAAAGTCACATCCTAAATATGTTAAAAGGTAATTAAGATTGAATAATAGGTTTTGTAACCATGGGGCCGGGACCATTTCGTTCAAGCCCAAATAAAGCGAGAGGGTGGGTGATATTACCTACTTGTTGAAAAAAATAGAGTTTTGTCCATAAATGGTGTGTGATTGTGTTAACAGAATTTTTTTTTTTTTTTTTTTTTTAGGTTTGGCTCAAATAAATACAAACTACACTGATATTTCTCTTCGTCCTGATAAGGAATGAAAATTTTGACGGATTACTATATATTTTTTCTGCCATAAAATATTTTTTTTTTTTAGTTTTTATAGTGCCGTTAAAAAGAGGAAAATTATATAATAAATACTCAACAATATAATTTTCATTGTAGATAGTCCACGCTATTTTTCGTATGGACATAGCAATTCATATTAAATTTCGTAAACATATTATAAAAAAAGTGATTGTTCATTTGTTTGCCTCTTAAAAAATTATGAAGCAATTTACTACAAAATAGTACTGTAAATATTTTCATCACAAAAAGTTTGTCGCTCACATGTTAATTAATAACATAAAGTTTAAATAAAAAAAAATTATATTTATTTTTTTAATATGCTAATACACTACTTTCGTGCCTCTCCAAAAAATAAATATAATTTTTTATTAATATTTTTAATTTTTAATACATATTTTAAAAATACACGTTAATTTTTTTTTTCATCTAATACGAAAAGATTACAATATCTTGATAATAAATGATGCCAACTATGTTTTTTTCTATTTTATTTGGAGGATAATAATTTGAACTTGAAAGTTCAATTTCTTTAAAAATGGTACCAACTAATTTTATTTATTTTTAAAATAATGGTGCGGACTAGTTGATCAATATATTTTATATTTAACAAAAATTTAAGAGTTATGAATAGTCACTTGTTTTGGTGGTTACGTACACTCCTTAAGCAACCGATGTTCAAAATTTAAGTATGTATAAATTAGTCTAACTATTGTGCATAAAAGTACAATTAGTATAGGTAGACCTCTCTCATATTGGGAGTAGACGATTTACGTTATGAAAATAGATGTCAGCAATAAAAATAGGTCGTGTTAATAAAAATTTAATCTCGATAGGTGTCACTAAACAGAAAAGTATTATATCTCATAAAAACAAAAAAAAAAAAGTTTTGGAGTTAGGAGACGTTGACATAAACATATAATATTAAAACTATGACGTGTGGTGAGCTTAGAGTCAGCCAATTAAAGTTAGTTCGAAAATAAAATTATCAATCCATTTACTTACGATGTGGACTATCCAGTCACAGGTACGATGACCAGAAGTCAGGTTTGAGTCGTTGGTGGCGCACAAAATCACGTGCCTACCTTCTTCTTCTTCTTTTTTATCTTCATCTTCATCATCTTCCCAATTCAAATTAATTAGATTCTATAAGAAGGCAAGGTACCCTTGTAAACCACTACTTTCAAAACAAGTTTTGAATATTAATATTCTCTTGTTGGTATTTTTACCTTAAAACTTCGCTTGTCTATATTTTTCCCTATATAGATACAGGAAAACACAAAAAAAATGACAAGCGAGTTCACCGGACCAAAGACGGCATGCGTTGTTGGTGGCACCGGATTTGTGGCCTCTTTGTTGATCAAGCAGTTGCTGCTCAAGGGCTATGCTGTTAACACTACAGTCAGAGACCCAGGTTTTTTTATTTTTGTTTGTTTGTCAAAGTCTGTATTTGGTGTGTTTGGATTCTTTGGGTTCCTATGTTTTCTGCATATTTTTTGACATTATGGAAAAAAAAATTAAAAAAATTTTAAAATTTTACTTTTAAAAAATTAATATAAATGACCATATTACTCTCCTTATTATTAATAATATTTTTAAAATATTATGGATAAAATTATAACTTTAATACATTTAAATATAGTTAAGAGCAAAACTATCTTTTTAATATTTGTAATTAGTTTTACTGTTAGAAAATTGGTAAAGGGATCAAATTAATACATTTATAAAAATTTAGGATTTAATAATACTAATAAATAAAACCGCGTTAAAAAATTAATAATGTTCCAAAAATTAAGAACCAAATTGATAATTGCACTAAAAAAAGTTAATGAGAAAAACTCGAAATTTTTTTTTTAAAAAAAAATTCTTTTTAAGTATTTTATAAAAAAATAAATTAATTCAAATACCCTCATATTATTTTTATATGTACCAAACATTATAGTAAAAGATTTACTTTTAAAAATTCTAATTGATATGGACATGAACCTCTTACTGCAACAATTATTTTATGCGCAGAGAACGAGAAAAAGATCCCTCACCTAAAAGCACTACAGGAGTTAGGCGAGCTAAAAATTTTTGCAGCAGATTTGACCAATGAAGGGAGTTTTGATGCCCCTGTGGTGGGTTGCGACATTGTCTTCCATGTTGCAACACCAGTCAATTTTGCTTCTGAAGATCCAGAGGTATAAAATATAAGATATATGTTTTTTTTTTTTTTTTTTGCTTTTCTTAAACATCAAAGATCTTCAATAACAAGGCTGTTTACTTTGTTTTTGGATACAGAATGACATGATCAAGCCAGCAATTAAAGGAGTGTTGAATGTTTTGAAAGCCTGTGCAAAAGCAAAGTCTGTTAAACGGGTCATCATGACATCTTCAGCTGCTGCTGTGTCAATCAATACACTTAGTGGAACAGGTTTAGTCATGGACGAGAAATGCTGGAGTGATGTTGAGTTTTTGACTAGTGAAAAACCACCAACTTGGGTAATTAACAACTCCTTTTAATGTCTCCTGATGCATTTATATACTTTGAAGCTCAAGCAAGATATTTCGAGTAAGTTTTAGCATATTGAATAAGAGTAATATGTTTTATCTGGATTTTGCAGGGGTACCCTGTGTCCAAGACCTTAGCTGAAAAGGAAGCTTGGAAATTTGCTCAAGAAAATAACATTGATCTAATTACTGTCATCCCTACTCTCATGACCGGCCCTGCTCTCACGCCAGATATTCCGAGCTGCATAGGCCTTGCCACGTCTTTGATTACAGGTTTTCGATTAGCTATGTTTCGGTTGAGATGGTGTTGCTAGTGTGAAAGGCTATTTGAACAAACAAAATGGCACTTCAAACGAGTGTATCTAGATAAAGATGTATTGCTGTTTTTTTTATGGGGTTTCAACATTTTTCTGCAGGTAACGAATTTCTCATAAATGCCATAAAAGGCATGCAATTGCTGTCAGGTTCATTCTCCATTACACATGTGGAGGATGTTTGCAGAGCCCATATTTTTGTGGCTGAGAAAGAAACTGCTTCTGGTCGATACATTTGCGCTGCTGTCAACACCAGTGTTCCTGAGGTTGCTGAGTTCCTCAGCAAAAGATACCCTCAGTACAAAATTCCAACTGAGTAAGCCACCAGCCTGATTACTCAAAACAATCCAACTTTGCTGTTTTACAAGAATACATTCTTCATGTATTGGTTATAGGACTCTTCGGATAATGTCCAAAAATGTTAATTTCTCTTCAATTTAGGAGATTTGTTGTTTAATTTGCAGTTTTGGAGACTTCCCCACCAAGGCAAAGGTGGCCCTTTCCTCCGAGAAGCTTATTAGCGAAGGATTCAGCTTCAAGTATGGGATTGAAGAAACCTATGATCAAACTGTGGAGTACTTGAAGACTAAGGGGGTGCTCAAGTGAAAAAACCTTGATATTTCTGGTGTGCACTTGAGTGATCATCAAATTGCGTGGCGTTTGCTAAAATGCTCTAATTTGGGTTGTACTTGTACAAGCTGTTTTATGATAATGTCCTGGTAAGTTTCTTAAATAATATCCGAGTGCCCCAAGCTTTGCAAAGTACTTGCAGTATAAAGAATCACAAGTGATTTTCTACATTAAAGACTTTAGGCTCAAGAAATTATACTGGAAACTAATCAGATAAGTGAAAGTACTCATTATAAAGAACTGCAAATGCATTTAGACCCCTCATAACTAACAATGTATATGTGAAAAATCGAAAAGGAAAACCATGTAAAACTGAAAAAATCGCTTATCATATACCTGCACACCTCATTTCACCGTTCAGTTAAAGAAGATCATGGCTAACTGACAGATCCAATTCAAAACAAGGTTCCTTTGCTATGGCAGGGATGTTTTGTCTTTGATTCCTGCTTCTATGCCTCAGCTGACAAGTCCAATATAGCACCTGAACAACGTCCCTCATAGAAGGCCATTTTCTGGAGATAGGTTTGATGCATTTGTAAGCAAGGGCAGCCATATCAGTGAGTTCTTTCACATCAAATTTTCCATCAAGACGAGTATCCGCTCTCTCTCCCCATGCTCCAGTACCGTCTGTATCAATCGCTGCCTATTCGCATGAATCAGAAGAAAATAGTGATGTGATATCATTGCTAGTAACATACACAGAAAAAAGAGACAGAAATCTTACGAGTTCCACATATTCCATGAGACCTTGTTGAGGATTCCTGCCCGAAATTCGTTCAAAGAGTAGCACTCCAAAACTATAAATATCACTTTTCTTCGTAAATTTTCTGGTTCACATATACTCAGGATCCAGATATCCAACAGTTCCCCTCACTTTTGATGAATGTGGAATAATTATCTCCTCTCTTGAAAGCCCAAAGTCAGCAACTTGCTCAGCACTGAAACGTTAATATCCAGCAACATCATATCTAGAAATCATCAATTGAAAATGGATCATTTTTTACAGACTAAGAATATGACTCAAAATATCAGGATAAGCAAAGCAAGAGTCACATACTCTGGCTCTCATAGAGTGGTCCAACAGTATATTGGAAGACTTTAATGTCACGATGCACAACCGGAGGAACACCCTGTCGTAAGAAAACGAATAAAATTGAATAAGCTGGTAGCATGAACATCTTTTCGAAAGCTCCTTGAAGTGGTTTTAAGTAACCATACCCCATAATGAAGATATCCTAATCCCCTTGCAACATCTAGAGCTATTTGAACCCTCGAATCCCAGCTCAATGGCTCACGGTTTTCATCTGCCCTCACAAAATGTGTAATAGGCGTGCATTATTATGGAATAATGTTTAACTGGAAACAATCTATACTACAAATGATGCTAGTTGTGTTTGTAGAAGAAACTTGCTAGTCTTTTCATGGGAATTTTGAACTCGTTGATAGTTTCTAGGTGTCATACCGAATAAATGTGAAGAAACACTACCATTGCTCATGCAAACATAAATAAGCATGTGTTGGCCTCTATCTGCGCTGTATCCAACCAGGTTCACTAGGTTCTTGTGGTGTAATCGTCCGAGTAATAGAACCTAATATATCAAAGTAAAAAAATATATATATAATTCCATACTAGTTTCTGTAAATCTGCTCTCTCCAATTATGATTTTGTCACAGAATTAGCAAACTTTTCAATTCAAGGGAATATAGAACAGTAACATGCAGATATGTGTAATGTGAAATGTATAAATTTCAAGGTGTCAGATTATAATCCATCATTTTTACCCCTGTTAAAAACTCCATCTCCCCTTGCCTTGAATTTGTACCTAATACTTTAACATCAACTGTTTCCCCATTTGCCATGTGAGCTCTATAAACAGGACCAAATGCTCCTTTGCCTATTGTTGTAGTAAAATCAAGAGTTGCTCTTTGTAAATCTGTGTCAAATACCGAATTCCATTTAACTATTAAAACAAATAGACAAAAGTAAAAACAGACAAAATCTACTCCATTAAAATCAGACATATTTGTACAAAGATAAAGAATATCATTTATCAAACATACTTGAAAGCATGCTTGGGTATTCCACAGGCTGAGGTTGTAACACCCCCTGACCTGACCCGACCCGACTGGATCGACTCAGGAAGCGTTATGGGTTTTCAAAACTTTTCAGAACTCTGTTTAAAATCTGAAAACCAAATAATTTATAATTTAAAATCATTTCTTGTGAGCCCATCAAAATCAGTTTTAAAAATTTCGGCAGAGTTTCCTCTATTTTTCTGATTTTCCAAAAATCCTATTTTTCAACAAAATCTCAAATATTATAATAGTAACACTTCAAAATTCATTTCTCAATCAAATGCGCACTCTACCATATAGTGCGACTTTCCCAAACATTTACAATAAAACAATACTTAAGTTATAATTACAAAACTTTGAAAATATAAATCATCAAACAAATATTTACAAAAATTTATATATAAAACAACTTTACAAACTTCTATATATGCATGCTTAACATAATAAGATATATACAAAGTTTAAATATAACTACCCAAAAATATAGTGACTCTGAATCTCTGTCTGCAGTTGCCTCCTCTTTAGTCTTTTTCTCCGCTGGTATCTTTATTACCTGCGCGTGATAAAATCAGCGCGCTAAGCAATAATGTTTAGTGGGTGTACACTAAACTTATTTATTAAAAGTCATGAAATATTCTACAAAATAACATCATATTCAAATATATTATATGCAACTCAAATAAATTTCCAAAATAAAATGTCATAGCACGAAGATATAAAAACATATCATTATTTAATCCAATCAATAAAATAAAGCGTACGGAATCAATTTCTAAATTCGTTTATAAACATTTTATTCTATTTATTTCAATCCTGGCCCTTTGGTATACTCAACATAATTTCAGGACTGGAATATGGGCCGTTCGACTTCTCAGTGGCTGTCTGTCGAATATAACTCCCAACCCGAGGACCGGCTCTTGGGGCTCGTACTATCCAAGGGTGGTACATATAACTCCCTACCCTAGGACCGAGTGTTCGGAACCTAGAGAGGTACATATCTCCCTATCCCAGAATGAATCCTTAGGAAGATACGTGTCTCCCTACCCCATGACGAATCCTTAGGGAGGTACGTAATATCAACATCAATATCAATAACGGTGCAGTACTGCTAAGTAAACCCAACTGGTATACCAACCTCCTATATCCGTATATATGTCCAAGTATCCTAGGGCCATTTTACAATATCATTTCTTTATGGTCAAATTAAATTTTATTAAATTCAAATCAATAAACACATTTACAAAATTCAATATATATATATATATATTCACACAAGCATTGATTATTTATGCAACAAAAAAGATTGAAAAGAAAATAAAATTATGTTTTCTAACACCAGAAAAAGATGTAAAAAATGAAACATCACCATTTATCGACAAGGCTGCAGTAGTAGGTCATCTGTGTTCTCTCTTTTGATGGTTATGGACGTTTATTATGGCACATTTACTCTTGAAAAAAATCATGTTTATTATTTTGATATTGTTTTCAGATTCAATAATCCTGTAATGGTAGTGAAGTGAATTTGTTGAAAAATATATAATTAGCTTTCCATATAACAAAATTGACAGTCAAACTAAATTCTATATGGAAGTCACTGAGCCAAAAATATGTGTCACAACACCGGTTTTATTACTAAAATGTTCATACACCAAAAATACTTCTTCTTTTTTAACATGTCCTTACAGTACTGACGACTTAAACCTAAGACATTACCAGACTGAATGAGCACTCTTAACATCTAACCACATTAGACCGTGAAATACTTAAAAGGGCATTATTATTCATTATAAAAATTATGAGACACTAATCATAAACTTTAATATTTTATTCATAAAAACTAATTCTTTTGAAGCTAGAATGAGTTTTCCTTAATATACAAGATAATGTATGAAAGGCTCCTCAAACAACTATAAGATGTCCTGCTCTTTAGCAAAGACTTCAACAAGATGTTATATTTTTCCATTTTCCATAAAAATAGATTGGCTTAAGGAGGACACCAGAAGATGCTGATCATAAATGAGAAGATTGGTTACGGATAAAAGAAAAGAGACATGGAAAGGTAGGTCAAAGAAAGCCATGATTGAAATTAAAGACTTGTTGGTTGGTGCTATTCGGATATGTATTCTAAAATGTTATTTAAAAAAACTAGAATTTTTTAATTTTTTTATAACTAAGAAGTTGAAAACAACAGGACGCCTGCATTTTGCCAATGTATTTTCTACTGAAAACAAAAAATTACGAAAACACGTTCATTAACCATTTCTTGAAAAAAACACAAGAAATAGAAACGGGTTATTAACTTCATTTTAACCTTTTTACTGTTGGGCACATTTGCTTTTTTTTTTTTTACCAGCTCGGTAAGGGGTATATAGAACCTATTAAATGAAAGGCTAATTACAATGACACCCTAAGGTTTGACATAATTACATAGATAGACAAGGTTTGCACATATCAGCACTAACTTACCTTGAAGTTTTAATATTGTTACACAAATATCCCCTGCCGTTAGTGTCAGTCCGTTAATATTAGTGTATCAGTGTAAAAGTAAGGGTAAAATAGTAAAGTTACCAGATAAGTCAGATATAATTAATGCTTCTACAGTTATTATATTATTAAATAATTAACTTAATAATTAAAAAGAAAAAATAGCATTGGAAATTGTGTTTAATAAGTTAATAATTTAACAAACTATTTTATTCCCCCCATTAGTGTCAGTTCGTTAATATTGTTAAAGAAGATGAAGATGCGGATTGATGAAGATGAATTAAATTGATGAAGATGAATGATGTCAAAACCTTGTTTATGTGCGATGTTGTGATGGGCATATTAGTTGTGATGTTGTATTGGGTCTGGATTTGGATTTTGAATTTTTTCTAGGCGTGATTGTGATTGTTTTCTGGGAAAAAGAAAATGAATAGAATGGTTGTGATGTTTGATGAAAATAATCCTAATATCACCAAACCCAATAATGTTCAAGGTGAAAAATAAAAAAAAAAATGAACTTTTTTTATGAGTTGTGAAATGAGCAGCAAATAATCGTTCATGACTCCTCCTTAAGTTTTTTTCATTATTATAATTGTCATTTTAAAATTAGTTTAGAAGCAAAATAGGAATATAATTTGGTTTTACGAGATAAAAAATGTGGCAATTAGAGTGGCAGACTGTCTTTCAACTTTTTTAGGGGCATTTTAGTCTTTTACCCTTTCTGTTGCACTGACACACTAACTTTAACGGACTGATACTAACGGCAAGGATGTTTGTGTAATAACATTAAAACTTCAGAGTAAGTTAGTGCTGATATATTCAAACTTTATTTATCTGTATAATTATGCCAAACCTTAGGGGTGTCATTGTAATTAGCCCTTAAATGAATATGCTGGATTTATTAAAAATAAAACTATTAAACATTTTACAGATTCAAGTTATATATATTAGGATAAATTAGAGCCAATCTACTTGGGGTTTGCCTTTTTACAGGTGCAATTAACTTATTGAAAAACTAACAGTTAACTCCACTATCGTTAGCGTTGACCGTAGATCTTTTTAAAAGTGTGAAAAGACCAAAATACCCCTAATTAAAAATTATAAAAACTAAAATAAAAAAGAAAAAATTACAGCTAACCTACCTGGGGTTCAGCTTTTTACAGGCGGAATCAACTTATTGAAAAACTAATAGTTAATTCACCTGCCGTTAGCATTAACCATTAAAGATGATCATTTTAAAAGTGTAAAAAAGCTAAAATGCTCCTAATTAAAAAATAAAAAATAAAAACAAATCTATATCTCCACCATTCAAGTGGATGGTAGAGATTTATTCAAAATAGAAAATTTAAAATTAAGTATAAATTTAAAAAAAATTATTAAAGAAAACACTGAAGATTTAAAAAAAAATCTAAATCCATTAAAGATCCACGGAGGTCCTCTATGGATCTCCCATGGTGGACCTCTATGGGAGACCATGAAGGAGATACTAACCTCCCTTTCATCGTGTGACAAAGGTCGTTGCACCTGGGGAGGCGAATAGCCTCCCATTGCAATGAAAGGAAGGCTTTTCCCCTTCCATTCGTCGCACCAAGTCGAACCAAGGGAGGCACTTTGCTTCCCCTGATTCGTTGATCTCCATGAATCTTCCATCTATGGAGGTTGCTATTTTTTTTTTTATTGGTTTTAATCACCACCGGTCCATTTAAGATGCACGGATAGACGGTGTAGATCTTAAGTGTATTATTTTTTTATTTTTTTTAAACAAATATTTACCATTCATTTCAAATGAGATGAACGACGAGGATCTTAAATTTTTTTTTAAAAAAATAAATTAAAATGACTAAAATGCTCTTAGAATAGTTGATTTTGATCAATGTTGACTAACGACATGGAAGTTAATTGTTAGTTTTTCAACAAGTTGATTCCACCTGAAAAAGGAAAACCCCAAGTAGGTTGATTGTAATTTGTCCCAATTTAAATGGCCAATGACCATTCTACCCTTTTAGTTAGGTTCAACTGTTAGCACTCGATGGTCAATAGTAACGAAAGGGGGGTTCGCTGTTAATTTTTCATAAAGTTATTTCCGCTTGTAAAATAACAAATCCTAAGTAGGTTAACTGTAATTTGTCATATATATCATATGGATGATGTTTATTATTTTTTAATAATACATATACCTTTCCTAAGATTAATAAAATATTTTTTTTATTATAATTAAAAAAACATAAAAATACACTAATTAATGGGCTAATTGTAATAAAGTACCCTGACGTTTGGTCATATTACAATGAAATCGTGAGTTTAGCCTTAATTGCAGGTTAGTACCCTAACGTCAGTTGACCAGTCAAATATAACGTTTGACTTTGACTTTTGGGTAAAATGACATAATTGCCCCTAATTAAATAAAAAATAAAAAAATTAAAAAATTAAAATTTTTTAAAAATGGATTGATGGACGGTGGAGATGCATTTTAAAAATAAAAAAAACTTTTAAAATCATACAACTAAAAACATAAAAAAAAAATTATATTAAAATTTTTTTTAGTGTTCTTGGTGGAGATCCAATCTGGATCTCCACCGAGAACACCAAGAACAAAACCAAAAAAAAAAACCAAAATTTTTTTCACCTTCACCTTTTTCACCTTCATCTAACCCAGAAGGGTGCATCTTCGAACCCTTCTGGGTTCGTGGAACCCAGAGGGTTCTATTTGAACCTTTTTGGGTTTGATCTCGAACCCAGAGGGTTCGTTCTTCGAACCCTTCTAGATTCGATCTGTTCGAGATCGAACCCAGAAGGGTTCGAGATTCATCGAACCCAGAAGGGTTCATCTTCGATCCCTTCTGGGTTCGATCTCGAACCCAGAGGGTTCATTCTTCAAACCCTTCTGGGTTCGAGATTCATCGAACCCAGAAGGGTTCATCTTCAAACCCTTCTGAGTTCGAGATCGAACCCAGAGGGTTCGTTCTTCGAACCCTCTGGGTTCCACGAACCCAGAGGGTTCGATCTTCTGGGTTCGAAAAATGAATTGAAAATGTTTTTTTTTTTTTTGGTTGTGTTCTTGGTGAAGAACACTAAAACTAAATTTTTTTTTCATTTTTTTATTTTAATTTTAAGTTTTTTTTAATTGTTTTTGTTAATATAATCTCCACCGTCCATCAAAATTGATGGACGGTGGAGATTTATTTAACTTTTTTTTTTATAATTTATAAATTTTTTTTAAATTTTTTTAAAATAAATTGAGGTCAAAAGACCAAAATACCCTTTGACTATTGGTTGACCGTTAACTCTAACGGTCAACCAGTTAGTCAAGGGTACTAACATACAATTAATCAGTTAGTTAAGGGTATTAACATGCAATTAAGGCTAAACTGACGATTTCATTTCAATATAACTAAATGTCAGGGTACTTTATTGCAATTAGCCCCTATTTAATTTTAAATTAATAAAAGTTGACCATGGTTATTTAATATATATTTTTAAAAAAAATGTTTTATAGAGGGATTTGATAGTTAGAGAAGGATAATTTAGTTATTTTTATTCATTTTTAATATTTTAAATCAAATATAATAATGAAAAAAAATTAAAATTGGTACAGACGATCTCCATAGATGGACCTCCCCTACCACGAGCTAGGGAGGTAGGGGAGGTCGTACTTATATTTCCAAGTTTATTCTTTGTTTGTAGCAACGCATCTGGCAAGATCAGCATTTGTAGTCTGTAACAATCATTGTCATTGATATTCAGATTCCACTAATTAACCCACAATAGCCACAAAACTAAACTTTAAACAAAACAGAAATCATTTAGTACCAGACAAACAAATGATAATAGTGTACAAGTAAAATGCGAGTATATTGAAGTACCTCCAATTTAGCCAATTGTGCAAAGGCTTCCATTCTTGTTTGGATCCCATATTGGTCCGTTCACTCCTGTTCCTTCACCTCACCAATCTTGTAAACATAGGTTTTAGATTGGCTTTTTTCTGTGTCAAAACATTCGCTTGTAATGTAGTTGCATAGTTAGTCCATTTGTGGATTTGCTCTTCAAGTCAAGCAACTTTGTAAATTGTAAGCCTCATTGTCATCTTCAAGGGATCACACTACATGGCAAGATTATATCTTGACTTGTGATTTTTGAAGAGATTTAAGCACACATATATGCATTGCATATACATGTGTCGCTGCATTGTGTTTCAATTGGTCACATGCAAGCCTCGTTAGTAAATCTTGTGATTGCATGTTGTCTTGCATAAATCATTTTCTAGTTGAAAACATCATACTCGAGCCTCATGTCCTTTGTGTCTGTCAGTAGTGAAACAACCACTGAGAATCTAAGTTGGTTCTCACTCGCGACCTTATGCGTGACCTCGTGCTTGCGGTGGTTGTTCACAGTTTCAGCTAGTAGCAACTGGTTAGCTCTCGTGACAGCATGACTAGATCTTATGATCGCGATGTTAGGTCGAAGTTTCAACCAGTAGCCACTGGTTGTCTCTCGATACCATATGATGCAATCCCCTAATTGCACGTTGCTTTGCAGGCTCAGACCAGAATATATTGGTCTTGTTTCGTGATGGTATGACACAACCTTATTTCGCAGTATGCAATCGCAAGTCCATTCCAATGATTAGATGGTTTAGGCCTTCTTTAAAGATAGCGTCATGCTTGGTGCATGGGACTAGGAGTAGGATGTGATTATTTTTAGTAAATCTAGTTCTAGTCCCATGTTTGGTGTAGGTAAGGGGATTGAATTATTTAGTCCCACCTTTAAAAATAGTCTCATTACAAAGAGGTTGGTATTAAGTAGTCCCATGCTCTTAGGATTAATGTTTTTAATATAATATTATTAAATAAATTTAAATAGCTTATATAAATAAAATATATTTTTATATTTAAATAATAATTTATATAAATTAGATATATTTTATTTAAAAATGGTATAATAAATAATTTATTAATGAGCAAATTGCAATGGAATACCCTGACATTTAATCATATTATAATGAAACCGAACTTTTACTTAAACTACGATAGTACCTCAGATAATTATCAATAGTCCCTAACTTATTTGGAAATATATATTTTTTTTTACATGTTTTTACTTTTTTAATTCATATGATTCCTAACGTTTCCAAAGTACATCAATTTTGTCCCTATGACCAAAGTTTAGATGGTCAAATCTAACATAAAGTATAAATTGACCATTTTATCCTTTTATTAAATTATTAAATTAGAAAGATAATTTTACCCCTAAATTTTTATATTTTAACAATTTTACATATTTAGATAGTCCAATAAGTAATTGATATATGTTATAAAAACTTAAATTTTTTTAAAAAAAAAACTTAAAAAGGATTAAAAAAAAAAAAGTAACATCATTTATTAAAAATAAAAATAAAATTGAAGAATAAATACTTATAAAACTCAAAATTTAGTTAAAAAAAACTAAAATGTTAAAATATTATATATACATGTGTTGTGTATAAAATCACACGGGCCCAAACATGCTTAAAAAACGCTGAAACTACCAAAGAAAACCCAACTCACGTACAGGGCCAAAGGATCACTATAGGACCCAATGGGCCACAAACCCAGTAAACCCTGAAGGAGGAAGCAGCAAAGGATTCCAAGTACAGCACCTCGCGGAAACGATCAACCAATAGGAGGGTAGTCCGCAGCTCACCAGACGCGAAGCCCGTAACTCGCAGGTGATGCAGCCCGAAACCTCAATTAAAGGAAGAATCCCAAGAATACAGGAATTACACTCGGTCAACTAGACAAACTCCCAATCAACCTCAAATTCCTCGCAATAAGCTATTACATTTATATTAAACCACGTCCATTAAGGGATATATTTTCTCCCTTAAAACAGGTAATTAGATTCCATGTAAAATAGGATGACTCTCTTCCCTTCACACAATAAAAAAGGAGCGGGATACCCCTGTTACACAGGTTACCAATTTTTCTAGAAAACACAAGCATAAGCGAGCTTCGCAAACACACATAGCGAGCTCGACTTAAATACAAAGAACAGTGGATGTAGGCACTCCTTGGAGCTGAATCACTTTAAAAATCCTCTCCTTTTTGTCTTTTTATTACTCTAATCCTTTAAATCTCACATATTCATCGATTTACCACGTTGAACAGATTCGCACGTCAACAGTTTGGCGCTAGGGGGAGGGCCACTAGAGGATTCAAACCTCCACCCCCGATAAGAAACACTCATTTCTAGTTTTCTAATATCCATTTTACAGGCAGAATATTTCAGACGATAGCTGATGGCAAGAGGTGTAGGCACCCGATCCAGGACACTACGAAGCAGAGAATACCCTTGTTGGCTCCATTTCTTGATAAAAAATGGGCCTTCATTAATACCTTTCTTTACCTTCTTTTGTCCCGTTCACATATATTTATTGGATGTTTTGATGTTTTCCTTGAGTGTACAGGCCTTAGGTGAATATTATAGAAGATATAACAAAGTTGGAAGAATTTAAAATTTCTCACTGCAGACCGGTTAAGTGTCGGAGGCTGCCATAAATGGTAGAGGATGAACTGGGTTTCGAGCTTTATATGTATTGAAAGATATAGATATCTACTTTCTAATGCATTTTACGGTTCATGATTTGGAGTTTTCTAAATGAAGTTATGGTCATTTTAGTAACAGTGTGAAATCTTGAAATTTAGCCCAGTAGGTCCCGCGACCTGAGATCGCACCCGCACCTCGCGTGCACTGATCCAGCAGCACACACGACCTTGGCTCACGCTTCCACCTCGTGTGCACTGATCCAGCAACATCACAGTATGTAGCGCGACCTTGGGGCGCGCCTATCCCTCGCGCGCGCAAGAAGCAAAACATCATAGTGTGTAGCGCGACCTAGCTCACGCAACCTTGGGTCGCGTCTCTCCCTCGTGGCAATGTTAATTCCAACAGCCCTAGCTGTACTCTTTAAATAGAAAACGAGGGAGAGAAGAGAAGGAGTTTGGCTAGGCTCTAAGAAGAGGACCAAGAGGAGACCAAGAGAGAAGAGAAGAGGCAAAGAGGGGAGAAGAAGATCATCTTGGAAAAAGAGGGTTTGGATTCAATCCTTGAGCCAAAATCTCACCATCAAGCTTGGATTTGGAGAAAGTAAAAGCTAGACAAATTCACAAGAGGAGGAGGGCGAAAGTTCATCATACTTAGAGTTTTTCTATCCCTTTCCTTCTTTATTTTCTTGCTTGTAACTCTCTTTATTAATTAGAAAACATGTTTAGTTGTGAATCTTTGATTATGAACTAAACTTGTAAGTTAGGGTTTTGATGGATCCTTTTCTATGAAACTTGAATGAGTTGATTGTTTAATTTGTTATGGTTGATTATTATGTTGTTGAGTGGTATTATTATGCTTAATGCTTTTGAATGTGAAGGCCTATATTTAGATGATAAATTGGTTGTATGTTATGTACCGAGAGAAGACGCCCACAACGTGATCGATGTAATGTCCACCACAAGTAGAATTAGATAGAGATATACTAATTTGCTTGTGTGATCATATAGGGTGTTTATTGTGACTAATGCATTTTTATGCACTTGGATATACCATCGAGAGATAGGATATTAATGTATGTGGTAATAGGTCCAACTTACCTCGAGAGGGGACTTTGGATAATTTAGATAAACACAATCATCAACATGAATAATTAAACTATAACAATGTGCTTTCATGAAATTCAATTGGATGGATTAGGTGAATTCAAATACCCTAGCTCATCTCTCAATTTGGTTGTTTATTTTACGTTTTATGTTTGTTAGTTTTATTTTTCGTTATCTTATTTTAAACCATCCGATTGTCCAAATAGAAATAGACTTAGTTAACTTTAGTACTCAATGCCTAAATATCCCTGTGGAGACAATAATTTACTCATCAATGTATTACTTGTGCCGACTCCGTATACTTGTAGGTACAAAATGGAGTAACAAGTTTTTGGCGCCGTTGCCGGGGATATTTTAGTTGTGTTGATATTAATACCGATTAGGTCTATAGCTACTTTGGATTTGTATATATTTTATTTTTATTAATTTTGTTTTTCTTTTTCTGTACAGGAAATGTATTCTTGGTATGAGGCACCTGAGCTTATCGAGGAAGTGGCGACTAGAGACTATGAAGCACTTTTGAGCTGTTTCTTATGTGGGGGGCCGCATGTGAGTAATGATTGTCAGGTGGGCAATTCGTTTGCTGAGAGCCGTTATGAGGAACAACAGTATGAGAACTAACTATACTTTCAACAGAACAACCCTTACCCGACTATAGACTATGGAGCACCACTGAGATGTTTCTTATGTGGAGGGCTGCATGTTAGTACTGATTGTCAGGTGGGCAACCATTTACTGGGAGCCATGCTCGAATTGCTCAGCATAGTGACCAAGGCACTCAACAGACTCAAGCAGATGCTCAAAGCTTGACGATTCAAAGCAACCAATTAGCTACAGATATCCAATGGCAAGAGCACGAACCAAATCCTATGGTGCAATGCAATGAAACGGCCGTGGAAATCGAAGAGTAAATTGAGCAGCAGATTTGGGTTGATCAAGTAGAGATGGAAGGGAGCAAGAGCCAGTTATATGAAGATGATACATCTACCTTTCCAGAGCCGCTTGAGATTTTTCTAGTCCACAGTGCCACTGCAAAAGAAGAAAGCCACCAAGATACATACGTTTCTGTAGACCTCGGAGAAGGGAAGCCCAAACTGCCTCCGCCTTTTGAGCAAAACCCGCACTTGGGCCTTAAAGAGATACCTTTACATTCAAGGTATGCAGTGCTAGGAGAGTCGTCTTCTCTTCCAGTCATTTGGTTAGGATGGTGCGGTAAGCTGATGAGGAGATACCAATTATGGGGCATGTGGGCGAAAGCTGAAGCGATGAGGTAAAATCTGTATATTCTTTTCTTTTATTTTATTTTGATTTTTTAGTTTAAATTTTCTAGTGTTTCGTAACTATTTCCCATGAACCTTTTGAAGTGTTGTGCCTTGTGTTGAAAATTTTAAAGTTCGGGGGAAGTTTGGTTGGATGTACATAATATTGAAGTGTTTGATTCCTTTGATTTTGTTTTTGTTTGTATTTGTGTGTCTAGTTAGATTGTTTTTAATTTTCATCTCTAGTTTTTAATTTTTATTTCTTGTTAACCCATCTTCCTCTTACGTAAGGTGTTAAAACGTTAAAGGCAATGTTTATCTTAGGTTTGGGGGTGGTTTTTGGTTATTTGGTTTTCATTTAATTTTTCTTGTGTTTTGGTTGTGGTTAGTTGACGTATATCGGTTGGAAACCTAGACTTTCCTTACACGTATTTTGCATTTGGGAGACTTAGGTATAACAACGCCACGTACGTTTAGTCCGTGTTTAGTTCAGTCTAGTATGTTTAGTTCAGACTCTGAACATTGTAGAACCTTTATTGTTGTCTTGTATGCGCTTTCCGTTGATGCATAGTTGTTAGCTTTTTCAATGAATTTGAATTTGTTTGGGACCACTCAGATTTTTTTTGTGCCGTGTTTTCCACCGCATTGTGTTGTATTTTGTTTATCTTCTTGTGAAAACATGCCATGTTCGATAGACTAGGATAAATAGTTGAGACTTACCCAGTGAGTTTTTGAGCTTATATTGTGTTATTTGATAGGGTATTTTCATTTCTACTCTATACACACTTATCTTCAATTTTGATTGATTAATTGGGTCTCATTTAGGTTTTGCATTGAACATTTTTGAACAACTTCTATGATATCATGTGTTTACTCTATGTTGAGTTGGTTCTTTCCTTTAGAAGTGATGTAAGCTATGCATGTTGAGCCACTAAAAAGCCAAAAATTCATCCTACCCTTGTGTGTGCTCCAATAACCATTTTGAAGCCAAACACTTAGACGCTTTTTCTTTCATCACCTACATAAATCCAAAACCAAGCTCTGAATATGAAATAACCTTACCCTTTTAGCTTGGATTATTTTAAGATGAAAAGAAAAGAGAAAAATCGCATGGATGAAGTGTATATGAAATATACCAAGGTAAATGTACTATTGTTGTGATTGTTGAAAAAGAAAAGGAAAAGAATAAACAAAAGGAATCATGCAAAGCATTGTGGCATAAGAATTGAAAAAAATAAAATAAAAGAGAATGATCCATGTATTGAAAAATGTCATGTAATCTCTTAATTTGATCTAAAGCCTTTGCATTCCTTTTTACCATTTCTTTCTTAACCTATCACCCAATAGCCTCATTATAACCTTTATTAAGACCTACTGATCTTTTGGGGAGTCTAGCTTTGGAAGCTCGCCTACGATGGGGAAGAGAATTTTCTTCTTGTTGAAATTCCACAGCAAAACAAGCTTGGATCTAAGATATTGTGCTAAGAAACACATGTAGCTCGCGTTCACTATAATGCTCAAGGAGTAGAATAGAAGCTCTTAGAATAAAACTCGGAATTCGCCATCATACTTCAAGAACTACGTAAAGAAGACACGTATATCCCAAGTTCACTATTGTGCTTGGAGAGTCGCGTAGAGAAGCTCGCTCGCATTTAGGAGACAATTGATATGCTATTGTCTCTCTGCCTCATAACAAGTTTGAATTCAGAGTGGCATATGACAGTCAGGATGGGGAAAACAATTGTGTTCAAATAATCAGGATGGAATTCGCCTCGACTATAAACCTCTCAGGATAATTCTCTAGAAAATCGCTCAGAACCTAGACAACACACTTATCAAACACATGCGGAAGGAATTTATGCTCAAAGAAATACGAGTATACAGCGCATGCGAAAATCAATTTGAAAAATGCTATTTTGTCGCAAATACATCTCATTGAAGGAATCAAACATTATGAACAAAATATCAACATGAAAACCTCTACATTATGTGTGAAGCTCGTACTGATTGAAAAAAACAAGCTCAGTTAAGAAGGAAGAACCAGAAGGTGAGAAAGTCATTGAAAGGGCGTCAACTTCACCATAGCCGCATCAACAAGGTAGGGAGGTCGCAATACACCAAGAACCTGCTGAAAATGATGTCCACAAATGCAAAAAGGCAATAAGTTTTGAAGGAGGAAGAAGACATTTGTCGGATCCGGCCAATTATAAGACCTTAAGCTTGACCATCACTTTTGGGAGAGATTATTCAGATCTGGTCAGGCAGGAGATCTTAACATTGACCGTCATTTCCATCATCGGCACCCTAATCCTCTTTGGGGGCTTCGATAGCACCCGCAGCCTGAAGTTCCTCAAACTCTTTAATCAGCTCCTCAACGGACTGACCTAGGAAGCCTAATGGCAAGTTTGGATGGTGAAGCCAAATACTGTAAAGAAGATCACACTGGGCTTCATCAATCACGACCACCTTCTCCTCCTCCCAACACCTCTCCCTCTAGGAGAGCTCCTCATTAGCTCTGGCCAAGCCCTGTTTTAGCTCATTCATTTGTCCCTGGGCTTGAGCCACCTCTCCACGAGCCCGTTCAGCCTCGGCCTTCTTCTCTATTAATGCAGTAGCTGATCCTTTCAGCTCCATCTCTAGGGCCTTCTCGTAAGCTGGTAAGTTCTCAAGTTTCACCACCAGCTCCTTTTCATGGCCCTCCGCAATGGCAACCCCCTGATTCGCTTTAGAAGCTCATCACGAAGAACCCTCCTCTCCGCGTCATTGTCCTTGGATTCGAGCATGATTTTATATAAGAAACTGACGGTCTGAAAAAGCAAAGTAGAGTCAATAAGCCATGAAACAATGTATACGTACACAAGGAAAGGAGCACGCATGGGAGCTTATAAATTTGCCAGGAGAGCATGACAAACTAACATATGACGAAGGTCTGGGCCCTCGTCCTCCTCGATGCACTGGCTCAGGCTCCCAGTAAGGAACTCATCGTAAAACATTGAAGCTCGCTTAAGGTACTCATGTTCAGAAAGCAGCGTTTAGCCTTTAAGCTCGGAGGGTTCCAGCCGTCCTCTTTCCCAAAAAAGACTTCTTTATATCTAGGCTCCCCTTCAAAACTCGCGACCGGTGCTGTTGTTGTTGATGTTCAGCGCCCGCCTAAGACTGGCCCCTAGGACTAACAACAACCATCCCCTGAACCTGAGCACGCAGATCAGTCGCCTCATTACCTCGTTCCGCAGAAAGCTGCAGCACCTCTCTATTATCGGGGGCGAGCTTGAATTCCACCATGAGCTCCTCAGTAACGTACATATATGCAGCGAGCTCTCCCGAACTCGGCGAAACCAAGGTCATAATGGCATCAAGCGTTATCTTCTCCTCCTCAAACAGGAAAGGATTCGACCCCGTCCCACCTGCAAATGGAAAGAATACATGGCAAAGGTAAATAAGAATGGGGCGCAAAGCCAACTCACCAGGCTTCAACGCGAAACTCCTATTATGCAGGAGCTCGATCTCGGGGTCCTTAATAAAGAAATAGCTCGCTTTGTAGTCCCCGGAGTTCAGGCTGGAATTCCCCTGCAGCATCCCTTTAAGCTCGTCAGCCCGCATCACCAGATGATGCATCCCATCGTGGAGGAAGTCCTCTGATGAAACCCTCAGCAAGGGACACTGTTTTAAGGAGAAGCAGTGCCTAATAACATTATCACTGGGCGGGGGGAGCCCATTCCTCCTGAACAAGAGAAAGATAATGATGAGCTGGTTGTACGAATTGGGAATGAGCTGTATGGGGGCAAGCTTCAGAAGATTCAACAAGTCTATAAGGAACCCTAGAATAGAGAATCTCAAGCCCGCTTCCTGATGGAAGTGGTTGATAGCAACAAAGCCAGGGGCGGGTAAGCAGCCCTATCAGCCATCGCTGGTACCAAAATCTGGTGGCCACGGGGGAACCAAAAAGTACACACCATGATCCTCATATGCCCCCGATAGATCTTGGAAGGGATAGACGCGAAAACATCTTTCTTCCGTCGCAACCCTCTGTAAGCAGTTCGAGGAAGACTGTCCAGTATTTCCATGCCTTGACCACTTTCGCCTCTCTAGGATGGTCGAGATTATCGCCTCTCGACGTGACCCCCAGATGACCAAAAGTATAAGCCTCCGTCCATCTGCCCTCGCGGGACCTCTGAGTGAGTGTTCAAACTAGACATCTACAAAAAATGTTAAAAAAAAAAAATTTAGGCAGCAAAAAAGAGGAAGCTTAAGCTTTGACTGTAACCTAACGGCTCAAATCAGAGGCACCAGAGGGTGATAGACACACAAACTGACCAAGTAGGGGTACATACAAACAAACAAATATGCATAAAGACGGGGTTTTCCCTCTCAAAATGTCAACTGAAAACCCAGACACAAGGATTCAAGGCAGAAGATTCAAAAAGAAGGCAACCACAATGAGAATCGCGCAGCGAAAGGAAAAAAAAAAGGAACAGAAGACTTAGCATAAAAGGAAAGCAGAAGGCGGCAGACACAACAAGCGAGAAGAATGGCAGACCCAACCACACAAAAGGATGCGAGACCCTGTAGACACTCCTTGAAGACCGAGACTAAACAGAAGATGAAGTACAGGCAAGTTCCCCAAAGATGATTAGAAAAGAAAGGAAAAAAACTTCCCAGAAGTCTACAAAAAAATGAAGGGAAAAATACAAAAGCGACCTTATATATAGACGAGGGGCCCGAGCCGTCGGATCAAAGCAATAATGACCTGGAAAGAGATTAACGGACGCCATTCAACCTTGGGATATGGTAGGATACTCGAAGGGGTGCTGATTTAACGCTAGCATTAAATGTGCAGAACAGACGTGGCGCTTGACATGACTCGTCCCACTCATTGAAAAAGTAACCACCATTGACGCTTGGGACCTGCGACCCCAAAGGGCGACTGATGAGCTTCCCCAAGAAGCCAACTAATGTCAGCTCGCTAAACTACAACTCACGAAGAGAAGACTTCTCAGCTTCCACCCCGAAATTATCGAGCTAGAAGCTTGGGGGCTAATGTTGTGTATAAAATCACACGGGTCCAAACAGGCCCAAAAAATGCTGAAACCACCAAAGAAAGCCCAACTCGCATGTAGGGCCAAAGGATGGCTGTTACGCCTTTTGTGTACCCGCAAATATAGGGGGTCGGCACAAGTAATATAGAATGGTAAATTCCGATTATCGTTTCCACGAGGACAATTAGTAATTGAATACTGACAATAACCAAGTCTAATACTATCTAGAATACTAGTTCAAATGTTGTGATAATTAACTTGTAAACTAAGCAACTATAAAACTAGAAACTAAAAGGTAATTTTTATCAAAGGTAAATGGAACTAGGGAATCCAATTTCACCAACTAATCCTAATGATGTAAGATAACTATGCATGGATGTTCAAGTCAATAATTGATTATCATGTTATATAATTATCCGAAGTCCTCTCTCAAGGTAAATCGAACCTATTCAACATATACTAACACCCTATCTCTCGATGAATGTCAACTATATGAGAATACAATACACATGGAAACATATTAAATCACATAACTTATACCAATATATCTCTATTTGGTTCCTAAGTTATGGTGTTAATTTATCGAATACATTGTGAGCGTTTCCTCTCGGTACTTAACCCACAACAACAATGTAACGCCCCTAATTTTTCGTAAATAGAATAAATATCCATGGATTATTATTAATTATTATTGAGCATGCAAAAGTTAAGCGTGGAATATTTTGAGAATATTATTGAGATGGAATGGGATTGGTGGGTTAGTTTGATAATTAAAGGAGGTTTGGTAAATTACATGTGATTAAGAGTAAATTTATGCCATTGTAAGATTTTAAGAAGTTCAAGAGAGCAATTTGTAATTATATAGTGTTAGTGGAAAAAACAAATAACAAAAGTTGAAAAGTCAAATAAAACACAGCATCTATTAAACTAAACCAAACCAGAACATAAAAAAAAATTGAGAGAAGAAACAGAGAGAGGCGGTGGAGAAAAGAAAAAGAAGAAAAAAAAAAAGAAGAAGGCCGAAGAAGAAGAAGAGAAGAAAGGAGAAAAGAGAAAGGAAAAGAAGAAGAAGGAGGAGGAAGGAAGAGGAAAAAAAAAAGTGTTAGGAAATTATCCAGGTTCAGTGTACACTAATTTTCATATTTTTTTGGATTTTCCAGAAATTTTCGGAATTGTTATATTATATTGTTTTGAGTTTATTTGTGATATATTATTTATGATTTGTTGTTTGAAATTGATTTTTGGATGATTTGGTATATATATTGTTTGTAATAAATTGATTTTGACTATATATATAGGTAGAGATATATATATATATATATATATATATACATATATATATATATATTGTTTGTGATAAATTAATGAAACGATTTTGGGGCAGTTTGATTTGATATTGATTTGTAAAATAAGTTTGAATATAATTTTGAGTCTCTTTTATATGATTATTGATGATATATTTGGATTTTGTAAATGTGTGTATTGATGTGAATTTGATCGAAAAATTGAATTTGACTATAAATGAATGATTGAGAGGATTTCTGTTTTATAAAATTTATTTGATTGTGTTGTAAGAATTTTAAAGTTGAAAATTGAGAATTTTTGATGATTTGTGAAATCTGGAATACCTGAATTACGGCCCTGATATATGTATAGGGAAATATGGATATAGGAGATTGACATGTCAATTGGGTAAATTAGCAGTACTGTACCGATATTCCTGATGCTTATGATGATGATTTTACGGATACCATTTCCTTAGAAATGGGAAACCGACTATGAAATACGGATACCATTTCATTATGAAATGGGAAACCGACTGTGAGAACATATGGATACCATTTCCTTGTGAAATGGGAAACCGACTGTTTATATAGGGATACCATTTCATACGAGATGGGAAACCCGACTGTAAAACCCATAATCCAGTCCTGTAAACCCTGTTATGTGTATCAAGGGCCCAATTGAGAACTGAAAGCCAGAAAACGATGTGGAAAATAAAGAAATGTTATTACAAATGAAATCCAGAAACTTTTGAAATACTTTATTTTATATAGTTTCAGTAATGGAAATATGATTAATTGTTTTATATATATATATATATATATTTCTGAATTTCTGAATTTAAGATTTATTGTTTTACATTATATTACAATTTATTTTAGTGTACACCCACTAAGCATTATTACTTAGCGCGTTGATGTTTATCGCGCGTAGGTAACAGAGATATCGAGGAAAAAAAAGATTGAAGAGAAAGTTGCAGACAAGGATCCAGAGTCACCACATTTTAGGGTAGTTATATATATTTCTGTATATTACGCATGCATATACAAGAAAAATGTAAATGTGCTATATATTTATGTTTTGTAATTAATTGTTTTATGATTTCTGTTTTTTCATTTTCAAAGGATTGTAATAATAAATTATGAACTATTTTATTTTAAAACTGTATGGAAAGTCGCACTAAACGGCAGAGTGCGCATTGGTTTGAAAATTTGATATAGAAGTGTTGAAATTATTTTGTTTTGGACGTTTGTTGAAAACAAGTTTTGGGAAATAAAAAAAAAACAGAGGAAACTCTGCCGAAATTTTTAAAATTGATTTTCGATGGGCTCACTAGAAAAACATTTATAACATACAATTTATATGATTTTCAATGGTTTGCAAATTATCAAAGAATTAAGAAAAGTTTTGAAAAACCCGATAACGCTCCCTGGATCGATCCAGACGGGTCGGGTCAGGGGGTGTTACAAACAAAATATTGAATATTGATGATCAAGCAATATACAATCCGTAAAGCATTAAATCAACACTCAATCAAATAACTTAAATCATCCAAGCATGTATTAATCTCAATCACAATTCATAGTAAGTTTCATCATCATCCCTAGTATAGGAAATTAGTTCATAACTAGGAAATAAAAATACATATTAGGTTTTATCAAGAAGAACATGAATAACATAAGATTAAGGAAAAGATTATGATAGAAAAACTCTAAATGACTGGACTCTCGTCTGAACCGGATTCAGTTGAGTTTCTCCGTGCACAAATCCAAATCCTACGAGCGATTGAAGTCGTCTGGAGAGTCGATCCGATGGCTAGTCTCTTAGGTCTTCGTCTCTCTTCTTCTTCATTCTTCTCTCTCTCTCTCTCTCTCTCTCTCTCTCTCTCTCTCTCTCTCTCTCTCTCTCTCTCTCTCCTCTGTTTTCTGACAATCCTCGATGCCCCTCTTCAAAAATCTCGTTTGCCTTTTATAATGAAAGCTAGGGTTGCAATTTACACGTTACTCGTGACTTGGCAACTCGCGAGCCAAGTCGCGAGTTAACTCACGTGTGCCTCGGCCTTGTCTAGAAATTTTGTCTCCGCGACTTGCCCAACTCACGATTAAGTAGCGAGGCAAGTCGCATGTGCCTCGGTCTCTGGCCGCTCTGATGGTCATCGCGACTTGCCCAAGTCGCGAGGCAAGTCGAGTATGCCTCGGTCTTTTTGCTAGAATTTTGTCTTTGCGAGTTAGCAAAGTCGCGAGCAAGTCGCGACCCCAACTCGAGAGTCTTCTCTGGAAAGGCTGAAAAGTGGTCTTTGAAATGCAGCAAGTATCGATTGGGCATTCAAGACGCGTTTTCGGCTAAGATCAACCAAAATCACCAACAGAACCTAACCAACCTACACACTCAAGAAAACCATCAAATACCTCCCATAATTGCCCTAAAATGGACAAAAGCACGGAGTAATGAGGTTCCATTTCCGGCAAAAAATGGTGCCAACAATCGCTACAAGACCCAATGGGCCATAAACCTGGTAAACCCTGAAGGAGGAAGCAATAAAGGATTCAAAGTACAGCACTTCCCGGAAATGATCAACCAATAAGAGAGCAGTCCACAACTCACCAGACGAGAAGCCCGTAGCTTGCAAGCGATGCAACTCGAAACCTCAATTAAAGGAAGAATCCCAAGAATACAGGGATTACACTCGGTCAACTAGTCAGACTCCCAATCAACCTCAAATTCCTCGCAATCAACTGTTATGTTTATATTAAACCACGTTCATTAAGGGATAGATTTTCTCCCTTAAAACATATAATTAGATTACATGTAAAACAGGATGACTCCCACCCCTTCACACTATAAAAGGAGCAGAATACCTGATAATGTCATATTTTACATGATTTGCGACCCTATTATTTATCGTTTTTTGCTCGATTCTTAAGGAAAATTGGACATTTTGATGTGTTTATTTAGTGTGCAGGTGATATTCGATGATTTGATTTAATTTATGCATTCATGTCGAAGCAAGATGCAATAATGTTAATGATGGACGCACGGATGGATGTGCAAGAAAGTACTTTAAAGCAACTTGGCCAAGCGGTACAACAATCTCAAGTAGCCATCCAAAACTTAGAGGTTTAAATAAGCCAATTAGCAAAAGAGATCCAAGGGGAAGCACAAGAAGCATTGCAAAACAACATAGAGACATATCCGATGGAGCAATGCAAGGAGATTACCTTGGAAATCGAAAAGTTAGTTAAACCTCCGATGGGGATTGATCAAGTAGAGATAGAAGTGAGTACAAACGTGTCACGTGGAGATAAGGCAACCACATCTCAAGAGACACTTGATTCATTTTTTTGTCCATGCCATTGAAAAGGATGATAGCCAAAAGGTAGCAGATGATGCACTTTGGTTAGATTCTTCGCTTTCGCCCTTGTACAAGAGTACATTTTATTTTAAAGAGTTTGGAGAATGAAAGCCCAAACCACATCCACCCTTTGAGCAACCGCCACACTTGGGCCCTAAAAAGCTACCTTCTTATTTAAGGTATGCATGGATAGGAGAGTTATCTTCTCTTCCTGTCACTTGGTTAGGATGGTATGGTAAGTTGATGAGAAGATATCAATTATGTGGCAGGTGGGTGAAAGCAAGAGACAACCTGGTAAAATTTTATTTTTGTTTCATTTTTTATTAATAATGTTAGTTTTTGGATTGCTTGTTTAAACTTTAGAATTGTTAGGATTGTTTATAGTTTTTTTAGTTTTTTTTGTTAATCTTAGTATGTTTGTTTTTTATTGTTAGTTCTGACGACTTTGTTACATTATTAGTCTGTTGTGTTCGTTGTAAATTCTCAAAAGTGTACTTTATTGAATTTCAAATTCCCTATTATCTGTTTTTCGTTCTTTTATTGACTAACATTGAGGAAAATGTTAGATTTAGGTTTGGGGGTAGAAATTCGAACTTTGGTGCGTTGTTGTTGAATTTGCTGAGATATGATGATTATACATATTATTGTGAGATTGTTTTGCATACAGTACCAATAATGTTTTATGAAAGTAAGGTCTTAGAGAATTTTATATCGATCAGTATTTAATTAGCCATGTTCTTGATATTATAATGGAGAAACAACATATTTGGATGACCATGATTAATAGTGGAGACTACTCTTGTGAGTTTTTGAGCTGTTATCGTTTTATTTTGAGAGGGTTTTATTGTTTCTATTCCTATACACTCTCCTTGATAATTTTAAAATAGATTGATCTATATAGGTTTTGCTTTGGATGCTAATGAACTCTATTTTAAATAAATTCACATGTATGTTATGCTTTTGAGTTGGTTTAATCTTGAGAAGTGATATAGGCTATGTGTGTTTTTAAACCGAGTTAAAAGCCATAATTCCCAACCTTTGTGTGTGCTCCGTTAACCCCTTTGAAGCCAAACACATTAACCATTTTCTTACATCTCCCACGAAATTCGTATCCAAGCCCTTAATACTTTTAGTCTTACCCTTTGAGCTTGGGATCATTTAGAGATGAATCATAGAAAAGAGAAGGGAATTTTTAAGAAAAGTTGTGAAGGTAAGAAAAGAAAATAAGGAAATCAAAAGTGTTCAAGTCAATTCAAGTCGTGTTCTACAAAAAAAAAAAAATTGAGAAAAGAAAAGTGTTAAGCTTGATGGCTTGAAGGCTTGAAGTAAAAAAAAATAAATAGAAAAAAAAGTAAATAAAAAAAAAGACTTTTGTGCTTGAAAAGAAATGTAGAGGTTTGTCGAAGTTCGAATAGATCTTTGTGTTTGTGATCCTAAGTTCTTTTTGAAATTCGGTTTCTGTTCTATTTCTTAACCTCCACCTTTGGCCCTATTACAACCGAGAAAAAGACCTACTGATCTTTTGATGATTCCAATTTAAGAGTATGTGTGTGCATTGTGATTTATTTCATTCTTAGTGTCTGAATCTGTTCATAAGATCTTTTGCATAATCTGAGCGTCTTTCTGTTTACATATTCATATGCGAAGAAAAATTTGATTTTTTATTGTGCATAAACTCCAATTCGCATACATTTGAATGAGTGTATAAGCCTAGGTTCTAAGAGCTATAATGAGAGATTCCATGCGAGATGTCGAGGCAAATTATATCAATGGCATTCGAATGTGTTTGTTTTGAGATTATGATAACTTAAGCATTGGTTAGTTAGATCTTGTTTGATGTTTAATTCCATAGACCGAGCTTTAGTTATTGATTATTGGTATGTCATGCATGAATGAGTCTTTGATAGTATGTTTTAAGTAAGTGTTTCAAAGAGTTCAATGCACAGAGATTACGTTTGTGGGTATCATATCTGTAAACCCTCAGGAGACACAACTCCTCCTGCTAGGGATACCTATGGGTTTAAAGGCTTGTGGCATATGCTAAGTGCCATCGTGTTTACCTACGAAAGTGGATTAGGATAGTTTACTTTATTTGTTTATTTTTGTCTTGCGTTTTAGTTTCATTCCGATTTTGCTCGAGGACGACAAAAGGTAGGTTTGGGGGTATTGATAATGTCACATTTTGCATGATTTGCGACCCTATTATTTATCGTTTTTTGATCGATTCTTAAGGAAAATTGGACTTTTTGATGTGTTTATTTAGTGTGCATGTGATATTCAATGATCGATGATGTCTTGGATGATTTTAGATCAATAGACCGTGAAATCAAGTTGAAGAGCGAGTCTAGGTGAAATGCAAGTAGCGCTCTTAGGTAGCACCTTTTGGTTGAGAATTCGCCCATCAAGAGGAGGTAGCGCTCTTAGGTAGCACCTTTTGGTTGAGAATTCGCCCATCAGGAGACGTTACCAAGAGGCACTACCTTAGGTAGCGCTCTTAGGTAGCACCTTTTGGTTGAGAATTCGCCCATTAGGTGGCGCTACCTCAGCTAGCGCTCTCAGCTAGTGTTTTTCTTCTCCTAGCTTTTCCATCAGGTGGCGCTAGCAAGAGACGCTACCTCAGCTAGTGCTTTTAGGTGGCGCTTTTTGGCACAAATTCATGTGATCGTTTCCTTCTCAAATTCTTCATTAGGAAAAGCTATAAATAGATACTCAATCAATTAGAAGAGGAGGTCGAAAATTCTAAGGTTTGGAAGCAACATCTTCGTTCCGCATCGCATTCGTCATCAATTTCGCATCACCTCGAAAAGCAATCGATTGGGAATCAATGAAGTTTTTCTAAAATTTCTTCTCCTTTACTTATCCGTTGTAATTAGTCATGCTAGAATTTAAGAATATTATTGCTTTGATTCTTTTACTCAAGCATGAACTAATTTTCCATAGTTATGATTGATGATGGATCTTGGTTTATTAATTATTGAATACAATTGAGTTTTTCTATTTAGATTTGTTATTGATGTATTTGATAGATATTATTGAGTTTATTGTTTTCTGTTGTGTCTGATCATCACTTATAATCATCATAGGTGGTTGGGTTATGAACCGAGAGGAGACGCCCGCCACGTGCTCGTATTAATGTCTATCACATACTAAATTACATAGAGATATAGTAATTGGTTTGTATTGCTTGTTTTGTGTTTATTTATTCTTAATGTGTTCTCACGCACTCAGTAGTCATCGAGAGATAGGGTATTAGTGTGCGATGGAATAATTCTAGTAATACTCGAGAGAGATTATTGGTTAATTTAGTTTAAGCGCGCATTCAACCATCAGTAATAAAATCTAAATAGTAACTCATGAGTGTTTGATAATAATAACCAAGTGAAATCGGATATCCTAACGCCTCAATTCCCTTGAATATTGTTATTCCAAATAGAAGTAAGTTGAGTTAATTTTGGTAATTGATATTCATTGTCCTTGTGGGAACGATACTCTATTCACTCTTTATTACTTGTGTTGATCTCATACACTTGCGAGTTGCATAAAATCCGCATCAATGCCCTTGTTACAAAGGTTACCAATTTTTCCAGAAAACACAAGCATAAGCGAGTACCGCATCCACACATAGCGAGCTCGACTTAAATACAACTTTAAAAATCTGTTTTTTTTTTTTTTGTGTTTTTATTACGCTAATCCTTTAAATCTCACATATTCATCAATTTACCACGTTGACCGGATTCGCACGTCAACAACATGTTTTAGAGTACATTACATAGTATATATACAATATATATATATATATATATATTATAAAAATAAAATATACATTTATTATTATTATTATTATTATATTATAAAAATAAAAATATAATAATAAAACTACAATATATATAAATTTATTAAAGAAATAATACTGAACCTACGTGAGGTTTGTTGAATTACACTCGAAATTAAAGTTGGCAGAAACTTACACTGAACTCCTTGAATGCTAAATTTGACCGTTAAAAAGTACGTTCGAACCTCTCTTGGTTCGCGATCCATGGTGGATCTGAGGTGGATCTGCCATGGATCTCTCGCTTCTTCTTTTACTTTTTTTTTTTTTAACGATCAAACTTAACACCAAAGGAATTCAATGTGAGTTTTGGTAAACTTTGATTGCGAGTGTAATTCAACAAATCTCAGATAGATTCAGTGTTATTTGTTCAAATTTATTATATATATATATGTATGTATTAAATTACTAAATTAGAGTTTTATAAATAATCAATCTTGAATTTTATTTTATTTTTAATAAACGATATTACTGTTAATATTTTTTTAAAAAAAATTATAATATTTTTATATTTATTTATAGTTTTTAATGAATTTTATCATATTATTTAATTATTTTTAAATAATTTTATATTGGACTATCCAAATAAGTAAAGTTATTAAAAAGTTAAAGGATAAAAGCATCATTCTAATTTAATAATTGGGCTAATTGCACAAACATCACCTGAGTTTAGGCGAAATTACACGAATATTCAAGGTTTAGGTATATCAACACAAACTTCCTCTAACGTTTCAGAAATGTTGCACGAACATCCCTTGCCGTCAACTCGAGACCGTTAGTGTCTAACGGTCAACGGTCAACGGGGTAAAAAGTCCTAAAATGCCTAAAATGCCCTTACTTTATATTTTTAAAAATTTAAAATAATTTTTATTATATTAAATAATTAAATAATTTATTAAAAAAATTAAAAACCAGATTTTTTTTATAATTTCATCACCTTCATCATTTCAATTCATCTTCATTTCATCTTCATCAAGCCTCCAAATTTCATCATCTCACCAATTCATCTTCGTCTTCATTTCATCTTGAACTCCAAATTCTAAGTTTTTTTCCCTCAACAGCAACTCCATTTTTCGAAAACACAAATTCAGAAACACAAAATTGAAAGTATGAGTTAACCACAAATCCAGAACCACACTCCATTTTTCGAAAACACAAATCCAGAACCACTTCCATTTTGAAAACCCAAATCCAGCAACCACAACACTCCCTTTTTTTTCAATTTGAGAAGAATAACAAAATCCATTGAACCAAATCTAATGAATCTGTGATGGATTAGTGTGCCTTTTCTTTACTAAAATTAAACAAAAACAAATTAGCGTGCCTTTTCTTTACTAAAATTAACTAAAGAAAACCAAGATCACAGACCCACTCCAGTAGCCTACCTTCTTCTTTACCAGCCATGGAGGTCTCAATGTTGCTGAGGCACAATACATCAAGCATCGTCAGCTCCTATAATACAGGGATGGGTTTGGCGAAAGAGGAGCGATGGTCACTGTTGACCCTTCTCTTGTCCTTGAAAATCCAGATTGGCCGCCGGATGACAACCCCACCAGTCGCAACCTCAATGCCGATGACGACCTCTCCGTCTTTGGTGAAAACATCGGCTGCCTATGCGTCGTCACGGCTTTTCTCGCACCGCCTCACAACACTGGACAGAAGCGCAATCGCCTCTGTCTCCATCTCCAGAAATCTTAAGAGATTTCTGAAGATGGAGCCCTCTTGATGGACCAAATCGGTCCATTCATATATATATTTTTTAATTTTAATTTTTTTTATTTTGGGAGATGGAGCAGCCTCCATCTCCATTAACTTCTTATATTTTGTAAATAAATTTTTTTAATTATTTAATATAATAAAAATTAATTATTTAATTTTAAAAATATAATATAAAGGCATTTTAGACTTTTCACACGTTTGACCGTTGACCGTTAGACACTAACGGTCTTGAGTTGACGGTAAGGGATGTCCGTGCAACATTTGTGAAACGTTAGGGGAAGTTTGTGTTGATATACCTAAACATTGAATATTCATGTAATTTCGCCTAAACTCAGGGGATGTTCCCTTAATAATTTAATAAAAACATGTAACATGATCAATTTATATATTATGTCAGATTTGACCGTCAAAATTTTGGTTATAGAGATTAAATTGATATATTTTGAAAACGTTAGGCATTATGTGAGTTACAAAAGTAAAAACAGGTCAAAAACTATTTTGAAATACATTAAAGACCAAATTGATAATTATCTGAAGTACGCAGTTGTAGTTTAAGTAAAAGTACGATTTTATTTCAATATAACCAAATGTCAGGTTATTTCATTACAATTTACCCTTTATTAATATATAAAACACTACATGATTTATTAAGAATAATAAGTAGGGTAAATTGTAATAGAATACCCTAGTATTTGGTTATATTGCAATAAAACTGAATTTTTACTTAAACTACAACTTAGTACATCGAATAATTATTATTCCGGTCCCTAACTTATTTATAAATATCACTTTTTAACCTATTTTACGTTTTTGACTCACATGATCCTTAACTTTTGCAAAATAAATTAATTTTAGTCTCTATGACCAAAATTCAAAATTGAATATTTATAAAATTTAAAATTTAGTTAAAAAACTAAAATGTAAAAATATTATATATATATATATATATATATTTTAGAGTATATTATATAGTATATATAAATTTACTATATATATATATATGTATTAAATTACTAAATTTTAAGTTTTATAAGTATTCAATCTTAAATTTTATTTTATTTTAATAAGTGATATTACTTTAAAAAAAATTATTTTTATATTTATTTTTTATTTTTAATGAATTTAATCATATTTATTTTATTGTTTAATCTTTTTTGAATGCTTTTAAAAAAAGTTAAATTTTTATAATATATATCAATTTTTTAATTGACTATTCAAATAGGTAAAGTTATTAAAAAGTTAATGGGTAAAAACGTCATTCTAATTTAGTAATTTAATAAGAAAGTGTAAAATGATCAATGTATACTTTTTGTTTTTTTTAAAAGACGACACAATCAAGAAACAAAAATAGGAAAACAAGGTCTTTCGCCAAGTCAAAAACGATCCTCCATAGAGAATAAAGCTAGGGAAGCTAGCGAATGTGCCATACCATTCCTGGATCTAGGAATGGCTTGACAAGAAGAAACGCCAACCATCTTATAGAACGCTTTAATATCGCTGATAACAGGACTAGCTTCACAAAAAGAGTCCACCATACCATTCACAGCTACAGCAACGTTAGAAGCATCAGACTCACATCAAGCAATTTCCAGCCCAAACTGCATAGCCAAAGATAACCCATCCTTCAAGTCAAGAAATTCACCTATCTTGTGAGAGAACGAGCCAGCCAAGACCTTAGAAGAAGCCACAACCACTTGACCAGCACTGTTGCGAATTGCAGCCCCCAACCAATACAAGGTCTGTCACCCTTCACTGCAGCATCATAATTGAGCTTGAGACTGCCAACAGGAGGGGCCTTCAATCTAGCCACAAAAAACAGAAGCAGAAGCCGACTTAACAGGGGACAAAACCACAGAAGCCTACGATTTTTAGAAATCCTGAACAAGAATAGAAGCTTAAGAAAGGATCTTCTCAACAGAAAAGGACTTATGATTATGTACAATCAGATTTCTATCATTTCAAACACTCCACAAAATAGAACAGAAAAGATCAAAAGCCTGGGAGTTAACCTTAGAAAATAGCCACCTAATCAAGTCCACACACTTCATTAACTGGAAGTACTTCATAAGATTCTAGAAACCTGAACCCTCACAAATCAACTTTACCCCTGAGCACCACAACAGGGCATGCTCCACAGACTCAGTAGTCAGACCACACTTAGGACAACAATCAATATAAGCAACCTTCATAGAAGCCAAGTTGGAAAGAGAAGGAATAACATTTTTACAAACCTTCCACACAAGGATTTTGATCTTTTGAGGCAGCCGTATATTCCATAAACTAAACCACCATTTCTGATCAGCAGCGGAGCACGAGCCCCTCTCTTTAACCTTCTCAGCCACTGCCAACTTATAGCCACTTCTAACATTGTAGCAACCTTTCTTATCATAATGCCAAACTAACAAGTCCTTTTCACCTCTAATACTAAGATGAATACTAGAAATGATATCAACATCAGCACTAACAAAGAGGTTCTCAAGCTTACCAGGATCTCACGCATGACTTGAAGAATTGATCAAAGAGGAAACCATAACCTCTTCAGAAGGACCATGAGAGACAAGGTTTGAAGGAGAAAGACTGAGGCAACCATAGGTCATAAAAGGCTCTAATATGCTCCATATTACCAACCCTCTATCTTAGGTCTTTATAGAGTAACTTCTTGCCTCAACAAAGACTTCTCCAGACGTAGGAACAGCCCACCTTAATTTGAGTAGAGAACAAGTCCTCCAACTTGAAATATTTGGCTTTAAGCACCTGAAAAGTCAAAAATTTCTGGTCTAGCAGCAGCCTCCAAACATGCTTGGCAAGAAGAGCACGGTTGAAAAGGAGAAGATTCCTTAAAGCCGAGACCACCCCACACTTTAAGATCACACACAGTCTCTCATTTCACCTAACTACTTTTCCTATTTTCCTTAGTAGAACCCCACCAAAAATTGATGCAACATGAGCTCAGTTCATCATAAAGAGCTTGAGGGAGCTAGAATATGCTCATAGTGTAGGTAGGGATGACTTGGATTATAGCTTTAAGGAGTACTTCCTTCCTTTCAAAAGAAAAGAATCTGCCTTTCCAACCACTCACCCTTTTCCTAACTTTCTCAGTAATAGAAGTGAACGTTTTCCTGCGATTCCTACCTACAAGAGTAGGTAAACCCAAATAACAGTCATGAGGCTGCGACCTGTCCAAACCAAGCAAAAGTTGGATAGTTATCTACGAGCTTTATCAACATTGGGGCTAAAGGAGATTGCAGATTTTTGAAAGTTGATTTGTTGCCCCGAACCTTTGCTGTAAACCAAGAGAATATCCTTTAAAACCGAACAACTTTGAGGGGTGGCTTTGCAAAAGACAATGCTGTCGTTTACAAAAAAAAAGGTGACTAATCAAAGGGTTGCCCCTACAAAATCTGAAACCCAAAACCTTCCCGTCTTGTTTTGCCCCACTAAGCAAGCTTGATAAAGCTTCAGCACATAGGATAAACAAGTAGGGGGATAGTGGACAGCCCTGACAAAGCCCTCTGGAAGGAGAAATTCTACCAAACATTTTACCATTGACCACAAAACTGAAACTCACCAAAGAGATGCAATTCAAAATCAGATTGACCTAACTACCAGGAAACTCATCTTCCTCATAACCCAAGCTGTAAACTTCCATTCCACCCTGTCGTAGGTTTTGCTCATATCCAGTTTAAGAGCATCAAAGTCTTTCCTACCCAACCTCCTGTTATTGAGAGAATGCAGAGCTTCAAAAAGCTACAATCACATCGTCAAAAATCTGACGGCCAGGAATGAAGGCACTTTGATTGTAAGAGATCAAACCTGGCAGCACCTGTTTCAGTCTATACACACACACACACACACACACACACACACACACATGTATGTATGTATTAAATTACTAAATTTTAAGTTTTATAAGTATTCAATTTTAAATTTTATTTTAATAAATGATATTACTTTAAAAAGTATTTATTTTTTATTTTTAATGAATTTGATCATATTTATTTTAGGACAAATTACACATAACCTACCTGAGGTTTTCAATTTTACACCTACAAACAACTTTACAGGAAATTAACAGCCAACCCCCCCTCCCGTTAAAGTTAACTGTTAACTATTTATAGTTGACCGTTATAAGAAGGGTAAAATGGTCAAAGTGCCATATAAATTGACAAATTTAAAAAAAAATCCATGTAAAATTACAAAACAACCCAGTATATATATGTACTTATATTCACAAGTCTTAGGTTAATTCCATTTCATTTATCGTGTGAGTTTTTTTGGAGAGAGAAAATCAATTGAAGGAGAGAGGAAACCAATATCGGCCGGTAAGAGAAGAGCTTCATCGGCCGATTTTCCATTCTAAACGCGAGCTGCAGCCGCTGGGGATCAACTGGATGTAAGGGCGAGGTCGGGTGGAGAGAAGATCAACCGAGAGAAAAAGTGAAGCGGAGAGAAGAAAAAGATCGGCCAGTGCGCAATTCCATATGCTGGCGTGTTGCGGCTGCTCGGGATCGTCCTTGCAATTGCCAAAAAGGTCGGATGGAGATAAGATCGAGTCAGGTCCCGATCGGGTAAGTTTTTGGATTCTGAGAAAAAATTTTGTTTATAATTTTGGATCATGTGTCTTTAGTTTGTTTCTATTTTTTTTTTTTTTGTTTTCTTTTAGTTCCGTATATGATCATGACTCATTATATTTACAAGATATATTTAAAGGATCAAAAAACAATATGCGTAGCTAACAGAGGGTGATTAATCTTTTTGAGTGCTTTTAAAAAAAGTTAAATTTTTATAATATATACTAATTTCTTATTTGACTATCCAAATAGATAAAGTTATTAAAATTTTAATGGATAAAAGCGTCATTATAATTTAATAATTTAATAAAAAAGTATAAAATGATCAATGTATACTTAATGTGGTGTGAATTAAAATTTTAGTTATAGAGACTAAATTGATGTATTTTGAAAAATTTAGTGACCATATGAATTAAAAATAAATAAGTTAAAAAGTGATATTTTTAAATATGTAGAGACCAGGTTGATAATTATTTGAGGTACTTTGTTAAGTTTAAGTAAAAGTACGATTTTATTACAATTTACTCTAAAAATATGTAGCTATTAAAATATTATTAATTTTATGATTGCATCTTTAAAAAATAATTTAAAAAATTTATTTTTTTCAAAAAATAATTTTTGACTAAATTTAGTTTAAATAATTTTGTTTCTTATTTGATTTTAAAATGATTTTATTTTATTTAAAATTAATAATAAATAGTTTTATTATTTTTAAAAAATAATTTAAATATTTTATTTTATTCATAAAATAATATTTTAACCAATTTTAATTTAAATAACTTTATTTTTATTTAATTTAATTTTAAAAAAATTTATATTAATATAAAAATTAATTTAATTCAATTTGATTTTATTCAATCTCATATTATACCAAACAAGAGATATTACTATTTTTGGTTCAATCCATACTGAACCAAACACATCATAGTACTAATTTAGTTCAATCCAATCTAATCTAATACTATCCTATATGATACCATAAAAGTAATCCAATCCAATCTCGTGCACTGAACACACATAATGAATAAAAAGAATTGGGAAATTGGCAAAAGTAACTTTAAAATTAGGACTACTTTTAATATTATCCAATAATTAGTAGGATTTTATTTTGTTACCCACGACTAACCTATATGGATGAAACACCCTTAATTTTGGCTAAGTCTTAGTCAGGTCGATGACCTAGCCAAATTTTGGCTTGGTCCTTTGCTGGTAAATCATAGTCAAAATTTAGTCAAGTCGTGGTAAAATCCTAGCCAAGTCTTCGTCGAACCTTGGCAGCTACCTTAAAAATATCCTATCGGATTACTTTTTTACAATCCGAAAAAAATCGGATTGGTTCGGGTTATTTGGTGAACCCGAATTTCCAACCCGATTTTTAACATATATTAAAAAAAAAAGATTTTTCCTAAAGCTAACCCTAAAACTAAATTTTCCCCAACCCGTTCACTCTCGATTTTTCACTCCACCAGACACCAGTCCACCTCTCCCCCTGACCTTGCCTTGCCACCGCCCACCAGTCATCCCCACCGGTCTCTCGCTTTATCGTCTTCCAGTCTTCGTCGCCAGCCGCCGCACCTCACCATCTCTGTTGCAGCAGATTTTCTCTCGCCGCAGATTCATCTGTCATCTCGCCATCTCTCGCCGCAGATTCACCTCGCCATCTCTGTTGCACCTCGCCATCTGTCACCGCACCTCGCCATCTCTATTGCAGCAGATTTTCTCTTGCCGCAGATTCATCTGTCATCTCGCCACGACGCCATCTCTCACCGCAGATATTCTCTCGCCGCAGATTCACCTCACCATCTCTGTTGCACCTCGCCCTCTGTCATCGCAGTCCGCAGATTCACGGATCACTTAGGTATTATTCTCAAGATTTTCTCTTTGATTTCTTTATTTTTTTTCAGTTAAATGAAATTGGTGATTGAAGTGATGAATTCTGAAAATTTGTATTTTTTTTTGTAAATCAAGTTGGTGATTTTCTCATTGATCTCTTTGAGGTGCCAATTGATGATTGAAATCGGTTGTCTGCTCACTGGCCACTGCTGTAATTTTTTTTATTGAAGATCGGTTGAATACTTGAATTTTTTTTATTGAAATCGGTTGTCTGAATGTCTGCTCACTGGCCACTGCTCTGTACATGATCCCGATTATATGGTATGAAATTGTTGATATAATGTTGTTTAATGGTGTCAAATGAGCTTTTTTATGATATCAAGAGGGTAGTGTAAATTTTGCGTTAAATAATAGTAGTTATTTGTTAGATGACTTTCCAGCTGGATGGATTGAAGGTGAATTATGTGATGAGTTTGTGGTGATATGTTTAGTTTCTGTTTTAATCAGTTTTGAATTCTTTTTGGTTTGTTTCTAAGGGTTCACTGCAGAAAGTAGCAGAAGAGGAAAGCTCTTTGCGAAGCTTGGTTGAGTCTCTTGAACTGAAGGAGAAGGAAGCTGGAAGCAGAAACAGAATCTATTGCTAGGAGTCTGAGCTTGAACTGGTAGGAGTTTGCCTTGGTGTTGATTAGTCACAGATTTCCTTCGTTGTTTGTATTATAAGAGTTTAAATTATGAGATTATGTAAAACTATAATTCATATTTGATGTAGCATTTGAGATTTGATGTAATATTTATATTTTAGCATAAGTTGTATGACTTTATTTATTTTTATTTATATTTTAAAGTCAATCCGATCAATCCGACCAATCCGATCAAACTAAACCGACTAATATTGGATTGGATTGGATTGGGTTGAAATTTATATTGGATTGGATTGGGTAAAAATTTTTCAATCCGATTTTTATTGAAGCCATGGCTTGGCCAAATATTAGCTAGGTTTTGGTTAAATTGTCGGGCAAATATTGCTATTTACAATTTTAATTTTAATTAAATTTACTAAAACTAACAAATTTATTATAAGAATACCCATATAAAATTAAGGGATAATTGTACAAATATTCCCTGACGATTAGTAATATTGCACTCACTGGCAACTTTTATTTTTATTGTACAAATATCTTCTGAAAAATATTGACCGGACATTTGACTAACCTTAACTTTAAGGTTAAATTACTGTATCAAGGGCAAAATTGTCTTTTTTCATTAAATTATTATAATAATTAAAAAAATTAGAAAATAAAAAAATTAAATCAAGTCCATATTTTTTTTTTCTTCTTCTTCAATTCCAAATTTTTTTTCCAATATTTTTATTCATTATCAATCGAACCACTACCTAAATACCTTTCTTTTTCTTCAATCTCATATAACTTTCTTTTTCTTCAATTCCAAATACATTTCTTCTTCCTTAATTTTATATTTCCCTCCTCTTCCTCCTCCTCCTCCTCCTTTTTTTTTTCTTATCCAGATTTTTTTTCTTTTTCTTCTTCAATAGCTGATTATCCACCAATTATGACTATCTTCTTCTTCTTCTTCTACTTCTTTTTCAGATTTTTTTTTCTTCTTCTTCTTTAATTCCAAATTATTTCTTCTTCCTTTCTTCTTCTTTAATCCCAAATACCTTTCTTTTTCTTTAATTCTAGATTTTCCTCCTCCTCCTTTTTATTTTTTCTTTTTCATATTTTTTTTCTTCTTCTTCTTCAATAGCTGATTATCCACCAATTATGACTATCTTCTTTTTCCTCCTCCTCCTCCTTCATTTTTTTTTCTTCTTCTTCAATTCTAGATTGTTTGAACCTATCTTCTTCTTCTTTAATTCCAGATTGTTTGAACCTATATCCTAGTTTCGCTAGACTATCTTCTTCTTCTTCTTTTGTTCTTTTTCTTCTTTTTCTTCTTCAATTCTATATTGTTTGAACCTATCTTCTTCTTATTCAATTCCATATTATTTGAACATATATGCTAGTTTCGTTAAAAATCAATTTTCGCTAAAAACCAATAGTTGGTTATCCACCAATTGACTATCTTCTTCTTCTTCTTCTTCTTCTTCTTGTTCAGATTTTTTTTTTCTTTTTTTTCTTCAATTGCAGATTGTTTGAAGCTATATGCTATTTTTCCTAAAAACCAATTTTCGCTAAAAACCAATAGCTAATTATCCACCAATTCTTCTTCTTCATCATCAATTCCAGATTGTTTCTTCTTTCTCTTCTTCTTTTGCTTCTTCTTCTTCTTCTTCTTCTTCTTCTTCTTCTTCTTTAATTTCAGATTGTTTGAACCTAATTTTCGCTTGTTTCTTCTTCTTCTAGCTAATTATCCACCAATTCTTCTTCTTCTTCTTCATCATCAATTTCAGATTATTTCTTCTTCTTCTTCTTCTTTTTCTTCTTCTTCTTCTTCTTTCTTCTTCTCCTTTTTCTTCTTTCTTCTTCTTCAATTTCAGATTGTTTGAACCTATTTTGCTTTTCTCTTTTCTTCTTTGCTCTCTTCTTCTTCTTCTTTCCAGATGTTGAAAACAATTCGTTGACTTCTTCTTTCTTCTTCTTCCAGATTGTTTCTAAATCTTCTCTTCTTTTTTTCAATTCAGATTGTTTGAATCTCTCTTTCTCTTTCCTCTTCTTTTTCTTCTCTTCTCCAGATTGTTTTTTTGAACCTATATTCTTTTTCTTTTCTTCCAGATTGTTTGAATATTTCTTCTTCCTATTGTGTTATTCTCTTTTCTTCTTGCTCTTCTCTTCTTCTTCTCTTATCTTCTCTCCCTCTCTTCTTCTTCTTCTCTCTTCTTCTTCTGCTCTTCTCTTTTCTTCTTCCAGATTGTTTTGAAAAACCAATGAAATTGTGAAGAACCTATATGCTATTTTTTCTTCTTCTTCTTCCAGATTGTTTGAACCTAATAGTTCTTCTTCTTCTTTTTCAATTCCAGATTGTTTGAATTGAAAACTAATTTTGTTTGAACTTATATGCTATTTTTTCTTCTTCTTCTTCCAGATTGTTTGAACCTAATAGTTCTTCTTCTTCTTTTTCAATTCCAGATTGTTTGAACCTAATAGTTCTTCTTCTTCTTCTTCAATTCCAGATTGTTTGAACCTATATGCTATTTTCGCTAAAAAACCAATAGCTGATTATCCACCAATTATGACTATCTTCTTCTTCCACTTCTTCTTCTTTTCTAGATTTTTTTTCTTCTTCTTCTTTAATTCCAGATTGTTTGAACCTATATGCTATTTTTGCTAAAAATCAATAGCTGATCATCCACCAATTATGACTAGAATCTCCAAAGAAGTTACAATAATTTTTCTACATAAGCTTTAGCTGCCAAATATGCATCATCAACTTCACCATTGCATTTATCTTGTTTTTTCATACATATAATATTAAATAAATAAATAAAACATAAGGATAATAAAATATGAGTGAATGATGATGGAGTAGTCACCGAAGTTGTGGTTTTGATTTGTTGTTGTTTTGGATCTGAACTTTTCCTCCCTCTCTCTCTCTCTACTTTCTTTTTTCTTTTCTTTTTTTTAAACAAAAACAAAAACAAATGGTCGGAGATGGAGGAGAGTGAGGGGGATGGCTGAGTGATGCGTCGATAAGGGAGAGAGATGGTCGGGTGATGCGGCGATAAAAGAGGGAGGGAAAGGAGGGAGGGTGATCTCCATTGGAGATCTGGTGAGATCGCTTTATGCGATCTCACAATTTTTTTTTAAAATATTTTTTATTAAATAAAATATATATTTGTATATAATTAAATTTTTTTATAATAATTAAGTATAATAATTATTAAATAAAAAAATAAGATAGTAAGGGTAGAATGGACTTTTTATCCAAAACATTAAAGTTAAAGTTAGTCAAATGTCTGGTCAACGTTTTTCAGAGAATGTTTGTGTAATAAAAATAAAAGTTGCTAGCGAATGCAAGAGTACCAATCATCTGGGAATGTTTGTGTAATTATCCCTAAAATTAATCACAACAATTTTCATATTTGCATATTATAAACCCTTTTTTTAATCTTAAAATTCTAACTTCTTTGGTTTCTTAGGACGCGTTCGGTGTTATTTTATCAATGCATTTTTTGATTTTACAAATTGAAAAACAAGAAAAATAGTTGTTTCACTACGTGTTCTTCAGTTTTGCAAATTGAAAAATAAGGGAAATTTGTTATTTCATAATGCGTACTTTGATTTACAAATTGAAAAATAAAGAAAATGTGTCTAAACATTTTGCATGAAAAATACGGAAAAGGAAAATAACTTTTTCCATCAATTATATAGGATAAGCATTTTTCATGTTTTTCCGTGTTTGTACTTAGGTAACTCATTATAATCTTTCCTTACCTTCTAGAGCTATCACTTGATAGATATTATTTAATAGAATACATCCTAACTTGCTCTAAACCGAGAGGAGAGTGAGCTACTTTGACGAAAGGCAAGAGAGAAAGTAACTAACTGAAATTATTGACATATGAAAAAGTGACATGTAGGGTCTTCAATAAATTTGTGTTAATTTTTACGGTAAATTACTAATATTTAATTATATTACAATAAAATAGTACTTTTACTTAAATTATAATTTAATATTTTATATAATTAATAATTTAGTCCTTAATTTATTTTAAAATATTACTTTTTAATCTACTTTATTTTTTTAGCTCGCGTGGTCTTTTAATTTTCTAAAATATATCAATTTAATTCCTGTGACCAAAATTTTGACTGGTCAAACCTGACAGAAAATATAAATTGACCATTTCACCCTTTGTGTTAAATTATTAAATTAAAATAACATTTTTACCCTTTAAATTTTTAACAACTTTACCTATTTTGATAGTCCAATAAGAAATGAACATATATAATAAAAATTTAATTTTTAAAAAAAACTTAGAAAGGATTAAATAATAAAATAAATATGATAAAATTTATTAAAAATAAAAAAAATAAATATAAAAATATTATAAAAATTTAAAAATCTTTAAAGTAATATCATTTATAAAAAAAAAAAACAATTCAAGATTGAATACTTATAAAACTCAAAACTTAGAAATTTAATACATACATACATATACATATATAGATATAATAAATTTATATTCATTGCAGTTTAATTATTATATTATATTTTTATAATATAATAATAATAAATGTATATATATTGTAATTTTATTATTATATTTCATTTTTATTATATATGTATAATGTATATAACTATATAATATACTCTAAAATATGTATATATAATATTTTAACATTTTAATTTTTTAATTAATATTTTAAATTTTATAAGTATTCAATATTGAATTTTACTTTATTTTTAGTAAATGATGTTACTTTTAAATTTTTTTAAATATTTTATAATTATTTTTAATTGTTAATGAATTTTATCATATTATTTTTTTATTTTATCCATTTTAAGTGTTTTGTAAAAGAAAAAAATTTAAGTTCTTATAATGCATATTACTTTCTTATTGGACTATTCCAAATAGGTAAAATTGTTAAAATGTAACATTGGAGGGTAAAAACGTCATTCTAATTTAATAATTTAATAAAGATGGTAAAATAGTTAATTTATACTTTACTTCAGGTTTGACCGTCAAAATTTTATTCATAGTGACTAAATTAATATATTTTAAAAAAGAGTAAATAACGTCTACTTCCTTTGAGGTTTGCTCAATTACAAGCGGAGTTACCTTTTGGGTTATTGACAAAGACCTTCCCTCCCGTTAGTCAACTTTTGGGTTTATTGACAAAGACCTCCCCCCTATTAGTCAACTTTTGAATTTTTTGACAAAGTCCTCCACTGGTCAATTGTTATATTTGACCAAAATTTTCTAAGGTCAGGGAGGTATTTATCAAAAAATGATAAAGTTGACCCCGCTTATAATTGGCAAAACCTCAAGAGAGATCGATGCAATTAGCTCTTTAAAAAATTTAGGGTCCATGTGAGGTAAAAAAGTAAAAACGGGTTAAAAATAATCTTTATAAATAAATTAGGGATCAAATTAATAATTATCTGAAGTACTAAGTTTATTGAACGAACCCTTATTTTCCGTTTTACTTCCATCCTTCGATCAAGTTTGCTGTGATTTTATATATAGGTTTAATTTGTTATATATAATCATGAAATTCACTCACTAGTGCGTGTGTATTTTTTCTTAGTTCTTTTAGTTGAATTTTTTTTTTTTTTGAAACATCTTTTAGTTGAAATTTATTAGTTGTAAAATGTGAAGAATAGTAAAGGAAGAAACTAGTGCACGTGAAAATGTATTTATTTTAAAAAGTATTTTTAGTTCTCATTACCACTAAATTATTATAAATTTATCAATTTAATCCATATGATCAAATTTTTAATGTTTGAACTTAAATAAAATTCAAAATTAACTTTTATAAAAAATTAAAAGTAAAAGTAAGAATAAAAATTCTCATATATTACACACACACATACACATATAAATTTAACACCTGATGGGTTAGAGGGTTCTTGGGATTTACCAAAATCAAGCTTTATAGTGTATTAATCCAGATATCTTAAATCTAAATATAAAAAAAAAGTCTATTCCCAACACTAGAAGAGGTCTCTCTGCACTTATTGTGGTTTTATGGACAATTGTGAAATAATATTTATAATATCAACCTTAATAACTTGGGAGAACTTGTGAAGTGTCAACTGACAAGGTAAGACCTTTGGCAAAATTGATAATAATTAAAATAAAATAAAAAATTATAAAATTTATCAAAATTATTGTCATATTTATTATTTTATATAATTAAAAATGTAATTCTTTTTTTTTTAAAAAAATAGATGGCCTCCATAGAGGAAGTCAGGAAGACGTTGCATCCTTTGAATAAAAATAAATATTTTTATATTTAATTAAATATATATAAAAAAAATGTATATTTGTCAATACATATTATAATAGTATGTGTTATAATTAGGAGGACAAATACATATTTTAATATTAATATCATATTATTATGGATAAATAAATTAATTTTAAATTTTATTTTTATTTAACTATTTAAATTTTAATTATATGAATTGAATTAATATATTTATATTAATTAATAATAATAAAATTAAAAATATAAATATAAAAAATTAAAATAAAATTATTTATAAAATTTAAGAAAAAAATAGGATGCTACCACTTGTCGCTCCCTAAGAAGTGACTGACTAAGCGGTAGACGACTGCAGCTATTATTGCTGAATTTTTTAATTAGATATGACAAAGCCGTAATTATATCATCATCATCTTGAGATAGGAAAAGTCATATCAAAATAAATATATATATATATATATATATATATATTCTAAATTTGAATTTCTAGCTTCGAGTATCACATGAATGTCTGAAAATTTCTAGCTTCGTTTATCACGTGGGTGTTTGAAATTTTCAAATTGTTTAGTTCTGGTAATAAATTAACAAAGAGTACATCAATGTTTTTTCATGATGGTCATCATCAAAATCACAAACTAATATTTTTGTTTTTTATATATAATTCAAATTTAGAATGACCCTTGACGTTAATAATTGAGTTTTACTGCTACGATCAAAGAAATTTGAAAAAAAAAGACAAAAATATTATATTGTGATTTTGATGATATTACCTCCTTTTATCTTTCCCATCTTTTCTCTGTTGCCCTTTCTTATCAACTCTCTTGCTTTTAACGTGATTCTCGACGACTCCACCATATTTAACTTCCCAAAAAAAACAAAGAAAAGACACCACGTCACCGCCCCATGTCCCGATCAACCTTTACAAAAGAGTGAGATCTTAAAAACTACTACTAGCTATAGGCCTATAGGCTATAGCTATGGTTTTCCTTTCTCTTCCTCTATCTAGATCCACCCAAGTGGCAACAGGAACAGGTAGTATTCTTTTTCTTTTCTTTTTTTAGTTTTTTTTGTTCTCCAATTTTTTTTTTTCTAATTATCAAGCTAACTTCTTCTTAAAAAAAAAAAGAAAAAAAGAAATTATAACAGGAGAAGATAAATAATAGAAAAAATTGTAATAACTCTCTGTCCATTTTACTTTTTATATACTGTTTAAATTTTTTTTTCTCTAAATTTTGTTCTTGATCTTCTTCTTCATCTTCAAATAAAAAAAAAAAAAATCTAATTTTTTTTTTAATTCTTTATTTTTTATCAACCCAACCATAACTTAAATTTTTTTTTAGATCATCATCAACATTATCATCTTCATCTTCTTCTTCTTCTTTAAATAAATAAATTAATTAATTAATATTTTTTTAATTCTTTATTCCTCATCAATTAGCCACAATCAATTCAAATTCTATTTTTTTTCTTCTTCTTCTTTCTTTTTTTAAATTTTTTTTCAATTCTTCTTCTTCTTCTTTTTCATTTTTTTTCTAGATTTCTTTTTCTTCTTCTTCTTTTTTTCCAAATTTTTTTTTTTGTTCTTCTTCTTTCTTCTTCTTCTTATCTCTTCTTCTTTTTTTTTTCAGATTTTTTTTATTCTTCTTCTTTCTTTTTCTTTTTCTTCTTTCTTCTTTTCTCTTTCTTCTTTTTTTTTTCCAAATTTTTTTTATTTTTCTTTTCTTCTTCTTCTCTCTTTCTTTTTTTTTTTTCAGATTTTTTTTGTTCTTCTTCTTCTTTTCTCTTTCTCATTTTTTTTTCCAATTTTTTTTTATTCTTCTTCTTCTCCTCTTTTTTTTTCACATATATATTTTTTATTTTTCTTCTTCTTCTTTCTTCTTATTCTTCGTCTTTTTTTTAATATTTTTTATTTTTTTTAATTATTGAATATAAGATATAAAGACGATTTTACCCCTCCCCCTTAATAACCACCGTTATTTAAACGGTTTTCGATAGTTGATCAACGAATCAAAAGGAAGTTTATATTATTATCATATAATTTTAAATTTTTATACAATTTTACTTATATACACGGGTCGTTATTGCAATTTCCCTAAATAATATTCCTAAATCATCTACCATTTTTTAATCTACTCTTGAAGATACCAAAAACGTACACATAAAATAATTTTCATTTAATTATTCGTTTTTGCTTCGTTGTTATTTTATGAAAAATAGCTTTTTTGTTATTATTTGTTTGATTTTTACAGCAACAAAATCAGCAACCATGACGAATAAGCACAGAGAGTGCTTCCCAGCAGCTTCCGCCGCAGCCGCCGTCGCAACTGCTGAGTATAGGCGGTGGTGATGGCGGCAATCAGACCAGGTTCGATGACGGACAGTGCTCGACTAGCCCACTGCTAGAAAATTCATCTTCATTGTAAATAGTTTCTGAAACCTCAACTGACTCCACTGCAGCCCTACTTTCAGCCACTGAAATAGATTCACTACCATCAGGTCTTCCCAAAGAAGTTAACAGAACTGAGGACTCTTCCTTCTCATTCAACTGAAACATTGCAGATGTATTAGCATCCATACCCACAATATCCTGCCCAAAAGCCGACTCTTCACTCCCATGACTATGCCTTATGTTAACCCCAATTTCATATTCATTCTCAACCTTTTCCTTCGACGCTTCAGGACTGCCCATCTTGTTTCTAGAGTAACCATCACCTTTAAAACCACTTAAAACTGGATTTGGTGCCCTCATCTACTGTCCAAACTGTAGAGAAGACTCATCAAGAATCTTAAATCCCGCTTCGGGACAATCACATATTAGATGTCCAATTTTACCAAAAACGTGACAAATATTAGGTAGTATTTCATAACACACTAAAATAGAACATCTCCCCTTCATCCCCCAAGAACAATAATAGAGAAAATAAAGAAGAATTAGAGTTTTGATGATAGTAAGGGAAGCAAAGCAAAGAAGAAAGCCAAAAAAAAAAAAACCCAAAAAAGGTAAGGAAACGCGCGTAAAGCGAGAAGTCTGCTTCTACACCTCCGTCACCATTTCCCCTCAACAGAGAGAAAGAGAGAGAGAGAGAGAGAGAGAATAATTTTTTTTTTTTGAAAACAATCAACTTCATTAAGAACAAGAACTAAAAACATCAACAGAGGCTAAATCAAGTAGCCAATCTGGGAACCAACTGTCCCAAAACAAAGCACAATTCAAGCTTAAAGCTTTAGAAGCAAGAGCATGAGCCATAGAGTTCAAATGGCGAGGAATAAAACTAATGGAAGAAGAGGCACATGCACTTAATAAATCTTGAATATCTTGAATAAAATTGCCTAGATCACTTCTAATGAAATCTTCAAATCTACACAGCCTCACCACATTTAAAGCATCAGACTCTATAGCAATAGGTAAAAAATCTCTTTGGACAGCCACCCTCAAGCCCTCCAGGATAGCTTTGGCTTCAGCAGCTTCCACAGAAACTAAACCTCTCTCAGCAATTGCAGCAGCAAAAACTAGCATTCCACAATCATCTCGCACAACTATACCCAAACCAAAAACACTACTGTCCCTGACCACTGCAGCATCAACATTTAGTCTAAAAGTATCATCAGCAGGTTTGGTCCAACCATTACCCTCCACCAACACTGTTTTAACAGAGGAAACAGACAGAGAAGCCTCCCTAAAAGAAGACAAGAAAGCACCAGCTCTACACCACAAATCATACCTGCCCTGCACCTTCCCTCTAAAAATAAATTGGTTTCTATCAAACCAAGCAAACCAAGCTGTAATAATAAAAAGCACAACACAATCATCTCCTCCAACAGAATCTACCCAAGCAACTCTATCTAAAAAATTTCCAACATCCAAAGAGTTAACAGCATTAAAAAAAGGACACCCCTGCCAAAGGACATTAACTCTCCTACAACCCCACAAGGCGTGATCAACTGATTCAGAAGAAAAACCACAACAAGAGCAAACATCAGACCCCGAAATTCCTCTCCTAAACAAAGCTGATAGAGTTGGGAGAATATTTTTGAAAGCCCTCCAGGCAAAAATTTTAATCTTATTGGGAAGCGGCATCTTCCATAACTTCCTCCACCAAGCGTCAGGCCCCTTAGAGCAAGATCCCAAAGAAGGATTCTGCCCAGCCAAGGCCAATTTATAAGCACTCTTCACAGAAAAAATCCTTTTTATCATAATGCCAAAGGACCTCATCATGAGTAGGTCTAACACTAAGGGGAATGCCCAAAATACGATTAGCATCCTCCTCGAAAAATGCCTTCTAACCAGCTCTTCACTCCATCTTCCAGGTTCAGAAAAAAGAGCAGAAACCGTCACCCCATCAGGTAAGACATGAGGAGAAATGATCTTAAAGGTTGTAGGTCTTGGCAGCCACTGATCGTCATAAACAGAAATACTCAACCCATCCCCAACCTTCCATCTTAACCCCTTCAACAGTACCTCTCTACCTCAAACTATACTCCTCCAAATGTAGGAAGGCTGTCTCCCTATCAAACTTTGAAGAAAAGAGGAGTTAGGAAAATAACGAGCCTTCATAACTCGAGCCATTAAAGAGTTAGGGTAGCAAAGAATTCTCCATCCTTGTTTCGCCAACATTGCTTGATTAAAAGCCTCCACATCCCTTAAAACCCATTCCACCATACTCTTTAGGTTGACACATCTTCTTCCAAGCCAACTAATGAACTTTCTTTTTATCCCCATTCAAGCCCTACCAAAAATTAGCATAAAGCATTTGAAGTTCTGAAATCAGCCCCCTCGGTAATTTGAAACAACTCATAGCATATGTTGGCACTGCTTGGGCCACAGCTTTCACCAAAACCTCCTTACCACCCACTGAAAATAACCCATTCTTCCACCCTTGCAATTTGTGCCAAACTTTCTCCTTTATCCCTTCAAAAACCCTCCGCTTATTCCTACTAATCGAAGATTGAAGCCCTAGGTATTTTTCATGGTTAGACACCACATCAATACCAAACAACTGCTTCACTTCAGCAACAGCCTCTCTAGAAGTATTCGGGCTAAAGGAAATAGCCGATTTATCAAAATTTATGGACTGCCCAGATGCAGCCTCATATTTCCTCAAAATCCCCTTCAATTCACTACAATCAGCCCCCAAAGCCCTTATGAATATAAGACTATCGTCGGCAAAAAATAAATGGGACACCGAGGGGGCACCCCTAGAAACTTGAATCTCCTTAATTTTTCCTTCTAATTCAGCTCTAGAAATCAGAGAGGACAGCCCTTCAGCACATATTAAAAATAGATAGGGGGAAAGGGGGCAGCCTTACCTTAATCCTCTAGTAGGTTTGACACAACCATTTGACTCACCATTAATTAAAAAAGAATAAGAGGCTGAAGATACACACCTCAAAACCTTCTCAACCCTATTCTTCCCCAAAACCTATTTTGTTCATAATTTGCCTAAGATAGTTCTACTCCACTCTATCATAGACTTTGCTCATGTCAAGCTTAAGAGCCAAATGACCCACATTCCCACTTCTTTTATTTCTCAACGAGTGAAGACACTCAAAGCCAACCACCACATTATCAGTTATCAACCTTCCAAGCACAAAAGCACTTTGTTGAGGAGAAATAATCCTATCAAGCACAACCTTAAGCCTATTAGCCAACACTTTAGCTACCAATTTATAGAGAACACTACAAAGGCTAATAGGCCTAAACTCCTTAACTCTAACCGGAACCTTCACTTTTGGGATTAAAGCCACTAAAGCATCACTAAAGGATTCTATAGAGGCTCCATCATTAAGCACCGCCTAAAACAACCCTTATTACATTAGGACTAATAACCTCCCAAAACTTTTGATAAAAAATAGCTGGGAGGCCATCCGATCTCGGAGCTTTAAGGGGATTCATTTGATTCAAAGCAGCTGTCACTTCCTCACCAACAAAACTAGCCCCCAATATCTCATTCATCTCATCCGAAACACACATATCCACAGCCCCAATCACCTTCCCAATCTCTTCATTCGTTGGATAGCGACTCTAAAAAAGATTCTTGTTATAGTCGACCACAACCCTCCCAATATCCTCATTTTTATCCCTCCAAAGCCCATCCTCATCCATAAGCCCCAAAATTCTATTCTTTTTCCTTCTTTGAGACGCCTTATTATGAAAAAACCTAGTATTTTTATCACCCTCTTTGAGCCACAAAGCCCGTGACCTCTGCCTCCAATAAATCTCATCTTTTTCTAAAATCCTATCAATATTTCTCTCCACTTCCAGTAGTCTAGCACTGACATCCCTTCCCGAACTCCTAGCAATCAACAACTCCAACTCCTCCTACAAATCTCTCAACTCTAGCTTCTCAGCCTTTCTTTTTCCCCTACTCCAAGCCCTCAAACTAGAAGTCGCAGCCCTCATTTTCTGCTGTAAATCAGACACCACACTACTCCCCCTAACAGACTTCCAGGCTCACTCCACTAAAACCTTACAATCAGCCTCATTAACCCAAGTTTGTTCAAAGTGAAATCTAGACCCCCACCCCTTTAAAGAACCCCTCCCATTGTTCATATTATTCACAATATTTTCAACTAAAACCGCCCTATGATCAGAACCGCCAAACTCCTTATGCACCACTACTGCATCAACAAACATACTTCTCCACTCCATATTACACAAAAACCTATCCAATCTCTCATGAATAAGATCCCCACCAAAATGCCTATTGCACCAAGTAAACTTGCTGTCACTATACCCCATGTCAAGAAGCCTACAATTATCAATGACCTCCTTAAATTTATTCATCGCACCAAAACTTCTCCCTTTTCCTCCAACCTTCTCATCCACCCCTAGAATCTCATTAAAATCCCCCCTATTAGCCAAGGCAATCTATACATACCACCCAACCTAAGAAGTAAATCCCATGAGTGAACCTTTTGAGATTGATTAGGCTCACCATAAAAACCTGTAAACCTCCAATTCAAGCCACCCTCATCCCTAACCTTAGCATCTATATGACCCTTCGTAAAAGATAAAATTGAAATATCAACACAAGATTTCCATAACAACAATAACCCACCCCTTGTACCGATTCTATCAACAGCAAAACAACAATCAAAACCCAAACGAATACGAATACTACTCACACACCCTTTGTCCAAACGAGACTTAACAATGAAAATAATCAACGGATTCTCCCTACGCACAAGAGCACGCAGAGCTCGGAATGTCCGAGGATTCCCCAACCCCCGGACATTCCAGCTTAGGATTTTCATGGCTGTCGGCGACGCTGGTGACCAGTCGCCGCCGATAAATCTGAAGATAAATCATCGCAAGAAAGAACAGAACACTTACCTCGCTTTCTCAATCCACCATCATTCTCATCCTCCTCCAAAAATCTTTTCCTCAGCCCAGCATCACCATCAATATTAATATTTGTGTCTCCCTTCTCACGGGCCCTCCTTTTCCATTTTTTCTGCCTTTGCACTCCCAAATCTTGCAGTACATCTTTTTTATTGTTAAAAACCTCCTCCAAAACAGAACTCAGAGTAGATTCAGAATGCACTAGAGACTCATCGACCCATGATCTACTCTTCAACCCAGTATTCTGCGAAAAATAGTGAACATCTCCCATCACACTCCCATCAGTAACAGCACCCTTAACATCTCTCATCACATTCCCATCCACCAAGCCAAGAATAACACTGCTCGTCCTCACCAAGCCCACATCCTTACCTCTCAGATCTGAACCCACGTTCTCCTTCCCAGAGTCAACCCCCCCAAAATCTCTTAAGTTACCCTGAACATTGACTTCACCATCATCTGCAAGATTCATAGACTTCTCCTTCTTACTCAGATTCATAATCACCTCTTGTAACACCTCCTCATTTTTCTCCATCTTACTCAATTCAACTCTCCCCTCCTGCGCCACCCCATAACTCTTCTCCTTTCTACTCAAATCAACTCTCTCCTCTTGCAACACCCCACCACTTTTTCCCTTAGTTGGATCCTCCCCCCTCTGATAAGAATCATTCCTCCTACCTCCAAAATCCCTAGTCCTAACAGGAACCGGAGCCCTCAACCATGGCCCATATTTATCTTCTGCATTATCCAGCAACCCCCCTTCTTCCCAGGACATTCCCTCACCAGATGCCCAATTTTACCGCAATGGTAACAAAAATTAGGCAATCGTTCGTAACAGATCAGAACCGAACATAACTCTTCCTCCAACCCCCAAAGCTACCCTTAACCCCCTCTTCAAAGGCTTATCTAAACCCACCATCACCCGAAGCCTAATATATTCCCCAAAACAATCACCACCTACTCCTGTATCTACCTCCAACACCGTCCCTATCATGCCACCTAAATACAACCCTACTTCTTTACTCATACACACCAAATGAAGGTTATGTAGTTGAATCCAAAAAGGTGACCAGCTAAAATCAATTTCAGAGATCCTACCCATACCTGTAGCTTCTCGAAGGACAATCAGCTGCTTATCAAATGTCCATGGCCCTCCTTCTAACACTCGTTTCCGATCAAGCTCACAATTAAACCGAAATACAAATAAATTGCCCCCCAATATCTCTATATCCATCCCTTTTGTCGTACGCCAAATCGAAGAGATCGTCGCCTTGAATGCATATTTATTCACCTCCCGATTTCCAACTATTTTCCCAATTAGACTCAAAGACAGTCTTCTTCTCCCAACATCTTGTAGATCAGCACCTACTGTAGCTACCAGACCATCATCTTCAGAAAGTGACATTTTAGAACATCTCCTTGATAACTCTTCTGGATCCATAGCAGTAACCCAAAGAAAAAGAGAAATAAAAAGAAGAAGGAAGTCCAAACTCAAAGATCTGGACGAAAGATGAAGAAAAAACTAAGAAAAAACATCCATTCGGATGAAAAATACACGCAAAAAAGCGTGACTCTACTTCTACACTCTCAGCACTAAGAACATTCGAGAGAAGGCTTTCAGGAAGAGAGAGAGAAGACTTTTTTTTTCTTTTTTTTATGTTGTTTTGATTCTCTCAATTATTGAATGTGAGAGAGAGAATAATTGATTTTATATATATGGTATTTGATATTTCTATATTTAAAATATAGTTTATATATTATTAAATAATTTTATAATTTAAAAGATCAGTCTATTTTATAATAATTTTAAAAAAAAAATCAATTGTCATCTATCTAAACTCGGTCATACATCATCTTTCTTTTGGTCAATGGCAGCGCCAAGTCATGCAATGAGATATTTGCTTTCCACAATATAAATTTGCATGCTTAGCTTCTCATTTCTCAATAAAATATCAGAGAGTGATCTGATCATTTTAGCAGAAAACTAAAGATTTTCTGAGCTTAGGATTAATGGCTTCTTCTACCTTCGTTACAGCAATCCCTGTTTCTTCTTTCACTGGCATCCAACGCCCTAGACATGTACAACAAGCAATAACAAGCAGCAGAATCAGAGTATACAAGCCAATCCAATGCGTTTCTACCCCCAAACTTGAAAGTGAAACAATTTTTAGAAGATCAGCCAACTACCAACCCTCCATATGGGACCATGATTATTTGCAGTCATTAAGTAGTGTCTATACGGTAATCATGATCATCTTTTTCTTTCTCTGAATTTTCATCCATTATTCAGCGACATTTCAGTTTTTTCAGTTTGGTAACGTCAATTTTGCAGGGAGAAGTATACACAAAACAAGTAGAATTGTTGCAAGAAAAGGTGAAGGCCATGATTGGCAATGTAAGCGAGTCGTTGGATCAACTCGAGTTGATTGATACCTTGCAAAGGCTTGGATTGGCCTATCACTTTGAAACTGAGATAAAGGAAACATTGCAAAAAGTCTATGTTGGGAAAATCGGGTATTTTCCCTATTCTAAGTAGTTACTATTCATATATACTAGCGAATAGAACTCAAACAAAACCCGACAAAATAATATTGAGAGAAACTGAAAACAGATACTAAATAAAATATACTAAAGCAGAAAAATAAAAAACACCAAAAATTTACGAGGTTCGGTACAAATGTTACCTACGTCCTCGGGCGCCGCTGATCACTTTCACTATCTTCAAATATTGGATAATCTCCAATTTACAACTAGGGCAAGATTGTGTTTAGCAATCACCCTTTACAAGAGAGAAATAAAATATTGTTTTTGGGATGAATGCAAGATAAAAATTAAGGCTTTATTTATAGCCTTCACATGACAAGCCTACTTTGTTTTTAACCAATGTGGGATTTCTAAATTTCACTAAGTAACATATATTTCAACAAATCTCCACCTTGTTACTTAGTGATCTTCGAACAATTTCTTCAATCTCTAGATTAGCAACGCCAACGCCAACTCAAATCTGCAGGATGTTAATCAAGCTCAAACAATGCTTGAACTTGATTGCTGTCACCACCTTGGTCATCATATCTGCGGGATTCTCTGCAGTGTGGATCTTCTGAATTTGCACTCCACCTTCTTCGATAATCTCTCGCACAAAATGATAACGAACGTCAATGTGCTTTGTACGTGCATGATAGACTTGGTTCTTTGCTAAATGAATAGCACTCTGATTGTCACAATACACCTTGAAGTGCTTCTGACCAATTCCCAAATCTTCAAGCAAACCTTGTAACCAAATTGCTTCCTTCACAGCCTCTGTGACTGCCATATACTCTGCCTCTGTAGTAGACAAAGCAACCGTAGACTGCAAAGTAGACTTCCAACTGACTGGCGCTCTAGCGAGAGTGAATACATAACCAGTAGTTGACCGACGCTTGTCTAAATCTCCCGCGTAGTCAGAATCACAATATCCAATAGCATCTTGACCAACTATATCATCCCGCTCAAATACTAAACCAACATATACAGTATTTTGAATGTACCGTAGAATCCATTTCACAGCTAGCCAATGTCCTTTACCAGGATCATGCATGTATCTGCTCACAGCTCCAACTGCATGTGAAATGTCAGGCCTCGTACACACCATTGCATACATCAAGCTACCAACCGCATTAGCATACGGAACTTTTTCCATGTATTCTCGTTCTTCATCATTCTTAGGAGATAATTGAGCACTAAGCTTGAAATGAGGAGCAAGTGGGGTACTTACAGGTTTTGTCTGTTCGTTCATATCAAAACGTTGTAGCACCTTTTTCAAATATTGACTCTGTGTCAAACAAAGCTTGCCTTTCTCTCTGTCTCTGCTTATCTCCATGCCGAGAATCTTCTTGGCTTCTCCCAGATCTTTCATCTCAAACTCCTGATGCAATTGAGCCTTTAACCTCTCAATCTCTAATTGGCTCTTTGATGCGATCAACATATCATCAACATACAATAGGAGATAGATGAAAGAGTTATCTTGTAGCTTACGAAAATACACACAATGATCATGTGTACTTTTGGTGTACTTTTGCTACAGCATAAACTGATCAAATCGCTTGTACCACTGCCTCGGAGATTGCTTCAATCCATACAATGATTTATTCAGCTTGCAAACCCAATTCTCTTTACCAACAACCTCGAAACCTTCTGGTTGAGACACATAGATTTCCTCCTCCAAGTTACCATGTAGAAACGCGGTCTTCACATCCAGTTGAACTAGTTCCAAATTCAATTGTGCTACTAAGGCCAACAAAATTCTAATGGAGGAATGTTTTACAACTGGAGAAAATACCTCATTATAGTCAATTCCCTCCTTTTGAGCGTAGCCTTTAGCTACCATCCTTGCCTTGTAGCGAACACCATCTTTGTCAAGAAATCCTTCTTTCTTTGCATAGACCCATTTGCATCCAATTGTCTTCTTGCCTTTAGGTAGTTTTGCCAATTGCCACGTATTGTTCTTCTGAAGAGATTTCATCTCCTCATCCATGGCTTCCTTCCACTTTTCAACTTCGAAACTTCTGATCGCTTCTTTATATGTGAAAGGAATATCATCATCTACAATCGAAAGTGCATAGGCCACCGTATTTTTAAATTGAGTAGGTAAGTTTTCCATATCCTGATATCGAGCAGGGATCTTGACATTCTGTCGTCGTGGCCTATCCACTGCAATGCTTTCTAGTTGTTGTGGAGGTTCTTGGGTTAAAACCTCTTCTTCTTCTGATTCGTCTTCTGCCAACGGAGAATCAGCTTCTGTTCTACTTCCATCAACTGGGTCAATGATTCTACTTTCAAACTCCACCTGCTTAGGAGTTCCATCGGTCTTCTCAGTTACCTTTCTTAACATGGCAGATTCATCAAAGGCAACATCCCTACTGATGACTGACTTTCTTATTTCCGGACACCACAAACGATATCCCTTGGAACCAGATGCGATCCCCATAAAGGTAGCTTTCTTAGCTCTGGGATCTAACTTTGATTCCGTAACATGGTAGTATGCAGCGGAACCAAACACATGTAAGGAATCATAGTCAGTTACAGGTTTTCCAGACCATACCTCCATAGGTGTTTTGCCTTCAAGTGCAGATGATGGTAGACGGTTGATGAGATGACACGCATACGTCACAACCTCACCCCAAAACTGCTTGCCCAACCCAACATTGGACAACATACACCGAACCTTCTCCAGCAAAGTTCGGTTCATACGTTCTGCAACTCCGTTCTGTTGTGGTGTTTTTCGAACTATGAAGTGTCGTACGATGCCTTCATCTTCACAAACTCTCATAAATGGGTCATTTGTGTACTCAGTCCCATTATCAGACCTCAGTCGCTTGATCTTTCTACCGGTCTGGGTCTCAATCATCTTTTTCCACTTGAGAAAAATACCCAGCACTTCATCCTTCTTCTTCATGAGGTACACCCAAACTCTTCTTGAGAAGTCGTCGACAAATGTGACATAATAATGTTTGCCACTCATAGACGGAGTCCTTGTTGGTCTCCATACATCAGTATGAACATAATCCAATATACCTTTCGTATTATGGAGTGCGGTGCCAAAACTTACTCTTTTCTGCTTCCCCAAAACACAATGCTCACAGAAATCTAACTTGTTAGTTCTTGCACCTTTCAATAAGCCTTGCTTCACCAATATTTGCAAAGCCTTTTCACCAGCATATCCCAAACGCATATGCCACAGTTTGGTAATTTCTGAATCTTTCTCCTCTTCAGATACTGCTGCTGCTGCTGTCCCAATAACTGTATTGCCAAGATAGTAATACAAGCTATTCTTCCGAACGCCTTTCATTGCCACAAGTGCTCCAGAAGTAACTTTCAATATCCCATTCTGCATAGTCACAATGAAGCCTTTAGATTCTAAGACTCCCAAAGAGATGAGATTCTTCTTCATATCTGGAACATAACGAACGTCCGTCAAAACTCTGGTTGAGCCATCTTGATTCCTCAGTCGAATTGTACCAATCCCCAAAATTTTGCATAGACTATCATTGCCCATGAAAACATCTCCACCATTTAGTTCTTCAAGGGTAGAGAACCACTCCCTATTAGGAGTCATATGGAAGGTACATGCTGAATCCAAAATCCAATCATCAGGATGAGATGCCGTTGATGATCCAACCAGTGCAAAATCTGAATCGTCACTGCTTTCGGCTACACATGCATCAGACGATACAGCTTTTCCTTTCTTCTGCAGCTTCGGACAGTCTTTCTTCCAATGGCCTTTTTCGTGACAAAAAGCACATTCATCTTTACCAAGTTTTCCTTTTGAACGAGATCTTCCTCTCCTTCCTTTCTGTTGTTTTTGTGAACGCCCTCTTACTGTCAGTGCCTCTGCTGCTTCATTCCTGCTTTCCTTTTTATCTTTCTTTCTAATTTCATGGCTATACAAGGCAGTGCAGACTTCATCAAAGGAAACTTTATCCTTCCCAATGAGTAAGCTTGTAATAAGATGATCATACTCATCAGGAAGGGAGGCTAACAACATTAAAGCCAAATCTTCATCCTTGAAAGTTTCATCCAAATTTAGCAAATCTGCAACTAACTGATTGAAAGCAGTAATGTGGTCGTTTATCGTGGTACCAGGAAGGTAATCAAATCGGAACAACTTCTTCTTCAAATAGAGGCGATTCAGACCGCTCTTCTTCATGAACTTGTTCTCCAATGCCTTCCGCAACTTACTTGCAGATGTCTCCTTCATGAACGCATACTTCTGTTCTCTTGAGAGACACGAACGAATTGTACCACATGCTAAGCGGTTGATATTTTTCCACTCAGTTTCATCTGCTCCTTCTGGTTTCTCTTCTTCAATGGCAATGTCTAGACCTTGCTGAAAGAGAGCATCTAGAACTTCGCCTTGCCACATACCGAAATGGCCGGTTCCATCAAACTTTTCTACCTCAAACCTTACTTTCATTACAGATGTCCTGCCCAGTATAGATGACGTGGATGGCTGGGAGGATGACTGGCCTTCGAATGAGATAGACTTTTCTTCCGCCATTTCTTTAAGCTGCTAAACTCAGAAAAACTACAACAGTACTGTATTTGTTAACAGTACCAGTATACTGAAATAGTGTATGTAATCATGAATAGTACACCAGGTAACGTCCCAGGAAAGAGAGGTGGGTCACAACGAAGACTCTTAAGTACCAAATCTTTCCTTAGCCAGACATTTCCTAGACATGCACTTTCCACACCACCACACTGACTTCCAGCAACCACCAAATCAGCAAACTCAAGAATAATTCTTTTCTGATGTGGAAGATCAGACAATACTGCAACCACAGAGCATACTAAGAATTTTCTAGAGAATCTGACGCCTTCAGCAGCTTAAAACACAACCGTGGCTCTGATACCAATTGTTGGAAAAATCGGGTATTTTCCCTATTCTAAGTAGTTACTATTCATATATACTAGCGAATAGAACTCAAACAAAACCCGACAAAATAATATTGAGAGAAATTGAAAACAGATACTAAATAAAATAGGGTGAATTGCACTCAAGTACCCTGACTTTTATCATAATTGCACGATTAATGCCAGTTTTACCATAATTGCACTCTAGTACCCGGTAATCCGTTGACCACCGTTAGGGTAACGGTTGACCAAACGGATTCAGGTAAAATGACCAAACTGCCCCTGCAAAGGAAAAAAAAAAAAGGTCAGATGAACCCAGATGAACTGGGTTCGCTATCGAACCCAGATCGCTGGGTTCGAACGCGAACCCAGAGATCTGGGTTCGCCATCGAACCCAGCTGGGTTCGCGATCGCGAACCAGGTGCTGGAACCCATTTCTGGGTTAGAACACGAACCCAGATCTGGGTTCGTGTTCGAACACGAACCCGGTTCTGGGTGTTCGAACACGAACCCAGTTCTGGGTTCGTGTTCGAACCCATTTCTGGGTTCGTGTTCGAACCCATTTCTGGGTTCGAGCACGAACTCAGGTTGCTGGGTTCGTGCACGAACCCAGCACCTGGGTTCGTGTTCGAAGAACACGAACCCAGTAAAAAAAAAATTTAATTTTTTTTTTATTTCAAATTTAATTTTTTTTAAAAAAATATTTTTAAAATTAATTAAAATATGACGTGACATGTTCTTATTGGTTGGATGATTTTTAAATTTTTTTAAAAATAAATTTAAATGTAAAAGACCAATTTGCCCCTGAACCCAGTTAGTCAACCGTTACCCTAACAGTGGTCAACGGATTACCAGGTACTAGAGTGTAATTATGGTAAAACTGGCATTAAGCGTGCAATTATGATAAAAGTCAGGGTACTTAAGTGCAATTCACCCAATAAAATATACTAAAGCAGAAAAATAAAAAACACCAAAAATTTACGAGGTTCGGTACAAATGTTACCTACGTCCTCGGGCGCCGCTGATCACTTTCACTATCTTCAAATATTGGATAATCTCCAATTTACAACTAAGGCAAGATTGTGTTTAGCAATCACCTTTTACAAGAGAGAAAAAAAATATTGTTTTTGGGATGAATGCAAGATAACAATTAAGGCTTTATTTATAGCCTTCACATGACAAGCCTACTTTGTTTTTAACCAATGTGGGATTTCTAAATTTCACTAAGTAACATATATTTCAACAGTCTATAACAACAGTGATGATAGATGGAAGAAACAAAATTTGTATGCTACCTCTTTAGAATTTAGACTTCTCAGACAACACGGTTATGATATTTCTCAAGGTACGTAGATGAATATATATCTTTTTAATTATCTAATTTTAGTCTATAATAAATTATAAGTTGTTCAGTGCTTGATTATAGAGGTTTTTACAAGTTTTAAGGATAAAAGGAACAGTTTCAAGGCGTGTCCTTGTGACGATGTAAAGGGAATGCTGAGCTTGTATGAAGCCTCATACTATGGCTTTGAAAGGGAGAGCATCATGGAAGAGGCCTGGCAGTTCACAACTGAACATCTTAAAAACCTAGAAATAGATACGGAATCGAACCTTGCCATGGAAGTTAAGCATGCCTTGGAGCTTCCTCTGCATTGGAGGGCACCTAGATTAGAGACCAGGTGGTTCATTGATGCATATGAGAGAAGAGAAGACATGAACCACATTTTACTCGAATTTGCTATGTTGGACTTCAACATTGTGCAAGGGTTTTACCAACAGGAACTTAAAGAAGTTTCAAGGTAAATTAACTCCTCGTTCCATGATAAATTTCTTTGACTTCAAAAAGGGCGTTAGTGTCATGTTGATTTGTTCTATATTGTTTGTAAATAGGTGGTGGCAGCAGTATGATCTTGGAGAGAAACTGAGCTTCGCCAGGAACAGGTTGGTAGTGACATTCTTGTGGACTATGGGAACAGCTTTCGAGCCTCGGTATGGATCCTGGAGGATACGAAATACAAAGATCAATTCTCTAATTACAGTGATTGATGATATTTATGATGTGTATGGTACCTTGGAGGAACTCGAACTCTTCACTGATGTTGTTGACAGGTTTGTTGGAAAATGTTTCATGCTAACACTTCAAAGGTACAACTTATAACTAAGAGATATGTTTTAACTTCTTTTCTTTTGTTTTTAATCAGGTGGGACATTAAGGCAATGAAAGAACTTCCAAACTATATGAAAATATGTTTTCTTACACTTTTTAACTTTGTTAATGAAATGGCTTATGACATTCTCAAAGAACAAGGGTTTGATGTCGTATTGAATCTAAAAAACACAGTAAGATATTTGTAATCTATTCTCCTACTTTTAATTACTTGTTTAACTTATATAAGTTAATGCTCACACGCTTTTCATAATTACAATTTTTGCAGTGGGTAGGTTTACTACAAGCCTACCTGGTGGAGGCTAAATGGTTTCACAGTGGATACAAACCAACAATGGAAGAATACATGATAAATGCATTGAAATCAATAGCAATCCCTATGATGAATTTTAATGCATACTTGTCTGCAGCAAATCCAATAATAGAGAAGGAATTGGAATATCTAGAAAGCACTCCTGATATATTACAGTGTTCATCCAAGATTGGCCGACTCTAAAATGATTTAGGAACTTCATCGGTATAATATATAATTAAACTATCATTTATTTCTACTATAAAAATTAAAATTTTAAATTCTTCATGGTTTTTTTTTTTTAATGTAATACAATATGAGTTAAAGAGAGATGATATTCCAAAATCAGTCCAATGTTTCATGAATGAAACCGGTGCATCTGAAGAAGTCGCCCGTCAACACATTGAGGATCAGATGAGGCAGTTATGGAAGAAAATGAACGTGTATAGAGCAGCAGATTCTACTCTATCTGAAACTACTATTCAGTTGATGTTGAATCTTGTGAGAATGTTTCACTGTATATATCTATATGGAGATGGACATGCTGTTCAAGAAGAGACAAAGAAGTTAGCATCGCCATTGCTTTTTGAGCCCATCCCCTTATAAAGAAGAAACACGTCGTGTGAGTGGGGTCTTGTTTGATTTTGTAATAAAAAAAAAAACAAAACGTTTCTAGCATGTTCAATGAAAACAAAACGTTTCTAGCATGTTCAATGAAAATAGACGTACCATGTACTTTTTGTACCATGAAAATATGTTTTTGTACTTTTTTTTTTCTTTTTAATCCCTTAACCTACCTCTTCATCCCCTATTAGCCATGGCCCATTGTAGGAGGGTAAATTTGTTGTAGTGAGGTGTCTCTTGCTCTGCCCATACAAGGTCACTCAAACCTAGTTAAAATTACATTTTAATTGTTGTTCAAGTAAATAAGGAATCTATAGACTACAGCTTCAGGAGTGCTTTTAGGGTTTCTTCCTTTTCTTCGTTGTCTTCCAAATTGCATTAAGGTTGCACCATTCGTTTCCATGGAGGATTTTTTTCAATCTCAAATAATCTATCACTTACCTACATGTTTTCCCCTCATTATACATGAACCAAAGTATCGCCAGAGTCAGAGACTGAAAATTACGAAATAGCGAATCGTATAAGTTGGAGAGGAAAAGCTCAAACAATGAATTCCACTTCCATCTCCTATTTTGTTTAATGAAAATCATTGTACATCATGAACAATACAGACGGGTATATAGACACCAGGAAAAAAAGAGGCTAACAAACATTCAAAAATTACTTCTTTATTCTTCGTTATAAGCGGGAGAAAAAAAAAAGAAAGAAAAGAAAAACTGTGCATCCCATAAGTGGTCTAGAATATGCTCGGGATTGAATATATAAATCTAACAGGATTGTTTTGAAGCTAATTTAGTGGTCGCTACTTCCACTTGATCAGGTACTCGCTACTTCGAGGAACACCCCTTTTCCTCACGACTCGATCCGCTAGGATCTCCTCAACTTCCTTATCGTAGGAGGTTATTACGGCAGTTGGCCCCCTTGAAGACTCTCCTCGGCTAGGGTCTTCCGTGTCCGCATGATAGGGTTTCAAATGACTCACATGGAAGACTGGATGGATCTTGAGCCTCGGAGGTAATTCAACCTTGTAGGAAACTTTTCCTACCTTCTTCAGGATCGGAAAGGGTCCTTCGTACTTCCTTACCAAGCCTTTGTGCACCTTCCTGAAGGCTTTAAATTGTTGGGGCAGCAACTTGACAAGTACCAAGTCTTCTACTTGAAATTCCACTCGTCGCCTCTTCTTGTCCGCCCATTTCTTCATTTTTCGCGCGGCCTTGTCAAGATAGGATCGTGCTATATCGGCTTGTTCCTGCCAATCCTTGGCCAGCTTATACGATCCCGAACTCCTTCCCGTGTATCCCACCATTATCGTTTGCGGAGTGAGGGGTTGTTGGCCCGTTGCCAACTCGAAGGGACTATGGTGGGTCGCCTCACTCCTCTGCAGGTTGTAAGAGAATTGGGCCACATCAAGTAACTTCGCCCAATCTCGCTGGTTGGCACTCACAAAGTGCCTTAAGTATAGCTCCAACAAGGCATTCACCCTCTCTGTTTGTCCATCCGTTTGTGGGTGAAAGCTTGTAGAGAAATGCAACTTCGACCCCAGTAGGTTGAAAAGCTCGGTCCAGAATTTCCCTGTGACGCGCGGGTCTCGATCGCTAATGATCGTTCTTGGCACACCCCAATACTTCACTACATCCCTTAGGAACAACCGAGCTGCCTGATCTGCCGTGCAATCCGTAGGGGCAGCAATGAAAGTTGCATATTTTGAGAATCGATCGACCACTACCATGATCGATCCGCATCCGTCCGACTTGGGCAAGGCCGATATGAAGTCCATGGTGACACTTTCCCATGGTCTCTTGGGGATAGGTAATGGCTCTAGCAATCCTCCCGGCGATTGCTGCTCATTCTTGTCTTGTTGGCACACAAGACAAGTCTTCACATAGGCCTCGATGTCATCCCTCATATGTGGCCAATAGTAGGTTGCTTCGAGCAAAGCCCTAGTCCTCTGTTGTCCCGGATGCCCTGCCCACTTTGTATCGTGGCACTCCTTTATCAAGTTCTTTCGCAGGTTTCCGAATTTCGGAACATACAACCGGTTTCCCACAGTGTAGAGTAAGTCATCCTGCACCCAAAACCGTTTGGTCTTCCCATCATTGGCTAACCCCATGAGACTCTTACCCAGTGAGTCGCATTGTAGCCCCTCCTTGATGAGACTGATGACTTCTCCCTGTGGCGCACTCCTCATAGTTGCAAGCTCCGCCTTGCGACTTAGTGCATCTGCCACCAAATTGGCCTTCCCGGGCTTGTACTCTAGTGTATAGTCGAACTCAGCTAGGAAGTCTTGCCATCTAGCTTGCTTGGGGCTTAGCTTCTTCTGCGTCTGGAAGTAGCTAGTGGCAACGTTGTCAGTCCTGATGATGAAGTGAGAGCCGAGCAAGTAATGTCTCCATGTGCGAAGGCAATGAACAACCGCAGTCATCTCCTTCTCTTGAACGGTATACCTCCGTTCCGTATCATTCAGCTTACGGCTCTCGAAGGCTATAGGATGCCCATCCTGCATTAGAACTCCTCCAATGGCAAAGTCAGAAGCATCCGTTTGCACTTCATAAGGTTTGGAATGGTCCGAAAGACTCAATACTGGCTCCTCCGTTACCGCCTTCTTCAATCCTTCAAAGGCTTCTTGGCACTCACTCGACCATTCCCATCCCTTGTTTTTCTTCAACAGATCCGTGAGTGGAGCTGCCCTTGCTGAATACCCCTTTATGAATCTCCGATAATAGTTAACTAGGCCAAGGAATGACCGTAGTTCAGGCACCTTTGTAGGAGGATCCCATTCACAAATGGCCTTGATCTTCGCTTCGTCCATCATGAGCACACCATCTTTGATCTTATGCCCCAAGAAGTACACCTCCGGTTGGGCAAAAGAACATTTCTCCTTCTTGACGTAGAGCTCGTTTTCCCTCAGAACTTTGAAAACAGCTTGTAGGTGTCGAGCATGCTCTTCGAGTGTGTTACTATAGACAACAATGTCGTCTAAGTATACCACCACAAATCGATCCAGGTAAGGATGGAAGATCTTGTTCATAAGTGTGCAAAACGTGGCCGGTGCGTTGGTGAGGCCGAATGGCATCACTAGGAACTCATAAGCACCATAACGCGTCACACACGTAGTCTTGGCTTCATCACCTTCCGCGATCCTCACTTGGTAATAACCCGACCTTAAATCAAGCTTTGTAAAATATCGAGCCCTACCAAGCTGATCAAACAAGTCAGCAATCAAAGGAATAGGGTACTTGTTCTTGATAGTTACCTTGTTCAAAGCGCGATAGTCGATGCACAATCGCATGGACCCGTCCTTCTTCCTTTGAAACAACACTGGTGCGCCATATGGAGCTTTGGACGGTTGAATGTAGCCTGCATCCAACAAGTCCTTCAGTTGTTTCCTCAATTCCTCCAACTCTGGTGGTGCCATCCGATAAGGGGCCTTGGCGGGTGGCTTTGTCCCCGGCTCCAACTCGATCTGGTGATCCACCTCCCTCCTAGGTGGTAGTTTCTTGGGCAATTCCGCGGGCATGACGTCCTTGTACTCCTCAAGGACTTTCTTGATCTCCCTAGGTAGCTCCTCCGATGGAACTCCACCCTCATCATGCTTTACCGCGGCCAAGTATGTCACCTCTCCCTTCTTAAGGCCTTTCTTCACTTGCAAGGCCGAAAGATGAGGGGTCTTCGATATGGACTTGGCAATGGCTGGAATAATGCAAGGAGTATCTTCCAAGATAGCAACAGAACGTAGGAAGGGTAAAGGAACTACCTTGACTTGTTCGAGGAAGTCCATGCCGAGCACTACCTCGAAGTCATCCATGGGCGCGACTGTCAGGTCTATCTTCCCATTCCAATTACCCATACTGATGCTTACTCCTCGAGCCATGCCAATAAGCGGTCTTGCCTTAGAGTTCACCGCCTTTAACCATCCGGTCTCCTTGGACACTTTCAGTCCAAGTCTCCTTGCCTTCTCCTCCGAGACAAAGGAGTTTGTAGCTCCCGTATCGACCATGACGCGGGTAGCTTTCCCGTTGATATGTACGTCGAGGTACATAAGACCCTGACTCCCTCGGGTCTTTGGGGCTGGTTGGGCTTTGATGGCTGTGAGAATGCGAAGAGAGCCCATGTGAGATTCCTCAATCTCCTTCTCGCGCTCATCTACCAACGCATTGATAGCCTTGCGCTTTGGGCACTCTCTTGCCCAGTGAGGACCGTCGCAAAGGAAACAGTTGGTCTTCGGCTTGATGTCTTTCTTGCCTTGACCTTCCTTTTGCTTACCTTTGTCTTTCCCACTCGGAGGCTTGTATGGTCCTTTCCCTTTGTCTCCCCCACCTTTGCCATGGTTATCCTGTGGTGGTTTCTTCTTGGGTGGTTCGCTCCTCCGGTAATCAATTAGGGACTCCGCAATGGCTATAGCTTCTGCGAGATTTTGCACATTGCGACGACGCAACTCTACTTCCGCCCAAGGTTGTAGGTTGTCCATGAAGTTGAATAGCAACTCGTCGTCCGACATGTTAGGAACTTCGAGCATGAGACTAGAAAATTCCTTAACATAATCCCTAATTGAACCTGTTTACTTGAGCTTCTTCAAATTCTTCCGAGCAAGATAAGCAGCATCTTCCGGATAGAATTGCTTCTTGAGCTCTTTCTTAAAATCATCCCAAGAGTCGATAGTGCACGTACCTCTTTGGATGTCGGCATGTCTCCTCCTCCACCACAGAGTGGCTGTATCGGCGAGGTATAAGGTTGCGGTTCGGATTTGCTCCTGATCATCCGTGATCCTGACGGCCTCAAAGTACCTCTCCATGTGCCAAATGAAGTTGTCTACCTCCTTGGCATCTCGTTTGCCATCAAACTCCTTCGGCTTAGGTATCTCCTTCTTTGGAGCACCTTGGAAAGCCCCACCACTCACGGCTCTCTTGTATAAGGCCCAATCGTCCCGCATGTCTTCAAGAAGTGTATCGAACTCCGCGAGCTTCCCCATTACCGTGCTTTCCAACCTTGCTTGGAAGATCTCGTTCCCCTCTTGCGTCTCTCGCCCTGATGTAGAGCCAAATTGCATGTCTCCCCGGAGGTCCTCGATCTTCTCTCTAAGATCGCCAATGTCCCTCTCCACGCATTGCTCCAACACATCCAGCCGTTCCCTCGAATCGGCTATGGCGAGCTCAATCCTAGCCAACCTTGACTCCAAGATTGAGGCGGCATCCCGAGATTTGTCCTTCCTCGACCTGCTTGGGTTGGCATCCCTTCCACGGCTTGGCTCTTGGACGACAACTTCCTCGACTCTTGCCATTATGCTATCTCTTCCTTGGTTGAGCAACGAGGCTCTGATACCACTTGTCACGGCCTTAGTATTTTCTAAGCCAACCGTACGACACTTAACACACTTCCTCCCGTCGAAGAGGTTAAGTCAGCGTTAATCCCCACGAGCTAGGCAAGTAACTTGCTAGCAAACTCAAGAAAGCTTGTAGGAAGATAGAAGAGAAGAGAGCACAAGTGTTTGAGAGAATACTTGAATGCTTTTCCAAGATGGTTTGTACAAATGAGGGGTGCCATCTATTTATAGGCACCAAAGAACATTCTAGGTCCCTACCTATCTACAATGTTCTAGACAATTCTACAATGTACAAGGCTTTCCTACAATGTACATGTTCTAGAGAGTTCCAAGTCTTGAACATCCTACAAGTCTCCACAACATTCTAGAATGTCCCAAGAGCTAGACTTCTCTAGGAGTTTCTCCATCCTTCTAGGTTTCTCCACAAGGTTCACCATTCTTCTAGGTTGTTCCGGATCCTTCTAGAAAGTTCGTGACAAACCGCTTTCCTCTTGTGGGCCAAAACTTCTTGACGTAAGGAGGTCTGGTTCTCAGAGGTAGAAGCCTGAACTGACTTTGCTTCATGGATATGTGGATTCTCAGGTGCACGAACCATTTCTTCTCTATTTCCAGTCATAACTTCAGTTCTACTTCCCAAGTCTTTACCAAGATTTGACAAATGATCTATTGAAAATTGGCAAAATAAAGAAAGCAAAAGAGAAGAAAAGGGATATAAATCCCACATTGGAAAAATAGCAAAATGTCAAGGCTTCTTAAGGCTATATAAGGAGACCAAGTCCTTAGTTTCTAATTGCACCAATTAAATACACTTAAAGCATTGTATTTAATTCTAATTAAATTCCTTTCTTGTTTCTCTTATTTTAGAGTGTAGAGAGGTGAGAATTATTTTATGCTTTGAGAGAGTGTGAGTGTATTGGTGTAGTAGTCTTGAGAGAATAGTCTGTGTGATTGTAATAATTTATCACATAGTGAATTTCTTTCTGAGGGCCGTGGTTTTTCTCCTGGTTTTGGCGTTTTCCACGTAAATTATTGTGTTGTGGTGATTGTTATTATTTTCTATTTCATTTCTCTGTAATTTCTGATATTTAGCATATTTCTATGGAGGTTTTGGGGAGGTTAATTTTCCCAACAAGTGGTATCAGAGCCTAGGTTGGTTGCTAAGGTGTCAGAGTTTTAGAAAATTCTTAGTATGCTCTGTGGTTGCAGCATTGTCTGATCTTCCACATCAGAAAAGAATTGTTCTTGGTCTAAATTGTTCTTGGTTGTTGGAGTTAAGTGTGGTAGTATTGTGGAAGTGCTTGTCTAAGGAAGGTTCTGGCTAGGAAAGACTTGGTATTTAAGTGTGTCCATTGTGACCCACCTCTCTTTCCTGGGAACTTACCTGGAGCACTGTTCACGGACTACGGGCACTATTTCAGTATACGGTTAGAATGTCTAAATTTTCAAGCTCTTTGAAGTTTGGTGTAGAGAAATTTGATGGAAAGATTAATTTTGGCTTGTGGCAAGTGCAAGTCAAGGATGTGTTAATACAATCTGGGTTACACAAGGTATTGAAGGAGAAATCAGGCTCTGTTTTAAGTGATTCCAGTAAATGTGAGTCTAGTATGAGCAATGAAGATTGGGAAGAAATGGATTTGAGAGCTGCAAGTGTGATTCGTCTGTGTTTGGCCAAGAATGTTCTTGCAAATGTGCATGGAATACATTCAGCCAAGGAACTCTGGGAAAAGCTTGAAGGGTTGTATCAGGCAAAAGGCATCTCAAATCGGTTGTACCTGAAGGAGCAGTTTCATCCTCTGCATATGGAGGAAGGTGCAAAAATCTTAGATCATCTGAGTGTTCTCAATGGTATTGTTTCTGAACTGGAGTCTATTGGAGTTAAAATTGAAGACGAAGATAAAGCATTAAAGCTTATATTGTCTCTTCCATCTTCCTATGAACATATGAAACCTATTTTGGTATATGGGAAGGAGACTCTGAATTTTACAGAAGTTACCAGTAAACTCCTTTCTGAGGAGAGAAGGCTAAAGGGTGGAGGTCGTACTTCATCAGAAGACACAGTATTGGTAGCTAGCAATGGGAGCAATTGGAAGAAGAATAACTCTAGGAAGAAAATATTTTGCTGGGCGTGTGGGCAATCTGGGCACGTTAAGAAAAATTGTCAAAACGGTGGAGCAGGTTCGGCAGGTAGCTCTAACAATCAAGCTAATAGTGTGTCTTGTGAAGACACTGAATTTATCCTTTGAGAAGGATATGTACATCCTTATAGCATATCACTAGGTGCTATGAAAAAGAATGTGTCACTACTAGTGGGTCCATAAGTTTGCACACGGGCATTGGTTGGCGGCATTGATGCAAGGTGTGTGGCAGAATTATGTCGATGGCTGAAGAACTTCCGGGAAAGCCAACATGGGAGTTGCACCATAAATTTCAGCAAATTTGTTCGACATGTGCCGAGGTGGAAATCTTAGAATTGGTGATTAATTCTAAGTGGTATACTTTTATGGTAGAGTATGATAGTTCTCTGGGTTGAGAATTATGATTATCGGTATAGACAATGGTTGCATGAAAGTTGCGGCGGAAGGGCGGAGGTTTCCTGTCAAGGCTTCTTAAGGCTATATAAGGAGACCAAGTCCTTAGTTTCTAATTGCACCAATTAAATACACTTAAAGTATTGTATTTAATTCTAATTAAATTCCTTTCTTGTTTCTCTTATTTTAGAGTGTAGAGAGGTGAGAATTATTTTATGCTTTGAGAGAGTGTGAGTGTATTGGTGTGGTAGTCTTGAGAGAATAGTCTGTGTGATTGTAATAATTTATCACATAGTGAATTTTTTTCTGAGGGCCGTGATTTTTCTCCTGGTTTTGGCGTTTTCCACGTAAATTATTGTGTTGTGGTGATTGTTATTATTTTCTATTTCATTTCTCTGTAATTTCTGATATTTAGCATATTTCTATTGAGATTTTGGGGAGGTTATTTTCCCAACAAGATCCATCTGAACCTCTGGTCTAGCAAGAGAGGACGTGTTAGAACCAAATATTCCTTTATCTTCCAGTTTTCCAGGAGGTATTTGCGAATTTGTCCAATCACCGCCAGTCAGCAAATCCATCAAATTCTCAGTCTGGTTGGGTCTGCAATACCTCGAAGACCAGTTTCACTAGAGGGACCCAATTCTCCTAACAATAGATGATCGGCTTTATTGAGCGGAGGGCATTCAACAGCTTTGTCTTTTGAAACCACTGCAACTTGGACTGGTCCTATATTGACTCCCACCTCGCCTTCCAGATTCGTAAGCTTTTCGTGAACTTTTGCCATTTTCAGAACTTCGTCTGCCTCATCAGCCTTTCCTTGGCGTCTCAAAGAAAGAGCATTCCTTTTCAGGCCTAACAGTTCCCTCTGTATTTCAGCTTTACTTCTCCTTGATGCCCTGACTGTAACATCAAAAGTGGCTGAAGAGGATTCTATATTTTGCAGAGAAAATCTATCCCTTTCCTTAGAAAGTTTTGACGATTAACTTTCGAGCTCATTATCTTCATCATTCCAACCTAAGTTCCTAAGAGTTGCCAGGTATGTTGGGTCCTCCATATCTTGGTCTGTTACATCGTCTTCAACTTCCCCAACTGCTAGATTTCTAGATACGACAGGATGCTCATACGCTAAAATTGGGTCCTTACTACCAGTAGCCTTCACCTTTGGAGGTTTGTCCATCTCTTCAAGCTGATGCTCAAGAGCTTTGCCTTTCTTCAATTCTTCCTCTGCCTCATCTAATCTTCCTTCCCTTCTCAAAGCAAGAGCCTTCTTCTTTAGAGCCAGAAGCTCTCTCTGAATCATCAATTTAGTCTTTGGTGCTACTTTAGAGTCCATATATTTTGTAAGATCAGCATTGCCATCATCCATCTTCATTGTCTCCGATGACTTCACAGCAGCTTGTGAAATTGAACCTGTATGATTAATATTCGGATTTGGGAATAATGAGTCATCCGTTTGGGACAGAGAACTTTCCAGGTCTTTCTCAAGTAACCGGAAATTTCCTATATAAACCCCCCTTCCCTTCATTTGTAATCAATCCAAGTAATTTGAGAATTCCTCAATTTGAGAGAATTCATTTGAGAGAAAAGTGAGCTTGTGATCTTGAGAGCCATTAGGAGTTACTCTAGTGTGAGAGTATCTATTGAGTGTATTGGGGCTTTGCGTGTTTGAGAGTTTTCACTCAAATTTGTATACTTTGTTTTGTTAGTAAAACTTATTCTCCTGTCTTTGTCCGTGGATGTAGGTCACAAGACCGAACCACGTAAATACCTTGTGTCCATTATTTATTTATTATTTCTCTACTGTTTGAGTTGCCGTCAATTTGTCGCTACTAAACCGGCGTTTCCGCACAACAAGGTTTCCCTTCTCCTTTTAGAACTTTATACTTCTTTTTTTCTTCCAAAGCTTGTAGGCGCAATTCCTCGGGACTAGCAGATCCTATCTCATTCTTTACAAAATTATGGTCATCAACAGCTTGACTTTCACGTACATCTCCAAACCCACCATGACCAGAAGCATCTTGACCGTTAGATGATGAAGAACTGCTAGTTGCCCTTTGAATACTGGAACCCAAGTCGCTCTTCGACGATAGACCAGATCTAAAGGATTCCTTTCCATCAGTACCTAAAATCTGGTTCAAAATTTCATCCTCATTCTTTGCTGCTAGTTTTGAACTACCTGTCACAAAATGATAGAAATGTTTACAGAAGTAACCTTTTAATATAAAAGTTAAGTTACAAGTAACACATTACACAATGTATGAACTATACAAACAAAAATGGATCCTGGAGGATACGAAATACAAAGATCAATTCTCACTACTCTTTCCAGGAGTGACATTCTTGTGGACTATGGGAACAGCTTTCGAGCCTCGGTATGGATCCTGGAGGATATGAAATACAAAGATCAATTCTCTAATTACAGTGACTGATGATATTTATGATGTGTATGGTACCTTGGAGGAACTCGAACTCTTCACTGATGTTGTTGACAGGTTTGTTGGAAAATGTTTCATGCTAACACTTCAAAGGTACAACTTATAACTAAGAGATATGTTTTAACTTCTTTTCTTTTGTTTTTAATCAGGTGGGACATTAAGGCAATGAAAGAACTTCCAAACTATATGAAAATATGTTTTCTTACATTTTTTAACTTTGTTAATGAAATGGCTTATGACATTCTCAAAGAACAAGGGTTTGATGTCGTATTGAATCTAAAAAACTCAGTAAAATATTTGTAATCTATTCTCCTACTTTTAATTACTTGTTTAACTTATATAAGTTAATGCTCACACGCTTTTCATAATTACAATTTTTGCAGTGGGTAGGTTTACTACAAGCCTACCTGGTGGAGGCTAAATGGTTTCACAGTGGATACAAACCAACAATGGAAGAATACATGATAAATACATTGAAATCAATAGCAATCCCTATGATGAATGTTAATGCATACTTGTCTGCAGCAAATCCAATAATAGAGAAGGAATTGAAATATCTAGAAAGCACTCCTGATATATTATAGTGTTCATCCAAGATTGGCCGACTCCAAAATGATTTAGGAACTTCATCGGTATAATATATAATTAAACTATCATTTATTTCTACTATAAAAATTAAATTTCTAAATTCTTCATGGTTTTTTTTTAATGTAATACAGTATGAGTTAAAGAGAGGTGATATTTCAAAATCAGTCCAATGTTTCATGAATGAAACCGGTGCATCTCAAGAAGTTGCCCGTCAATACATTAAGGATCAGATGAGGCAGTTATGGAATAAGATGAACGTGTATAGAGCAGCAGATTCTACTCTATCTTAAACTACTATTCAGTTGATGTTGAATCTTGTGAGAATGTGTCACTGTGTATATCTACATGGAGATGGACATGCTATTCAAGAATAGACAAAGAAGTTAGCATCGCCATTGCTTTTTGAGCCCATCCCCTTATAAAGAAGAAACACATCATGGGAGTGGGGTTTTGTTTAATTTTGCAACAACAAAAAAATGTTCAATTAAAATAGACGTACTACTGTAAAGTGTGTGAATTATCACCACACACACGTGTTACTTTTTCAGAAAATATTATATGTGTATGGCTACTTACAATGACATCCCTGAGGTTTGATATAATAACATAAATAAATAAAGTATAACATTTTTTTACAATAAATTATCCTGAAGTTTTAATGTTGTTACACAAATATCCCCTGCTCGCTAGTGTCAGACCGTTACTGTGAGTGTATTAGACCAACTTTAAAGGTAAAAGACTAAAATGCCCCTAAAAAGTTAAAAGACAACCTGTCACCTTTTTTGTCTCGTAAATTTAAAATTTATTCCTATTTTACCCCTAAACTATTTTTTGAAATAATAATTAAAAAATTAAGAAAAAATGGACCAGATGATCTGGTCCATTAGAATTTTTATTTAATAGACCAGATCATATGGTCCATTATTATTATTTTAAAAACAAATTAAAAATAAAAGGGATATTTTATTAAAATAAAATAAAATAAAATAAAGGGAGATGGACTAGAGACTTCCAGAAATGGAGATGGATCCATCTCCCACCGCCATTTCATCTTCATCTTTCTTCTTTTGGTATTGTGATCCTAACAAGAAAGTCTTTTAAGAATCCATATACTATTGAGGAGCTGAGATTTTTTTCGAGTAAAAAGAATTTGGTCCCAATATTCTTTGATTTGAGTCCTGGTGATTGCCTTGTAAGAATAAACTACAGCTCCAATAAAGTAATTTCATCAAACACTTTTTGGACAACTAAAAGATCACAAAGTTGATTTAAAAACTTAATAGATAAAAATTATAAACAACAAATGTTGAAATAAAAAACAATCTAACAAAAAAAAAAAAACCTAAATTACTCAAAATGAATTGCTGTTTTGGATTCCAGAAAAAAAAAAAAATCCATCGATTCCAGGTTGTTCAAATTCATTTGCTGTTTTGAATTCCAACAATCCATCTATTCCAGAAATAGAAAACAAAAAAAAAAAACTAATCAATTCCAGATTGTGCCAAAATTGATTTGCTCTTTTGGATTCTGAAAATTCATTGATTAAATAGAAAAAAAAAAAAAGAACCCATTGATTCCAGATTGGGTTCAAATTGAACTGCTTTTTTGGATTCCAACAATCCATTGATTCCAAAAATAGAAGGAAAAAAAAAAACCAACACCAGGTGGGTATGTTTTTGTTTGCTTAGAGAGAAAGGAAAGGAAAGTGAAAGAAAAAAATAAAAAAGTGTGTGTGAGAGAGAGAGAGAGAGAGGGTTTTTTTAGTTTTGGATGAGTTCTTTGAGAATAAAAGAAATTAGAGTAAAAGAAGAGAGAAAATGGTGGATGAGTTTTAATGGCTAAGTTTTTTTATTATTTTAATATATTATTTAATTTTTAATATAAAATAAATTTAAGAGAAGTGCACAGAGCTTGGTGGGCCCATTTCTGTTGCCCCCACTCACCAGCACCACAACTCTTACCTTCCTTCATTGGCGGCTTCCACTATTTCCAAAGTTATTTTTTTTATTTTTTAATTATTAAATTAATTAATTAAATAATATAATAATTGTAGAAGTATTAATTGTATCTGGCATATATTATAACTTTACCATTTTACCCTTACTTTTACACTGACACACTAATATTAACGGTCTGACATTAACAGTAGGGGATATTTATATAATAATATTAAAACTTCAGAGTAAGTTAGTATTAAAAAGTCCAAACCTTATTTATACGTATAATTATACCAAACAATAAGGGTGTCATTGTAATTAGCCATATATTCTAATGCTATGCTTTGTAAAAGTGTGATCATAGTGAAATAATAAAAAGGTTGCCTCTCTTCTTATTACTTGTGTTTGTTTTTTCTTCATCAGCTTATTCTTACTAATTTACTTATTGCTTTTTATTACTTCTTCAATTATTATTATCATTATTTATTTTGATTTTTAATTTATTTTATAACACGTTATCAGCACAACTAGCTTATTATTATATTCTGTAATTTTAACACTGTTAGATCTTTTAGAAAAATAAATATAATTATATTTTTATTTATAGTATTACAACCTGAAGATTGTAAAATTAAAAGAGCCAAAATTCTAAATATAAAGAATTTCAGTCCAATAAAGAACATGAAGTTCTGAATTTAATGAAATTTTTTAATATGCATTAACTGTTATGCATCTTTAAGTTGGCTATGCCGACCATATTTATTATTTATGTATATTTATTTACTATTATGCATATTTACTGTTTATACATTTTATATATTATTATGCATTTTATTTTAATGTTTTTTCCTTTGATTAAATTTTACATACATATATATATATATATATATATTATCATACCAGAAGTCTTAATTATGTAAATGATTTTCAGACCAGAAGTTTTAATTCATTTTTAATCATATACCGCTATTTCAAATTTGTTTTTATCATATAAGAAGTTCTGACTTTATATCTGATTTTCAGATTAGAAGTTCTGATTCACTTTTAATTATATATATATATATATAATATACTACTATTTTAAATTTTGTTTTATCAGACAAGAAGTTCTGATTTTATATGTGATTTCAGATATAAAAGCTTGACATGGCAAAACTCAAGGATTTGCGGTTTGATGCAGTCACAGTAGACGGAGACAATTATTTGTCATGGATTATTGATGCCGAGTTAAAATTGAAATCTGAATGCCTTTGTAACACAATAGAAGAAGGAAACGAGTCATATGAGAAAGACAAATCTACTGCTATGGTGATTCTTCACCATCATTTACACCAAGATTTAAAGGGCACAACATCTTAATATTACAAAACCAGAAGTTTTGTGGCTAGAGTTAAAAGACCGATATAACCACCAATCGGCCATAACCCTTCCGAATGTCAGGTACGAATGGCAACATTTAAGGTTTCAAGATTATAAATCTGTTTCGGAATATAATTATGCTATATTTCGAATTACTACAAGATTAAAATAATGTGGTAAATATATCTCTGATAAAGACATGTTAGAGAAAATATTTACCACTTTCCATGCTACAAATATTTTACAGCAGCAATAATACCAAGAACGTAGATTCATAAAATATTTACAATTAATTGTGTGTCTCCTTATTGCAGAAAAATAATAATGAACTTCTATTAAAAGTTCATGAATCGCACCTGACCAGTTCTAATGCATTCCTAGAAGTGAATGCTAACCATATTGGAAATCATCAACGTGGTTATAATAGTGGTTTTGACCATGGTCACGGTCGTGGTCGTAATCACTGTCGTGGGCATGAAAATTAATGTGGTTATTTTGGACATGGTGGTTATCAATTTTCAAGCTACCAAAATTTTAAAAATACTTCCTAGAAGTGGAATGTTTATGAGGCAAAACAAAATAAAGGTAAGACTACTCACCATGGACCTATTAGAAATAATAGGGTTTGTTTTAAGTGTGGTAGTGAAAATCACTGGTCATGCACATATCCCTGAAGAGACAAGTCCCTGAAGCTACGAGTGCCTAAAACGATGAGTCCCTGAAGAGACGAGTCCCTGAAGTGACGAGTCCGTAAAGCGACAAGCCCCTGGAGCGACAGAAGTCCCAGGAGCGACTCAAATCCCTGAAGTGGCAGAGGCCCTTTGAAAGATTAAGTGCGACGGTCTAATATTCCCTGAAGTGGCAGAGGCCCTTTGAAAGATTAAGTGCTACGGTCTAATATGAACCTAGAGGGGGGGGGGGGGGGGGGGGGGGGGGGGGGGGGGGTGAATAAGTTCTTACCCAATTTTTGGATTACTAACAATTTAATTAGACCAATTCAACAATTATAAACACATAACAAATACGGAAGAGATAAACAAAATCAACACAAGAATTTTAGCGTGGAAAACCCCTTCCAACAAGGGATCAAAAACCATGGGACCACTCTTGGCCACTTAACGGACAATCCACTAGTGATAAATGCAGTACACCCTCAAGTTGAAATTACAAGGACTCACTCCTCTTGGACTATCCCGCTCTAGTCTACCCCCAGGCCTTTTCCCTAATGATCTCCCAAGATCCACTAGGTGACTAAACGTATATCCTCAAGCTGTCTTAGAATTCACACTCCTATAGTCTAAGTATTCAATGATGCATGAACATATAATTAGGATGCATGACCAATACAACCTATAATGCTAAGTGAACTAGTGCACACAATCTACTTAAATAACACTTAGCATAAACACATTTCAAGACCTAACAAATTTTGCAACAAATTCAACACTTTCAAGTCATGAAACAAACATATTAAATGCATGAACTATATAAGGCAGCCAACATATGAATTCAAATTTATATGAATGTGATTCTAACAACAAACAATTATTACCACAACAACTAACACTCTTGATCCAACCTAGATTAGTACCAATCCACTAAACACATGTGAGATAGAGGTGTAATTTATTCAAGCAAGACATGCACTCTAAATCACAACATGAAGTTATCTAAGTACTAATTCAACTTCCTAAACCCCTTATCATGCATTAAACACAAAACCCACAAGCTTTCAACATCCCATCAATATCTAACTCTCATTCAAGAACAACAAAGAGATTTGAATGATATGAAGCATAAAACAAATTCAATATACAAGAAAAACACTTACTACAAGTCTCTAGTTTGATTCCATGGACATACGAGAGAGATTGGGTGAGTTTTGAGAGATTGGATTTGAGAGAGTATGAAGAGATGGAGCTGCTAGGGTTCTTCTTTATGGTTTTTGGATGAAAAAGCCGAAGTGGCCTTTATATAAGAAGAGCACGGGTCGGGTTGCCACACAAAACGGGTCGGGCGCACATGTTGGGTCGGGTGCAGTTTTCTGCACTGACATATGTTCGGGTTCAAGCTAATATCTAGAGAAATGCCACCCAGAAAATTCTGAAAATATAACTAAAAAAGTAGACACATATATGAATAACTTTCATGAAGAACACCATTTAAAATTCGGACAGTAAGGGTGCCATATTAGACTATATACATGACATACAAAAACCGTCTCCCCTGTTTTTTTCAACACTGACCTATGTCTGGTGTTTAGCTATTAACTAGAGAAGTGCCACCCAGAAAATTCTGCAAAAATTAGAGACGAAAGTAGACACATATATGAACAACGTTCATGAAGAAAACCATTTACAATTCGAACATGAAGGGTAACGTATTGGACCACATACATGTCACACAAAAACTGTCTCCCCTGTTTTTTCAGCACTGACCTATGTCCGGTTTCTATCTAATATCTAGCAAAGTGCAGCTCAGAAAATTCTGAAAAAATTACAGAAGTAAGTACACACATAAGCCAACAACTTTCATGAAGAATACGCTTTGTAATTTCGGATAGGAAAGTGGAGATTTGGACCATCTATAGGATGCATCTGCATAACATAACATATGAATGCAATACAATGAACTATGTCATATACCATGTCAATGATGAATGAGATGCCTAGAAACATAATGACCGATATGTTGTGAGTGTGTGAGATCCTAAAAACCTTTGTAAGATTGAGAGCAACTTACCAAATGAATCGATGATCTTGATGCCTTCAACGAAAGCTCCCAAACACAATTACAACCAAAGAGTGTTTTGCATGGAATTAGCCAACCTAGAAAATACTCGACCTAACAATCTCCCCTTTGGCTATTCTGTGATAAAACTTCAAACCTCACAAATATACAAAATGATACAATGTTTGAACTCACAAATACAACCTCACAAAATTACAATGAATGATCTTAAAACTAAAAACTTAAAGCTTGAGATCATTTTCGGGCAAGGTGAACCTGAAACAAAAGAAAGCACACTAACACAAAACAAAAAATGTTAGTAGACACCGTGCGGTTCATATAAACGCCCATAGATAAACATAATTATTAATAACAGACACAAAACGATGAACGATAAACACATGTATGCATTAAAATTTATCCCCCTAAGGCTATTTCCATATGCATATAAAACAAAAAACACAAGCGTTTCCCCCTCAAATTCTCCCCCTGAATATTACACATCAATACAAACTTCTCCCCCTTTTTATCATGGAGAGGTAAATGAAGAACACAATAGATAAAGATATGGGAAAACAGAAAAATATCGCATAAGAGATAAGAAAATACACGTACCAACTCCCCCTAAATGCCATACACAAGTAACATGGGAGTTATATCCTTAAGGATCCAATAATCACAAATATGCACCACAACAAATATCAAGTCTCATCTCAACTTCAAAAATACAAACACAATCATCACTTCATTAACATATTAACATTTGCCCACAATAAGTGACCAATATACAAACACGCACATATATATAAATATATATCCTCCTGTCTCAAGAAAGTCGCAAAATTTCAAAATAAGATTTTGAAGGAAATATTTTGATATCAACTACAAAACAGCTTTACATTATCATTCAACACAAGCTTGTCTCTCTCTCTCTCTCTCTCTCTCTCTCTCTCTCTCTCTCTCTCTCTCTATCTTTTGAGCTTTTCCTTCTTCTTTTATTTTTTATTTTTTTTTATTTCTACTTTAATTTTAATTTCCAAAGGCATTGGCGGCTTTCATTGCACCTAAGGAGGTAGCCTTCTCCTCTAACTTGGAGATAAAGATATTATTTCAAGCACGTTGTATAGGTAGTTTTCTCCCTTCTAGAGGGCATAGCCATTTCCAAGCCTTTGTTTACCAAGCAATTATTAATCCAATTATATATTTCTCAACAAGAAAACTATTTTAAAAAAACATTTGAGAGCAATGAGAAATCTTTTGACATTCAGAAACTGGATGAGCTTAATAAACACACAACATTCACACAATTGCTTATACAAGTCCAAATATGGGCATTTTGTCAATTGCAACAAAGATCTAAATGGCTAATGTCAGAAATTTAAGAGTAGATAAATGATACAAATCATTTTACGCAAATATAACACTAGTCCACCCTTAGACATGAACAACACATGTTACAAATGACATGGCACAATCAATAAAGGGAGCATACACCAATGGATTTACTAAGTGATTGAAACCTAGCATGATCCAAAAGTTTGGTAAATAAATCAGCAAGTTGATTTTCTGTGGAAATATGCTCTAAGGACACAACTTTGCTTTCGACTAATTCTCTAATGAAATGATGTCGAATGTCAATATGCTTAGTCGTAGAGTGTTGAACAAGATTTTTGGAAATATTTATAGCACTGGTATTGTCACAATAAATTGTCAGAGTACCTTGTTCCAAGCCATAATCCTCCAACATTTGTTTCGCCCATAGAAGTTGTGTACAAGCACTACCGGCTGCAATGTATTCTGCCTCTGCAGTTGACAGGGAGATAGAGTTTTGCTTTTTGCTATACCAGGACACAAGATTATTTCCCAGATAGAAGCATCCTCCAGTTGTGCTTTGCTGATCATCAATGCATCATGCCCAATCTGCATCACTAAAGCCTAACCAGGTTAAGGTTAGTGTCAAAAGAGTACCAAATTCTAAAGTTCGAAGTTTCATTGACATATCGAATTATTCTTTTCATAGTTACGAGATGTGACTCTTTCGGATCTGATTGATACTCGGCACACAAACCAACACTCAAAGAAATATCAGGCCTGCTAGCAGTTAAGTACAACAAACTTCCTATCATGCTTCTATACAGACTCTCATCAACACTTTTCCCATTTGAATCTTCACTCAATTTCAATGAAGTGCTCATGGGTCTGTTATAGTGTTTTGCCGATTCTAACCCAAACCTTTTCACTAGGTTTTTACCATATTTAGCTTGAGAAATGAAAATCTCATCACTCATTTGCTTAATTTGTAAACCTAGGAAATAAGTTAGCTCACCTACCATGCTCATCTCAAACTCACGAGTCATCACATTAACAAAGTCACTCACCCGCTTTTCATTAATGGAATCAAACACAATATCATAAACATAAATTTAAGTTATAAATAACTCACCATTTTCACATTTGATGGACAAGGTTTTATTAACACTACCTATAACGCCCCTAATTTTTCGTAATTATGAAAAGTATATTATTTTCATGGTGCATTTGGAGAATAATGGGTCTAATTGAATATTGGTGAAGTTAATTTGGCAATTGGATAAGTGTAAGGCTATGAATGTGCAACTACAGCTGAATTCAGACAATGCATTGGTGGTTGAATTGAGATGCAGACCCAGTTTGATTCAGCAGATTGCAGAAAAACAGAAGCAGGATGCTAGAATCCAGATGATATGTGAACAGATCCCCTTTGGGAAGCATCCGGATTTCTCAATTACAAATGATGGTGTTGTGTGTTTCGGAGACAGGTTTTGCATTCTAGATGATGAAGAGTTGAGAAAGATGATCCTGACATAGGCACACAGCAGTTCATACTCAATGCACCCAGGTAGTACAAAAATGTACAGAGATTTAAAGACTCAATATTGGTGGTCTGGAATGAAGAAAGATGTAGTGGATTTTGTGAATAAGTGCATTACATGCCAACAGGTAAAAGCTGAACACCAGGTTCCATCAGGATTGTTGCAACCAATATCAATACCTGAATGGAAATGGGATCGCATTACAATGGACTTTGTCACAGGATTGCCACTCACCCGGAGTAAAAATGATGCAATATGGGTTATAGTGGACCGACTGACGAAGTCAGCACATTTTCTACCAGTCAGAACTGACTATTCACTGGATTGACTGGTAGAATTGTATATAAAAGAAATAGTCAGATTGCATGGAGTACCTGCATCTATAATATCAGATAGAGACCCGAGGTTTACATCCAGATTCTGGAAGAAGTTTTAGGAAGCTTTGAGTACTCGATTAAGCTTCAATACAGCTTTTCATCCACAGACTGATGGACAGTCAGAAAGAGTTATTCAAGTGCTCGAAGATATGCTCAATAGTTGTATGATTGATTTTGAAATAAGCAGGATCGATCACCTTCCACTAATTGAATTTGCTTACAACAATAGTTATCAGGCGAGAATAGATATGGCACCGTATGAAGCATTGTACGGTAGGAAATGCAGGACATCATTGTGCTGGACAGAATTGGATGAAGATAGGTTAGTAGGACCCGATTTGATCAGACAGGCTGAAGAGAAAGTGAAGATTATCAATGAGAGATTGAAAGCAGCGTCTGATCGATAAAAGTCCTATGCAGATTTAAAAAGGAGAGACATAGAATATGAAGTCGGAGAAAAAGTCTTCCTTAAGGTATTTCCGTGGAAGAAAGTACTAAGATTTGGGAAGAAAGGAAAGTTGAGTCCTAGGTTTATTGGTCCATACGAGATTCTTAAACGTGTGGGACCGGTAGCCTATAGACTAGCTTTACCACTAGGATTGGAAAAGATACATAATATATTTTATGTATCTATGCTAAGGAGATACAGATCTGATCTACCTCACAGAGTCCGGACTGAAGCCATTGAGATACAACCAGATTTAACATATGATGAGGAACCAGTGAAAATTCTAGACAGGGAAGTTAAAGAATTACGAAATAAAAGAATTCAACTGGTGAAAGTTCTCTGGAGAAATCACAATGTAGAAGAAGCTACTTGGGAAAGTGAAGAAGTGATGAGACAACAATATCCACAACTATTCGAATGAGGTAAATTTCGAGGACGAAATTTCTTAAGAGGGGAAGAATTGTAACGCCCCTAATTTTTTGTAATAATGGGTCTAATTTGAATATTGGTGAAGTTAATTTGGTAATTGGATAAGTGTGGCATAGTTTTGGAATAATTATTGAGATGAAATGTGATTAAGAGTAAATTTGTGCCATGGTAGAATTTTAAGAAGATCAAGGGTGCAATTTATAATTAAAAAGATATTTATAATATTAATATATATATATATATATATAATATTTGTCGTGGAAAAAAAATAATAAAATAAAAAAAAAAGATGGTGAGTTGGCAGGGGAGGAGATAAGAAGAATAAAAAAAATAAAAAAATATAAAAGCAATCTCAAAACAAAACAAAAAAACAAAACAAAACAAATTTGAGACAGAGAGGTGGCGTGAGGAAGAGAGGAAGAAAAGAAAGAAGAAAAGAAGAAGAGAAGGAGAGGAGTAGCGAGAGAAAAGAGAGAAGAGAAGAGAGAAAGGAAAGAGAAGAAGAAGGAGAAAAAGAGTAGGAAAGAATATTATCTAGAAATTGTCCAGGTTCGGTGTACACTAATTTTTGTATTTTTTAGATTTTTCAGAAATTTTCGGAATCGATATATTACATTGTTTTTACTTATTTGTGATATATTGTTCATGATTTGTTGTTTGAAATTGATTTTGGGATGATTTGGTATATATATTGATTGTAATAAATTGATTTTGAATATATATATATATATATATATATATATATATATATATGTTGTTGTGATAAATTAATTAAACGATTTTGGAAAATTCAATTCGATATTAATTTGTGAAATAAGATTGTATAAATTTGAGTTTCTTTTATATGATTATTGATGATATATTTGAATTTTGTAAATGTGTTTATTGATTGGAATTTAATAAAATTTAATTTGACCATAAAGAAATGATATTGTGAAATGGCCCTATGGCCATAGGATATTTGGACATATATACGGATATAGGAGGTTGGTATACTAGCTGGGTTATTTCAGCAATACTGCACCGTTATTATTAGTGATTGTTGTTGCGGGGCAACCCCGGATGTCACACCGATATTACAGAGATTAGACGCATATTTCAGTCCTGAAATTATGTTGAGTATACCAAAGGGCCAGGATTGAAATGAAATTAGATAAATTATTTATAAACGAAGTTCGAAAATAAATATTGTATAGTTTAAATTTATAAATTGAGTTAAATAGTGATTTGTTCTTATATTATATATTGGTTATATTTTATGTTCAAATTTATTTAATAATTTTGATAAATGAGTTTAGTGTACACCCACTAAGCTATATGTTTAGCGCGTTGGTTTTTATTACGCTTAGGTAACAGAGATACCCAGGAAGGAAAAGACTGAAGAGGTACCAGCTGCAGAGGAGAGATCAGAGTCACATTTCTGTGGTAGTTGTATAGTTCTGTGTATTATATTCAGTACGCATGCATATACAGAAAAATTGTAATCGTGTTATATATATTGATGTTTGGTAGATACTTGTTTTATGGTATCTGTTTTCATTTTCAAAGGATTGTAAATAATAAATTATCAATTGTTTTATTTTAAAACTGAATGGAAAGTCGCACTAAATGGCAGATGCGCATTGGTTGAACATTTGATTTTGAAGTGTTGATTATTAAACTGTTTGAGTTTTTATTTGAAAACATGTTTTGAAAAATCAGAAAAACAGAGGAAACTCTGCCGAAATTTTTAATATAAATTTTGATGGGCTCATTAGAAATGATTTTAAATTATAAATTATTTGGTTTTCAGATTTTAAACAAAGTTAAGAAAAGTTTTGAATACTCGGTAGCGCTCCCTGGGTCGATCCAAACGGGTCGGGTCAGGGGATGTTACATTTAAGTGGTATCAGAGCGCGGTTTAGGAGTTTCTGGACCAAAAGAGTCTGTATATGCATGCATTGTATAAAGGTACCCATAGGAATGTATGACTCTAATTTGCAGCCCTCTCTTTTGTCTTATATAGGATAAAAGAAATGGAAGGAAGTGGTGATAGACCTGGGAGTCCCTCCAGCGTGGCTGGGGGAGCATCCAGAGAATCAGTAAGTCCTAGAGTGGCTGGACCAGAAGTTCAAGGTCACCCAGCATTTATGCAGCAGATGGTTGAGTTCTTGCAGAATGTTGCCAGAGTAGTGCCACGAAAGTCAGCCATTGAACGATTGGCCAGGTACAGACCGACTGATTTTCATGGCAGAAAAGAGGAGGATGCATCTGCAGCAGAATACTGGTTTGAACGGATGGAGAGAATTTTAGAGCAGATGCACTGTACACCTGAAGAAAGATTAGAGTGTGCAGTATCATTATAGTAGGAGGATGCCTACCAATGGTAGACCTCCATTATACAGTCGGTGCGATCAGAGGACAGGACTTGAGAGTTGTTTCAGAGGGAGTTTCGAAGGAAATATGTCGGTCGCATCTATCTGAATAATATGAAGAGGGACTTTATCAACCTGAAGCAGAGACAGCTTACAGTGACAGGGTACGAGAGAGAATTCGTTAGGTTGAGTAAATATGCTAGAGATATGGTGGTCACAGAGGCGGATAAGTGCAGAAGGTTTGAGGATGGACTGAACGATTATATCCGCCTACAGGTGGTGTAACATCCCTAACTTTTAAATAAGTAAATTTGAATATATGAATATAATGTTGATTATTTGAGGGATGTTACAGGTTTCTGCCTTTGAGTTTGAAGATTTCGCTAGACTTGTCTCTGCGGCTCTGAATGTAGAAAGAATTAAGAAAGAAGAGCAGGCCAGAAGAGATAGAGGTCAACAGAGAAGGGGAGCATGGCCATCTAGTTCCTATCAGCCCCAAAGTAAGAAGTTTAAGGGACCGTAGGCTAGTGGTCCGGTGCAGTCACAGAGACCCGTACCCACAGCTAGACCGGGCAATCTGCCACATCAATAACCAGTACCCCTGGGAGTACAGTTAGGGGACCAGCCCCGGTATTGTGTGAGCATTGCGAAAAAAGACATCCTGGGGAATGTTGGAGGATCACAGGAGCCTGTTTGAGATGTGGATCCCGTGATCATTTACTGAGGGATTGCCCACAAATTAGATCTATCCCTGTTCCACAACCAGAGAGATCTGCCTCTACTACTTCCAGAGATAGGAGGCCCAGTCAGGCAGTACCTGAAGGTGGTAGCCACAGAGGGGTGTCAGAATCAGTGGCAAGACCAGATAGTCGAGCTCCTGCACGAGTCTATGGTGTTAGAGCTCAAGAAGATAAGGATGCGCCTGACGTGATAACTGGTATTATTTCTATCTTTGATACTACGGCTATTGCATTGATAGATCCAGGTTCCACTCATTCTTACATATGTGATGCATTGTTGAAATAAAGAAGTTTGACAACTGAACCTACTGAATATGATGTGTTAGTTAGTAATCCGATAGAGCAAAGTGTAGTTGTGAACCGTGCGTATAGAAATTATCCTATTTGGATTTAGGAGTATGACTTTCCAGGAGATTTGATGGAGTTGTCATTCCATGAGTTTAATGTTATTCTAGGTATGTATTGGCTAACTAGGCACAAGGTGGTGATCGACTGTGAATTGAAACGAGTGACACTCAGAACAGTAGATGGTGCAGAAATCATAATGGTGGGTGAAAGGAGGGATTTTCTCTCCAATGTCATTTCAGTCACTATAGCCTGTAAACTGATCAGAAAGGGGTGCGAAGCTTATTTGGCTCAAGTGGTTGATTCCAGAAAGGTTGATTTTACCATTTAGAATATACCCACTGTGTGTGATTTTACAGATGTGTTTCTAGAGGAGCTTCCTGGTTTGCCACCTCAGAGAGAAGTGGAGTTTGTGATTGATTTGGTACCAGGTACATCTCCAGTATCAATAGCTCCTTATAGAATGACACCAGCAGAATTGAAAGAACTGAAGATACAGTTACAAGATTTGCTGGATAAGGGATTCATCAGACCCAGTGTATCCCCGTGGGGAGCTCCAGTACTGTTTGTGAAAAAGAAGGATGAGTCACTGAGATTATGTATCGATTATAGGTAATTGAATAAACTCACAATTAAGAATAAATATTTGTTGCCTAGAATCGATGATTTGTTTGACCAGCTGAGAGGAGCTTGTGTCTTCTCAAAGATCGATCTTAGATCCAGATATCATCAGTTGAGAATAAAAGATTCAGATATTTCGAAAACAGCATTCAGAACTAGGTATGGACACTATGAATTTGTAGTGATGCATTTGGGCTGACAAATGCACCTGCAGCCTTTATGGACCTGATGAACCGGATATTCCGACTATACTTGGATCAGTTTGTGGTAGTGTTTATTGATGATATCCTGGTGTACTTACAAACGACAAAGGACCATGACAGGCACCTCAAAGTAGTACTGCAGATTCTGAGAGAGAAGCAACTGTATGGCAAACTGAGTAAATGTGAATTCTGGTTGCCTAAAATTGCATTTCTGGGCCATATTGTGTCAGCAGAGGGTATCAAGGTAGATCCTAAAAAGATTAAAGCAATAGTGGAATGGAAGCCTCCCAGAAATGTTGTAGAAGTCAGAAGTTTCTTAGGCTTGGCAGGTTATTATCAACGGTTTGTGAAGGGATTCTCCTTCATAGCAAGTCCGTTGACCAAGTTACTGCATAAAAATGTCAGATTTGACTGGACAGACAGATGCCAGGCAGCTTTTGAGAGATTGAAGACGATGTTAGTTGAGGCTCCAGTTTTGATTCTGTGATCTATAGTGATGCCTCACACCAAGGTTTAGGTTGTGTATTGATGCAGGAAGGCAAAGTGGTTGCATATGCGTCTAGACAATTGAAAACTCATGAGCAGAACTATCCTATTCATGATCTGGAATTTGCAGCTATCGTATTTACCCTAAAAATCTGGAGGCATTACTTGTATGGTGAGAAATGTTATATATACATAGATCACAAAAGTCTGAAATATCTGCCTACCCAGAGAGAGCTTAATTTGTGATAGAGACGATGGATGAAGCTGATTAAAGACTATGATTGTGTGATTGACTACCATCCAGGGAAAGCGAACGTGGTAGCAGATGCTTTGAGCAGAAAATCACTAATCTCTTTAAAGGCTATGAATGTGCAACTACAGCTGAATTCAGACAATGCATTGGTGGCTGAATTGAGATGCAGACCCAGTTTGATTCAGCAGATTGTAGAAAAACAGAAGCAGGATGCTAGAATCCAGATGATATGTGAACAGATCCCCTCTGGGAAGCATCCAGATTTCTCAATTAGAAATGATGGTATTGTGTGTTTCAGAGATAGGATTTGCATTCCAGATGATGAAGAGTTGAGAAAGATGATTCTGACAAAGGCACACAGTAGTAGTTCATACTCGATGCACCCAGGTAGTACAAAAATGTACAGAGATTTAAAGACTCAATATTGGTGGTCTGGGATGAAGAAAGATGTAGTGGATTTTGTGAATAAGTCCATGACATGCCAACAGGTGAAAGCTGAATACCAGGTTCCATCAAGATTATTGCAACCAATATCAATACCTGAATGGAAATGGGATCGCATCACGATGGACGTTGTCACAGGATTGCCACTCACCCGAAGGAAACATGATGCTATATGGGTTATAGTGGATCGACTGATGAAGTCAGCATATTTTCTACTTGTCAGAACTAACTATTCACTGGATCGACTGGCAGAATTGTATATAAAAGAAATAGTCAGATTGCATGGAGTACCTGCATCTATAATATCAGATAGAGACCCAAGGTTTACATCCAGATTCTGGAAGAAATTTTAGGAAGTTTTGGATACTCGATTAAGCTTCAGTACATCTTTTCATCCATAGACTGATGGACAGTCAGAAAGAGTTATTCAAGTACTCGAAGATATGCTCAAGAGCTGTGTGATTGATTTTGAAGGAAGCTGGATTGATCACCTTCCACTAATTGAATTTGCTTATAACAACAGTTATCAGGCGAGCATAGATATGGCACCGTATGAAACACTGTACGGAAGGAAATATAGGACACCATTGTGCTGGACAGAATTGGGTGAAGACAGGTTAGTAGAACCCGATTTGATTAGACAGACTGAAGCGAAAGTGAAGATTATCAAGGAGAGATTGAAAGCAGCATCTGATCGACAAAAGTCCTATGCAGATTTAAAAAGGAGAGACATAAATTATGAAGTCGAAGAAAAAGTCTTCCTTTAGGTATCTCCGTGGAAGAAAGTACTAAGATTTGGGAAGAAAGGAAAGTTGAGTCCTAGGTTTATTAGTCCATACGAGATTCTTGAACGTGTGAGACCGGTAGCCTATAGACCAGCTTTACTACTAGGATTGGAAAAGATACATAATGTGTTTCATGTATCTATGTTGAGGAGATACAGATATGATCCATCTTATAGAGTCCAGACTGAAGCCATTGAGATACAGCCAGATTTAACATATGATGAGGAACCAGTGAAAATTCTAGACAGGGAAGTTAAAAAATTACGAAATAAAAGAATTCCCCCGGTGAAAGTTCTCTGGAGACATCACAATATAGAAGAAGCTACTTGAGAAAGTGAAGAACTGATGAGACAACAATATCCACAACTATTAGAATGAGGTAAATTTCGAGGACGAAATTCTTAAGAGGGGAAGAATTGTAACGCTCCTAATTTTCCGTAATTATGAAAAGTATACTATTTTAATGGTGTGTTTGGATGATAATAGGTCCAAGTGCATATTGGTGAAATTATTTGGTAATTGGATAAGTGTGGAATATTTTTGGAATAATTAGTGAGATGGAATGTGATTAATTGTAAATTGATTGCCTTAGGATTTTGAATAAAATCAAGGGGCGCATATTGTGATTTTATATATATATATATATATATATATATATATAAATGTGTGAGTGGAGGCCAGCTTGCCTCCACTGTCACAAACAAACAAGAGATTAAATAATAATAATAATAATAATAATAATAATAATAATAATAATAGAGACAGTTGGCGTGAGAGGAGATAAGAAGGAAAAAAATAAAATAAAATAAAAAACAAAAACACATCAACATGAAACAGAAACCAAAAACAACATTGCAAACAAATAAGAAGAAAGGAGCAGCAAGAGAGAAGAGAGAAGAGGAGAGAGAAAGGAAAAAGAAGAAGAAGGAGAAGAAGAGTAAGAAAGAAATATTGCCCAGAAATTGTCCAGGTTCGGTGTACACTAATTTTTGTATTTTTCAGATTTTTCAGAAATTGTCGGAATCGATATATTACATTGTTTTTAATTATTTGTGATATATTGTTTATAATTTGTTGTTTGAAATTGATTTTGAGATGATTTGGTATATATATTGATTGTAATAAATTAATTTTGAATATATATATATATATATATATATATATATATATATATATGTATATATATATATATAGATTTATATATATTGTATGTGATGATATTGTGAAATGGCCCTATGGCCATAGGATACTTGGACATATATATGGATATAGGAGGTTGGTATACCAGCTGGGTTATTTCAGCAGTACTGCACCGTTATTATTAGTGATTGTTGTTGCGGGGCAATCTCAAACAATCACACTGATATTAGTGACTATTGTTACGGGGCAACCCCGGATGTCACACTGATATTACAGAGATTAGACCCATATTCCAGTCCTGAAATTATGTTGAGTATACCAAAGGGTTAGGATTGAAATGAAATTAGATAAATTGTTTATAAACGAAGTTCGAAAATAAATATTGTATAGTTTAAATTTATAAATTGAGTTAAATAGTGATTTGTTCTTATATTATATATTGGTTATATTTTATGTTCAAATTTATTTAATAATTTTGATAAATGAGTTTCGTGTACACCCACTAAGCTATATGCTTAGCGCGTTGGTTTTTATCACGCGTAGGTAACAGAGATACCGAGAAAGGAAAAGACTGAAGAGGTACTAGCTGCAGAGGAGAGATCAGAGTCACATTTCTGTGGTAGTTGTATAGTTCTGTGTATTATATTCAGTACGCATGCATATACAGAAAAATTATAATCGTGTTATATATATTGATGTTTGGTAGATAATTGTTTTATGGTTTCTGTTTTCATTTTCAAAGGATTGTATATAATAAATTATGAACTGTTTTATTTTAAAATTAAATGGAAAGTCGCACTAAACGGCAGATGTGCATTGGTTGAACATTTGATTTTGAAGTGTTGATTATTATACTGTTTGAGTTTTTATTTGAAAACAGGTTTTGAAAAATCAGAAAAACAGAGGAAACTCTGCCGAAATTTTTAATATAAATTTTGATGGGCTCATTAGAAATGATTTTAAATTATAAATTATTTGGTTTTCAGATTTTAAACAAAGTTAAGAAAAGTTTTGAATACTCGGTAGCGCTCCCTGGGTCGATCCAGACGGGTCGGGTCAGGAGGTATTACATAATTTGCCCCTCAAAACTTTTCTAAATGCCCAACATGTCCTTAGTCCACTTAAATGGCTTTTAATTGGTTATTATTCAACTAGAAATCAATTTAGTTCAAACTAATCCCACCTAGTTACAAATCAACCAAATTCATGTCACCTTTTTACTTTCATGTTGGCGTGCTCTCATTGGATGATTTCTAATAATATGGATCACCAAATACTTTATCATCCTTTGTCTCTCAAATATATTTTTTCACTAATCAAATCCTCTCATTCATTTTTAAATTTAATTCCTCTCTAGAAAATGCTTCCAAAAATATTATTCCCTTAAAACTTCATAAAAATAAATCTCACAATATAGTAAATATTTATAACTTTATTTTTCTCTATTATACTACATGCATTACATACCTCACTTTTGCATGATTGATAATAAGTAAAGAATACTTATCATATTTAAGAAAAACTAGGGGCGTTACAGCTAGTCTTCCTAGGACAACATTGTAAGTCGTTGGACAGTCTATGATCAAAAAGTCTGTCATGGTGGTTGCTTGGCGACCTTGTTCTCCCAAAGTGAGAGGCAAAGTGATCAGTCCTAGAGGGATGATCAAATCTCCTGTGAAGCCGTAAAGCTGGCTCATTTGAAGGTCGTGGGTGGTTTTACTTCAACCCCATCACCTCGAAAGCTACTTTATACAGGACGTTCAGCGAACTCCCATTATCGATCATGGTCTTGTAGATGGCTACTCCTCCAATCGTTGTCATGATGACAATCACATCATTGTGTGGCTAGAACACGCCTCGTATATCAGTATCTGTGAAGGTTATACCCTCTGCCATCTTCCCACATTGCTTCGTAGGCCGCTCATCCACACTCATCATCCTCTTAGTGGAATAGCTGGCCTCTTTTACGTGTCGCATTAGTAACCTATTTGAAGTTCCTATGAGATGAGGTCCTCCGTGGATGGTATGGATCGCCCTTACAGTGAGCTCGTTTAAGATGGGTTATGGATGGATGTGCTCAATCAATTGTGGCGGTTGATGCTACTACTGCTGCAGCTAATTCCTTGGTCGCATCACATAATCTTCAGGGCGACCTCGCCATATCAAGCCTTCGATTGCATCTTTAAGCTCGAAGCAATCAGCTGTGTTATGGCCCGCCTCGTTATGGTGCGCATAAAACTTGTTGAGATTCCAAGTTCGCGCAGGCGTCCTCATGGGAGGCGGTCTGCCAAATTCTTCCTCGTTTCTCTCCGGTGCTGAAGATTTTATCCCGGGAATTAGACAGCATTGCATAGGTCGGGTAGCGACCTCCATTACTTCTCACATTCTCGTCATTCCTAGCCTTTTTGGCCACTTGGTTTGCTAGAGCTTCATCACTCTATGAGCCCCTTTTTCGATTACGGTTGTTGTTACTGTCGTTTCCTCCGTTGCTCTTTCGCTTGCTCATGTCCTGCGGGCTCCTGCCTCTATCATTTTTTTTAGTACTTTTCTGGCCCAAAAGCTTTCTCCATGCTGATATGGGTGTTAGACCGCTTGTAGAAATCTCTAAGGGTCTTAACCGGTTTGCTATATATGCTTTGGTAGAGCTCACCATCTTTTCACAGGCCGACGGTTATTAAGGTCAACACGCTTTTGTCAGTTAGGTTGTCCACACAGCTGACTTCTCTCTGAAAGCGGGTTATGTAATCTTTCAAAGGTTCATCTAACTTCTAAAAAATAGTCGTTAGGTGGCATCAAGGGATGAGCTGCTTCTTCAGGGCCTGGTATTGGTTCATAAAGAGCTCCTAGCATTGATTCTAGCTCGTTATAATGCTGGTCGGAAGTCCCCGCAGCCATTTTCTTGGGATTTCTCCCAAGGTAGTCGGAAAACATCAGTATTTGACCCTGCTGTTGGTTGTGAGAACGCTCATTTGCACATTGTAGGCGTACATGTGGTCAAAAAGGTTATTGGTCGCCTGATAGAGGGGGATGTTGGGCATTTTGAAGCAATTTGGCAGCGGTTCATTCTCAATCTCCCAACAGAAAGGGCTCCGCTCTATGTATCTATCGTTAGGTTTCGCTCCTCCACGTTGCTGCTCTAGCTACAGCCTTCGTAGTAAAGCTTGATATCCAGGATCTGGAGAGGTTAACATTGACGCACTGGAAGTGGCACTATCTTTCCTGCGGGGAGGATTTTGTGGATTGTACGACCTCTACTGATTTCTATCAGGCGACCTCCTCTCGTTCAGTTGTGATTCAACGTGTTGATTCCTGAGAATTTTGTCGGCTAGCACAGCGTGGTAGGTGTTTCTATTGTTGCCTCTACCAGGTCATTGATTGTGGGTTTCCGGGCACACTCCAGGTCGTTGGGACTTGCTATACGCTGGGGCACCTTGACGATTCCTGTTGAATTCTACGTACCTCTCCACACTGGCATTTATGTGAATTGCTGGCCCAGTGCGAGGAGGTTCCTTACATCATTCATCGCGTTCTACTCTAGCTCACCTTACTAAGTTAGCTGAGTGAGTGAAAATTCCTCCTTGCTGAGTATCATTCCGCAGGAGGTTTTATCTATTGACTTGATGGGTGGGGTAGACCGGATCGTCTCACTCAGGTCGTGGAGGCGAGGTACTCTCCATAACCTATTTGCACTGGGGATTGATTCTGTAGTAGGAGATGGTAGCCACGAGACATCTCCGCCACTATCCTCTCCAGTTCGGTCTGCCTCTCTATCCATTTGTTGAGGTCTGGACGGCCTGGCTCGGCCAGTCTGGCAATTTCCCTAAGGCTTACCTGGAGGTGGAAAGGTGCCTACTGGCGGATTTGAGGCTGGTGGTTGAGCCGTAGGGACGGTAGGAGCCACGTTTGGAACGACCGGTGAGATTGGAGGCTGGTGAGATGCCTCTGAATGCCTTTCAATTGGGGGTACATCTCTACTTCTCGCGATTCTGGAGCGGGTTCCCATGCCTCTCACCATTGCTTCGGAAGAGTTTCCTAGAAAAAATGAGATAAATGTATTGTTTCTTACAGGAAACAGAGATTTGATTCCTCAAACGGGGCCCTCCTTCTAGTGCTAAAATATTGACGTGCGAATCTGGTCAACGTAATTAATAGTGAATCGAATGACAAAAATAATAAAGTAAGATTGACGCAAGAGATTTTAAATTGGTTCGGCATCCACTGTTCTTTATATTTAAGTAGAGCTCGCTGAATGAGTGTGCGGAGCTCGCGATATATGTTTTCTTTTTGAGAAAATTCTTAACCTTTGTAATAGTGATGATTTGTCCCTTTTATAAAGTGAAAGTGTGAAGTCAACCTATTTTACATGGAAGGTAATTACAAGAAATTAGGGCTTAAACTATATCCCTAAGAATCATCTTCTAATTGAAACATGATTGCTGAAATTAAGGAGATTGAGTTTGATTGAGACTCTGCGAATTGACCTAGATCGAATCCCTTTATTCTTGGGATCTCCTTTCTAGCTGGAGTTAAGTGTCAATGGAGCTGGAGTTATGTTGTTGATGAGAGGTGGTGTATAACTCTTTCACGTAGCTTAGGCGTGGCATCTCGTATAGCACTTTTCTCTTTGTATCCGTTGGAATGGGCTTGTTTGTCATGTTGGTTTCTTCAGCCTGTTGGGTCTCGTTGGCTTTCTCAAGCCTGCTTCACCTTGTTGATTTACTAGGCTCCCTTGGGCTTCCTGAATGTCTCTAGGCCTATTTGGGCCTAATGAAATTTAACACATAACAATAGTTTTGAATGATTACTAGGTAGTCTAATTCATTGAAACGAAAAGTACTTATTTGACATCATCATGTATGGACCACATGATCATGAAACACGGGAGAGGAAACATACACAAAGAAAATTGAATTCTTATAGAGTTATAGTATCAATGTGAACATTGAGGAGTGAAAATGATACTACGAATAGGAAGTTCTTAAATAAAACACTTCCTAAACCAACCAGATTCTTAAAAACCTACTAGGAATAGGAAGTTCCAAAACAAGTCACTTTCTAAAATAACCAGACCTCATAAACCTAAGAAATCCCAAACAAGACACTTCATAAAACAGTTCAATCATCGTTGTGTGACATACGAAGCCACCTACAGGTCGCGCGTCACAGGTCGTACCACTCACTGCCACAAAATCGAGTTGTTTCAAGCCTGCAAAATTGGATCCTTTTGACGGCGCGTGAGTGTGCGTCCAACCTCCTCTTTCGACGCTGTTTACGCCGTTGTCTTCGTCTTGATCTCTTCTTTCCACTTATTTTTTAATCACTTCAAGCGGACAGCATTTGTTATACTTTTACATCAGTTGATTATGGATGCACATTTTAGGAATACTAGCCAAAACTCAACAAAAGAGATTTTCTACATTAAAGACTTTAGGCTCAAGAAATTATACTAAAACTAATCAGATAAGTGAAAGTACTCATTATAAAGAACTGCGAATGCTTTTAGACCAATCATAACTAACAATGTATATGTGAAAAATCGAAAAGGAAAACCATGTAAAACTGAAAAAATCGCTTATCATATACCTGCACACCTCATTTCACCATTCCGTTAAAGAACGATCATGGCTCACTGACAGATCCAATTCAAAACAAGGTTCCTCTGCTATGGCAGGGATGTTTTGCCTTTGATTCTTGCTTCTATGTCTCGGCTTACAAGTCCAATATAGCACCTGAACAACATCCCTCATGGAAGGCCGTTTTCTAGAGATAGGTTTGATGTATTTGTAAGCAAGGCAGCCATATCAGTGAGTTATTTCACGTCAAATTTTCCATCAAGATGAGTATTCGCTATCTCTCCCCATGCTCCATTACCTTCTGCAACAATCGTTGCCTATTCGCATGAATCATAAGGAAAAAGTGATGTGATATCATTGCTAGTAACATACACAGAAAAAAGAGACAGAAATATTACAGGTTCCACATAGTCCATGAGACCTTGTTGAGGGTTCCTGCCCGAAATTAGTTCAAAAAGTAGCACTCCAAAGTTATAAATATCACTTTTCTTCGTAGATTTTCTTGTTGACAAATACTCGGGATCTAGATATCCAACAGTTCCCCTCACTTTAGATGAATATGGAATGATTATCTCCTCTCTTGAAAGCCCAAAGTCACCAACTTGCTCAGCGGTGAAACGTTAATATCCAGCAACATCATATCTAGAAATCATCAATTGAAAATTGATCATTTTTTACAAACTAAGAATATGACTAAAAATATCAGGATAAGCAAAGCAAGAGTCACATACTCTGGCTCTCATAGAGTGGTCCAACAGTATATCGGAAGACTTAATGTCATGATGCAAAACCAGAGGAACAGCCTGTCATAAGAAAACAAATAAAATTGAATAAGCTAGTAGCATGAACATCTTTTTGAAAGCTTCTTGAAGTGGTTTTAAGTAAGCATAACCCATAATGAAGATATTCTAATCTAAGAAGCACGGACACGGATACAAACACGGTGATACAATATGGGATGATACGGGGATACGGTAAATCTCAAAAAACTAGGATACGAATACGGTAGAATACGGAAATTAAAATAATATATATTTTATATTTATATTTAAAACATAAATAACTTTATTCATTCATAATTAAACTAGTCAATTCATAAAACTAGTCGACTTTCCTTTCCTTCTTAGTCCTTATTTCTCTTCTCTTCTTCTTCCTCTTCTCTTCTCCAGCAGTAGGTTGGCACTCGGCAATTCGACAGTTGAGGTTCTCTTCTTCCCTTTTCTTCTCTTCCTTTTCTCTTCTTCCCTTTTCTTCTCTTCTATTTTTCTTACGGCGACTTTGAAATTTTAGAACCAACGAATGAAAAATCAAAACCTAATTGAAGACACTAAGATAGCACTCAGACTTTCAAATTTCATTTTTGACCCTATCTTTTTTAAATTTATAAACTGACCCCCTTTTTTTGAAAAATAATTGCAAAACGACCCCAGCCGTATCCTATCCGTATCCCCCCATATCCTTCCCGTATCCCCCCCGTGTCCCTATATCCTCTGGTAAAAGGTCTCCAGAAGTCAACGGATACGCGTATCCTCTTTTGGACACGCGTGTCCTCGCATATCAGAGTGTCCGATACGGATACGGGCACAATACGCGAGGGTTTTGAAGTATCCGTGCTTCCTAGATTCTAATCCCCTTGCAACATCTAGAGCCATTTGAACCCTCGAATCCCAGCTCAATGGCTCACGGTTTTCATCTGTACTCACGAAAAGTGTAATAGGCGCGCATTATTATGGAACAGTCTATACTACAAATGATGCTAGTTGTGTTTGTAGAAGGAACTTGCAAGTCTTTTCGGGAATTTTGAACTCGTTGATAGTTTCTAGGTGTCATACCGAATAAATGTGAAGAAACACTACCATTGCTCATGTAAACATAAACAAGCATGTGTTGGCCTCTATATGCACTGTATCCAACCAGGTTCACTAGGTTCTTGTGGTGTAATCGTCCGAGTAATAGAACCTAATATCAAAGTAAAAAAAAATATAATTCCATACAAGTTTCTATAAATCTGCTCTCTCCAGTTATGATTTTGTCACAGAATTAGCAAACTTTCAATTCAAGGGAATATAGAACAGTAACATACAGATATATGTAATGTGAAATATATAAATTTCAAGATGTCAGATTATAATCCATCATTTTTACCTCTGTTAAAAACTCCATCTCCCCTTGCCTTGAATTTGCACCTAATACTTTAACAGCAACTGTTTCCCCATTTGCCATGTGAGCTCTATAAACAGGACCAATGCTCCTTTGCCTATTGTTGTGGTAAAATCAAGAGTTGCTATTTGTAAATCTCTGTCAAATACCCAATTCCATTCAACTATTAAAACAAATAGACAAAAGTGAATAAAACAGACAAAATCTACTTCATTAAAATCAGACATATTTGTACAAAGATAAAGAATATCATTTATCAAACATACTTGAAAGCATACTTGGGTACTCCCCAGGCTGAGGTGACACTCTTCCTCTTGAGCCCTTCCAGCCTCTGAGTCATATTACTCCATCCAGATGTTCTACTCGGAGAATATTGACCAGTGGTGGAGTCCAACATTGCTGCACCCAAATTCGCTCCATTTACTTGGACGTTACATATCTTCTGATACATCAGGCAGCACTTTATTGAAATAGCCAAAACTACTCCAATGATTAGTCCTGTTGGAAATCCAATAACCAGTCCCCAGAGGATATCTTCCATTTTCTTTCACTTGATTCAATCATTCCTGTTATAGAATTTCATTGACAGGAAGACCTGATCAAAACAAAATGTGAATTTATCAACCTTTGAAACAATGAATCTATAATCTAAGACGCCTGTTTTCCTTCAATTACTAGTATTAAATCGTTGTTACAATTATGTTCAACAGAGGACTGATGTAACATATATAGGCAATGCATTTCATTCTCCAGCATATGAAATATTTATGCACAAAGAGCAAGTTTACATACATAACTTCTTGTCACACAAGCATTGATTATTTATGCAACAAAAAAGATTGAAAAGAAAATAAAATTACGTTTTCTAACACCAGAAAAGGATGTAAAATAAATAAAAAAAATGAAACATCACCATTTATCGACAAGGCTGCAGTAGTAGGTCATCTGTGTTCTTTCTTTTGATGGTTATGGACGTTTATTATGGCACATTTACTCTTGAAAAAATCATGTTTATTATTTTGGTAATTGTTTTCAGATTCAATAATCCTGTAAAGGTAGTGAAGTGAATTTGTTGAAAAATATATAATTAACTTTCCATATAACAAAATTGACAGTCAAACTAAATTCTATATGGAAGTCACTAAGCCAAAAATATGTCTCACAACACCGGTTTTATTACTAAAATGTTCATACACCAAAAATACTTCTTCTTTTTTGACATACCCTTACAGTATTGATGATTTGAACCTGAGACATTATCAGATTAAATAAGCGCTCTTAACATCTAACCATATTGGACAGTGAAATACTTAAAAGGGCATCATTATTCATTATAAAAATAATGATACTCTTACACTAATCATAAACTTTAATATTTTATTCATAAAAACTAATTCTTTTGAAGCTAGAATGAGTTTTCCTTAATATACAAGATAATGTATGAAAGGCTCCTCAAACAACTATAAGATGTCCTGCTCTTTAGCAAAGACTTCAACAAGATGTTATACTTTTCCATTTTCCATAAAAATAGATTGGCTTAAGGAGGACACCAGAAGATGCTGATTGTTGGGAAAATTAACCTCCCCAAAACCTCCCTAGAAATATGCTAAATATCAGAAATTACAGAGAAATGAAATAGAAAATAATAACAACCACCACAACACAATAATTTACGTGGAAAACTCCAAAACCAGGAGAAAAACCACGGCTCTCAGAAAGAAATTCACTATGTGATAAATTATTACAATCACACAGACTATTCTCTCAAGACTACCACACCAATACACTCACACTCTCTCAAAGCATAAAATAATTCACACCTCTCTACACTCTAAAATAAGAGAAACAAGAAAGGAATTTAATTAGAATTAAATACAATACTTTAAGTGTATTTAATTGGTGCAATTAGAAACTAAGGACTTGGTCTCCTTATATAACCTTGAGAAGTCTTGACATTTTGCTATTTTTCCAATGTGGGATTCATATCCCTTTTCTTCTCTTTTGCTTTCTTTATTTTGCCAATTTTCAACAAATCTCCACCTTGGCAAAATACAGGAAACCTCCGCCCTTCCGCCGCAACTTTCATGCAACCATTGTCTATACCGACAATCATAATTATCAACCCAGAGAACTATCATACTCCACCATAAAAGTATACCACTTAGAATTAATCACCAATTCTAAGATTTCCACATCGGCACATGTCGAACAAACTTGCTGAAATTTATGGTGCAACTCCCATGTTGGCTTTCCCCGGAAGTTCTTCAGCCATCGACATAATTCTACCACACACCTTGCATCAATGCCGCCAACCAATGCCCGTGTGCAAACTTATAGACCCACTAGTAGTGTCACATCCTTTTTCATAGCACTTAGTGATATGCTATAAGGATGTACATATCCTTCTCAAAGGATAAATTCAGTGTCTTCACAAGACACACTATTAGCTTGATTGTTGGAGCTACCTGCCGAACCTGCTCCACCGTTTTGACAATTTTTCTTAACGTGCCCAGATTGTCCACACGCCCAGCAAAATATTTTCTTCATGGAGTTATTATTCTTCCAATTGCTCCCATTGCTAGCTACCAATGCTGTGTCTTCTGATGAAGTACGACCTCCACCCTTCAGCCTTCTCTCCTCAGAAAGGAGTTTACCGGTCACTTCTTCAAAATTCAGAGTCTCCTTCCCATATACCAAAATAGGTTTCATATGTTCATAGGAATATGGAAGAGACAATATAAGCCTTAATGCTTTATCTTCGTCTTCAATTTCAACTCCAATAGACTCCAGTTCATAAACAATACCATTGAGAACACTCAGATGATCTGAGATTTTTGCACCTTCCTCCATACGCAAAGTATGAAACTGTTCCTTCAGGTATAACCGATTTGAGATGCCTTTTGCCTGATACAACCCTTCAAGCTTTTCCCAGAGTTCCTTGGCTGAATGTATTCCATGCACATTTGCAAGAACATTCTTGGCCAAACACAGACGAATCACACTTGCAGCTCTCAAATCCATTTCTTCCCAATCTTCATTGCTCATACTAGACTCACCTTTGCTGGAATCTTTTAAAACAGGGCCTTATTTCTCCTTTAATACCTTGTGTAAACCGGATTGTATTAACACATCCTTGACTTGCACTTGCCACAAGCCAACATTAATCTTTTCATCAAATTTCTCTACATCAAACTTCAAAGAAGAAAATTTAGACATTCTAACCGTATACTGAAATAGTGCTCGTAGTTCGTGAACAGCACTCCAGGTAAGTTCCCAGGAAAGAGAGGTGGGTCACAATGGACACACTTAAATACCAAGTCTTTCCTAGCCAGAACTTTCCTTAGACAAGCACTTCCACAATATTACCACACTTAACTCCAGCAACTAAGAACAATTTAGACCAAGAACAATTCTTTTCTGATGTGGAAGATCAGACAATGCTGCAACCATAGAGCATACTAAGAATTTTCTAAAACCTCTGACACCTTAGCAACGAACCTAGGCTCTGATACCACTTGTTGGGAAAATTAACCTCCCCAAAACCTCCCTAGAAATATGCTAAATATCAGAAATTACAGAGAAATGAAATAGAAAATAATAACAACCACCACAACACAATAATTTACGTGGAAAACTCCAAAACCAGGAGAAAAACCACGGCTCTCAGAAAGAAATTCACTATGTGATAAATTATTACAATCACACAGACTATTCTCTCAAGACTACCACACCAATACACTCACACTCTCTCAAAGCATAAAATAATTCACACCTCTCTACACTCTAAAATAAGAGAAACAAGAAAGGAATTTAATTAGAATTAAATACAATACTTTAAGTGTATTTAATTGGTGCAATTAGAAACTAAGGACTTGGTCTCCTTATATAACCTTGAGAAGTCTTGACATTTTGCTATTTTTCCAATGTGGGATTCATATCCCTTTTCTTCTCTTTTGCTTTCTTTATTTTGCCAATTTTCAACACTGATCATAAATGAGAAGATTGGTTACGGATAAAAGAAAAGAGACATGGAGAGGTAGGTCAAAGAAAGCCATGATTGAAATTAAAGACTTGTTGGTTGGTGCTATTCGGATATGTATTCTAAAATGTTATTTACTAAAAACAAGAATTTTTAAATTTATAACTAAGAAGTTAAAAACAACAGGACGCCTGCATTTTACAAATGTGTTTTCGGTATTTTAAAAACAAAAAATCATGAAAACGCGTTCGTGAGCCATTTCTTATAAGAAAACAAGAAATAGAAAACGTGTTATTAACTTCATTTTGACCTTTTTACTGTTGGGCACTTTTGCTTTTTTTCTTTACCAGTTCGGTAAGAGGTATATGGAACCTATTAAATGAATATGCTCTATTTATTAAAAAATAAAACCATTAAGAATTTTAGAGATTCAAGTTATATATATATATATATATATATATATTATGACAAATTAGAGCCAATCTATCTAGGGTTTGCCTTCTTACAGGCGGAATTAACTTATTGAAAAATTAACAGTTAATTCTCCTATCATTAGCGTTGACCATTGACCTTTTTAAAAGTGCAAAAAGACCAAAATATCCCTAATTAAAAAATTAAAAATTATAAAAACTGAAATAAAAAAGGAGAAATTACAACTAACTTACCTGGGGCTTAGCTTTTCACAGACGGAATCAACTTATTGAAAAACTAACAGTTAACTCAACTATTGTTAGCATTGACCGTTAAAGGTAATCATTTTAAAAGTGTAAAAAAACTAAAATGCCCCTAATTAAATTTTTTTTTAAAAAACTGAAATAAAAAAATAAAAACAAATCTATATCTCCAACATCCACTTGAATGGTGGAGATTTATTCAAAATAAACAATTTAAAATTAAGTGTAATTTAAAAAAAATATTAATGAAAGTACTTAAAATTAAAAAAAAAAATTCAAAATCCATTAGAGATTCACGGAGGTCTTCCATGGATCTCCCATAGTGGACCTGAATGGAGTTTTAGAAAACGTTTGATTATCGTATAATTTGCGAAATGGGGTTTCAAAAATTTTATTTATTGAAAACTATTTTTCAATCAGGAACGAGTTCCTGTATATATGCAGAAAAATAAACTTGTTTATTACATACCTTTTTCATGATTTTCTTTTTCTGATTCCTCGATATACCACCAGATCTTTCGAGCTACAACTCACGATCTGACAACGTGTGTGTGGGCACGTCACGGTAAATGATGGAGATCAAGTGAAAAATGAACGGAGAACTTCTTCTCCCTATGGCCGGTCGCACCCTGCAAGAAAAGGAAGAGTCAGAAAAAACTTTTTTCTTTTCTTCTCTCTTTTGGTGGCCGAACCCTCTTGTGTTTCTCACTTGTGATTAGGTTAATTTTTCTAACTATATAACTCTTATATACTAGCTCTTTAGGGTTTTAGTTTGACCAAGTCAAAATAGAATTCCTAATCCCTTTTTATTTTTGGTCTCCTAAAGACTTTAACCTTTGACTTTTTTGGACTATTAAAATAATCTAATTATTTAATTTTTTGTCCTAGTCATCGTTTAATTACGTAATCTCATACTTAATAAATAGAATTAATAATTCATAATTATTAATTTCTTTTATTTTATTAAATATTTAATTAATTAAATAATCACATTATTTAATTATTCTCTTTTAATTAAATCGCATTATTTTCATAATACTTATATTGGACCATCCAATTAATCTATCGTGACCCTCGTTACCAACAAACATAAGGGCTAGCAAGAGGACCTAATGGACTCACAGTTTTGAGCTCTAATAATACTTAGTAATATTAATTAAACTCTTTAATTAATATTTCTCGATTATTAACCTCGGAGTTATTCCACTAAAAACCTAAGGCTGAACTCTCAGAACTGTAAACGTGTTTATACAATCTGAAGTCTCAGCGTCCATTGATATAACTATATACATATAGTGTGATCATCCACAAGTAGTTCATAACTAAAGTCGGGTCATAAAGTCTGTTATACCTCTCTAGAAATATCTATTCCTTTAAGTACCATTGATTCTCTAATGAACAATTAAATCATGTTTTCCTCACGGAAGTAGAGATCTCATAATTGTTTAAGCCCCAAATCAACCCTTAAGGGAACTGCTCATATACTTCAATCAAGAAAGAGTGGATTCCACTGTTGTGTTCAAACCTTCCCAGCCACAAGCCAAACCGCAACTCCAAGATACGAAGGTATTGGTCGATATTCACATCAACCTCACTCATGGTAAATCAAAAGTCACGATCTAACCTGAAGGAGTAGATAAGACACTCAGGATTAAAATCACCTATAAATAGCCATCGTTTATCAATATATATAAATTTCATCTACTAACTGATCTTGGTGAGAGATTTATATAAATCGTGGCTCAGTCCTATATGATCTCATCATATAAGGTGCCTCCATTCTCATGTCAACTGCACGAGCAGTCTAGGATAAGACCACCATACTTTACATAATAGGCCACAGCAGTTGATCAATCACAAACAAAGTACCCAACTTTGTTCACTCTCTACGGACTCTTTAGATTGTATGTCTCAAAATGAATCCTCTCTGTAAATGAATCCTCTCTGTAAAGTACCCAACTTTGTTCACTCTCTAAGATTACATCTTGAAATCTAGGGTGTTCTTGCACAACATGAATGTATTACTGAATATAAAACACTTATAAACTGAACAATTCTTATTAAGTCTTTAACCGTTTACATTTACAAGCTTTAGGGCATAAATCTCAACAATCTCCCACTTGCACTAAAGCAGATGGTACATGTCTCGTAATCCTAGACCCTCTAGGTGACCTTCAAACACTTCAGCCGTTAAGGTCTTCGTAAATGGATCAGCCAGGTTATCTTGCGACACAATCTTCGTCATGGCCACGTCTCCTCGCTGCACTATCTCTCTGATAAAATGGTATTTCCTCTCTATATGCTTCCCTCTTTTATGGCTTCTTGGTTCTTTAGAATTGGCCACAGCTGCACTATTATCACAATAAAATGTCATGGGCCTATCCACATCTGGAACAACTTCCAAATCACTCAAGAACTTTCGGAGCTAACCAGCCTCTTTAGCTGTTTCACAAGCTGCTACATATTCGGCTTCCATGGTGGAATCAGCAATGCAAGATTGCTTGATACTCCTCCATACTATGTCTCCATCACCAAAGGTGAATATTGACCTAGACGTGGATTTTCTAGAATCCTTGTCTGACTAAAAGTCAGAATCTATATATCCCAATGGAATCAAATCCGAATGGGAATATACGAGCATATAGTTTCTTGTTCTCCGAAGATACTTAAGAATATGCTTAACAACATCCCAATAATCCAATCCTGGGTTGGACTGATATCTACTGGCTACTCCCACTGCGAAGCAGATGTTGGGTCTCGTGCATAGCGTAGCATACGTAAGACTACCTCCTGCGGACGCATAGAGAATCCATCTCATATCCTCAATTTCTTGAGATGTCTTAGGATGCTGTTCCTTAGACAGGTGAACCCCATGCCTTGAAGGTAAATTACCTTTCTTGGAGTTCTACATCGAGAATCAGCACAGGTATTTTGTCAATATACGATGTCTGAGACAGCGCCAACAGTTTGTTCTTGCGATCCCTTATTAATTGGATCCCTAGAACATAACTTGACTCTCCCAAATCTTTCATTTGGAATTGGTTAGCAAGCCAACCCTTTACTTCTGACAATGTCCCTACGTCATTCCCAATGAGTAGGATATCATCAACGTAAAAGACAAGAAAAACTACTTTCTTGTCAATGATGCGCTTGTATACACAAGGCTCATCAACGTTCTGCTCAAAGCCATAGGTCTTAATCGCAGTACCAAAACTAATGTTCCAAGATCTAGATGCCTGCTTAAGTTCATAAATAGACCTTTATAGTTTGCAAACCTTTTGCTCTTGATCTTGGGATACGAATCCCTCTGGTTGCATCATGTAGATGCTCTCGTCTAGATTGCCATTCAAGAATACAGTCTTGACATCCATTTGCCAAATTTCGTAATCGAAATAGGCTACTATGGATAAGTGTATCCTAATAGACTTAAACATAGCTACTAGCAAGAAAATTTCATCATAATCAATGCCTTCCTTCTAGATGTAACCCTTAGCCACTAACCTTGCCTTGAAGGTCTTTACCTTCTCGTCTACTCCTCTCTTACGCTTGTAGATCCACTACATCCTATGGATTTTATCCCATCTAATAAGTCTACAGGTTCCCAGACAGAGTTGGAGTACATGGACTCCATCTCGAGATTCATGGCTTTAAGCCATTCCTCTTTGTCGGAATCTTCCATTGCAAGTCTAAATGTCAATAGATCATCATAAACGGCACCCTGTGCCTCTCCAATGCCTAAGTAGCGATCAAGTTGTTGAACAACCCTCCCACTATGCCTAGGCAGTAGTGTTTCCTAACTAGGAATCATCTGACTGTCAGATGTTTATGGAATAATAACATCGTCAACAACCCTTATTGACTGAGCACTAGTCATACTAGGTTCTAGCTCCTTTAACACAATCTTACTACAAGGTTTATGATTACTCATATAATCTTCCTCAAGAACGTTGCATTTGTCGATATAAACACTTTGTTTTCTTGTGGATTATTAAAGAATCCACCTCGAGTTTTCTTTGGGTACCCTACAAATAGGCATACTTGTGAGTGAGGTTTCAGCTTTCCACTTCTATTCTTCAGTACATGTACCGGACACCCCCATATACGAAATAACTAGCTTTACAACCATTCCGCAACTTTAGGGGAGTTTTAGGAACATACTTGGATGGAACTATGTTCAGTATGTAGGTCGCAGTTTGTAGTGCATATCCCCAAAAATAATATGGTAATAATGAGAAACTAATTATAGAGTTCACAATTTCCATCAGGGTCCTATTTCTTCTCTCCACAACATCATTCTGATGTGGTATTCCTAGGAGCCGTGAGTTAGGGATACAATCACATACTCAACCATGTAGTCTTCAAACCCTTGGTCGAGATACTCACCCCACGATCCGATCCTAGAGCTTTGATTGTTTTACCTAATTGATTTGCAACTTCAGCTCGGCAATTCTTTGAACCTTTCAAAAGTTTCCGACTTACGTTGCATTAGGTAAACATACTCGTATCTTGAGTAGTCATCAATAAATGTGACATAATACTCATAATCACCTCTAGCTCTAACACTCATAGGTCGGCAGACAGTCTGAGCGTATAAGTTCTAGTGGTTGTATGACTCTAACACCTTTTCCTGTAAAAGGTCTCTTAGTCATCTTACCCTCCAGACAAGATTCACATATAGGTAATGTGTCGATCTCTCACTGACTTAAAGATCCGCTTTTTACTAGTTTGTTTATCCTATCAAGGTTTATATGTCCAAGCCTTAGATGTCACAGATACGTGACATCATCTGGAGAAATCTTTTTGTCATTTTGTTTTAGGTTTTTCAACTTTAAACAGTTCAGTACTAAGCAATGATGTAGGAATTCAAAGCCTTTAAAACATACAAGTTATTTTAATTTATTTCAGAACAATCATTCATTCCATTTCTTGAAATGATAACTGATTTATCATTAAAAGAAACATTATGAAACTCTTTCAAATAATCTATATATAGAAATCAAATCCCTTGTAAATTCCAGGAATGAAACAAACATTATTCAATAAAAGAAAGGGGAATTATCATTTTGGTCCTTAGCTTTTAGGGAATTATCAATTTTTTAAAGCAGTTATAGTTAATGGTATACTTGGACCCTAACTTTTAGGAAATGTATTAATTTGGTCCTTCTGTAAATCAGCCAGTTAGTCAAACTTAACAGTTTCAGGGGCATTTTTATCTTTAAACCTATCAATGGCTAACAGTAACTTTTTTAGTAAAATGACATTTCTACCCCTAGTTAAAAATTTAAAATAAATTAAATTAAAATTTTTAAAAAACTTTAATAAATCTTCACCGTCCATCAATCATAATGGATGGTGAGATTATATTAAAAATTAAAAAAAATTAAAGTAAAAATTAAATTTTTTTAAAAAAAATTGAAATTCAAAATGGTAGAGATCCAGATTGGATCTCCACCACACAAAAAAAAAAAAGAAAAAAAAAAGAAATTCAAAGTTTGAAGATCAACGAACCTAGAAAACTGTGTTTGTTGATCTTCAACCTCAACGAACCCAGATGTGGGTTCGTTGGATCTGTAATGAACCCAGTTTCTGGGTTCGTTGAGGTTGAGGATCAACAAACCTAGTTTCTGGGTTCGTTGATCTTCAAATTTCGAATTTTTTTTTTCTCCACCTTCCATTAATCTTGATGGACGATGAAGATTATATTAAAAATTTTAAAAAAAAATTAAAGTGAAAATTAAATATTTTTAAAAAAAAATTGAAATTCAAAATGGTGGAGATCCAACCACAAAAAAAAAATCAAAGTTTGAATATTAACGAACCTAGAAAACTGTGTTCGTTGATCTTCAACCTCAACGAACCCAGATCTGGGTTCGTTGCATCTGCAACGAACCCAGTTTTCTGGGTTCGATATATCTACAATGAACCCAGTTTTTGGGTTCGTTGCACCACAACGAACCCAGATGTGGGTTCGTTGAGGTTGAAGATCAACAAACCCAGTTTTTGGGTTCGGTGATCTTCAAACTTCGAATTTCTTCTTCTTTTTTTTTTGTGGTGGAGATTTTGAATTTCAATTTTTTTAAAAAAAAATTTGAAAAAAATATTTAATTTTCACTTTAATTTTTAATATAATCTTTACCGCCCATTAAGATTGATGGATGGTGGAGATTCATTAATTTATTTTTTAAAATATTTTAAATATTAAAATGAAATGATCATATTACCCTTCTATTTATTAATAACGTTTTTAACATTTTGAGGTTAATATTGTCATTTAACTCATTTAAATAGTATTAAGGGCAAAACAGTCTTTTTACTAATTTTATTAAGTTTGACTGATACAAATTTAATTAGAGGGACTAAATTGATACATTTCCTAAAAGTTAGGGTTCAATGATACCATTAACCATAACTGCTTTAAAAAATTGATAATTCCTCAAAAATTAGGGACCAAAATGATAATCCTCCTAAAAGAAAATGTTTATTTATTTGTAGTCTAATTACTCCCACTGCTCGTTCTGAAACGACATCCTCTGTTCCAACACGCATAGTGAATGACCCCTCCTCCAGCTTTTACCAATAATTATTCCAATATAAATAAGAACAAAACTAGTTAGTGGCCTCTGGATCTACTATTCAAGGTAAAGAATCATCTTCCACTAAACAAGATTTAATGATAAGTAAATCTGATTTACTTTTCACATTCTTCTTATTAGAGAGCTACTTGAGGTACTGTAAATAGTTCCTCTTCAATGACTAACCTCTTTACAATGGAAATATTTTCCTTTTGCTTAGTCAGTCATGGCGCTCTTTATCTTGGGCTTAGCTTTTACTTTACAAGTAGACCTCTTCCTCTTCTTGAAACCAGAAGAGGATGGCTCATCAACATTTGCTTTGCTAGTCTTACCTTTGGTAACTCATCCTACGCTGGTTATAGGTTCTGGAGGACATTCCTCTGTAAGCACAAATTTAAGGTCTTTGCAAACCATAATTGCGTTCACGTTGTGTTTCCACTTAGTATAGTTATCCCCGGTTAATTTTTCTTTTGCGAGGAAATAATAATACAGAAGACAATGCTGATATTTAAAAACATAAATCTAAATTAATATCACTCATTCATACATTCATTTCATATTATATATTCGACATAAAATTAACATGATGCATGAGCATAATTTTAATGAAGTAAAAAATCCCTAAAATTAGTTACTATGCCGCGACAATCCAACATCCTATAAGTGCCTAGGTAGGCTATGTCAAATTCTTACATGTTAGATCGAGATATTCTCAATCGGATAATACACCATAATAAATCTTTATTATTATATTATCCAACCATCGCTTTGATTTAGTCAGGACAATAAATTAACAACTTAATTAAGTCCTTTATGAGTGTGACCCACTGATTCAGAATTCATAAACTTAACTTGAGAATGCCTAGGTAGGCTAGGTCAGTCTCAAAATACATTCTGAAAACCTATCCGTTAGAAAGTTAACTTTGGTATTGACTCTTATGGACACCCTCCATAGGGAGAATAAAAGCAAAGTCGTCACAAGGCGCCACTCATGTCTCACGGTGTTAAACTAACAATGAAGACTGCGGGATATAATGTCGTATAACCCTCTCCCACTCACTATTTATAGTTTAGGGTTTTCTATAAACTATGAGTTTCTAAAATTCTATGTTTCTAGTCTTTACTTAAATTCTATGGCTAATATAAAATCTAAGTTTACAAGTCATAATAAATTATTCAATTTCTAATTTACATAAACTATTTAAATAAACTAGAAATTATATGTGAAATTATCAAGTTTTAACTATTAAAACTAAATCACATTACTTAGTCCCAATTATATCTTTGGTGTTTAATCAAATTAAAACCTAACATTTAAAATGACCTAACTAATCTAATTAAACACTTTAATATATAGATTAGGTAATAATGAGATTTACCAAGTTTTTACTCCTAAAAACTAATCTCATTATTTAATTCTTTTTAATTAAGTAATTAATCAAATTAATCTTAATTAATTTAAAGAATTTAACTTATCAGTTAATTAAACATTTTAATATATTGATTAGTCATTAATGAGATTTACCAAGTTTTTACTCCTAAAAACTAATCTCATTATTCGATTCTTTTTAATTAAGTAATTAATCTAATTAATTTTAATTAGTTCAAATAATCTAACTAATCACTTTAATTAAACACTTTAATATATTGGTTAATCATTAATAAAATTTACCAAGTTTTTATTCCTAAAAACTAATCTCATTATTCTATTCTTTTTAATTATGTAATTAATCTTAATTAGTTCAAAGAATCTAAGTGATTAAACACTTTAATTGGTTGTTTAGTCAATTGATGGATATTACCTAAGTTTTTACATCTAAAAACTAAATCCATTATTTAATTGCCATTTATAAAATTGTTTCCTATTTTAATCACATTAAAATAAAACAACATATTATGACAATTATGCTTGACATATTATTTATGCATGTGTAGGCACACCTAATCTTGATGACATTCATATGTATGACAACTGCTTTAATATCCATATTATCATTACATGAAATATAAATAAAGCGTACATAATTGACCGAGTGATATGGGTTATCTAACTTAAACAACTCTAATTACAATTATATTCTCAAGGCATTCCTTGACCTTCAAGAGTTCTTCTCCGAGTTGAATTATTCTTATCTTCGTTTTCCTACCAAGTCAAACTTGATTTTTGTTAAAAAGTCAACATCTTTTCCAGAGGTCCACGTGTTACCTTAACACGCATCCTAGATGAAGACGAAACCCTAAACATCCCTAACGCATACAAAAGTGCGGCTGCCAGTAGCGTAGCCACGTGCAAGCAAGGTGCACACGGCCCTCACGTAAGCCGCGCTTTCACCCACGTTTGTGGGTCATTTCGCCCACGACTTTTCGCTATAATTTTTTGCACTTTTTTCAGAAATATTCGACAATATTTTTCCAAAAAAATTAAAAAAAAAATCGCCCACAAAAAACACGAAAAACAGTCCTAACGCAAATGCGGCAACAGCCCGCGGGCAACCAGGCGCGCGGCCGTAAATGCGAGAGAGTACGCGAGCACGCACGGCCGCCAGCGCGTGGCCGCTGCTGTGCTCGAGGCTGTGCAAGTCCTTTTTTTTCGTTTCTTCTTCGCATCATCCGCTTCTTCGACTCTTCGTAGGGCAGATCGATTACAAGAATAACAATAAAAAAAATAGCAGAAAAAAAAAACTTGACATAAACAATTGAACCAAAAACAAAAACAATCTTATAACTCATTCACCATATAATTAACGACTAATTACGCTTTTAAAATTATACAATCAAATTATATAACAATAAAAACAAATCATACAATCTAGATTTGTGCCTACACAATAATATATCATAGATCAAGAATCAAAAATGAAAAATGAAAAATGAAAAACAAAAAAGATGTAGTTTTTCTTTTTTTCTTTTACGTATATACAGAAACTTAAAACCAAATGCTCTGATGCCAATTGAAGTGAGTTTTAGAAAACGTTTGATTATCGTATAACGTGAGGAATGGGGTTTCAAAAATTTTATTTATTGAAAAATTATTTTTCAATCAAGAACGAGTTCATGTATATAAGCAGAAGAAACTTGTTTACTACATACTTTGTTTTTTTATTTTCTTTTTCTAATTCCTCGATCTACCACCAGATTCTCCGAGCTATGACCCGCGGTTTGACAATGTGTGTGTGGGCATATCACGGTAAGAGATGGAGGTCACGTGAAAAAAAGACGGAGAACTTCTTCTCCCTATGGCCAGCCGCACCCTGCAAGAAAAGGAAAGAGTCAGAAAAAAAAAAATTTTCTTTTATTCTCTCTTTTGGTGGCCGAACCCTCTTGTGTTTCTCACTTGTGATTAGGTTAATTTTTCTAGCTATATAACTCTTATATACTAGCTCTTTAGGGTTTTAGTTTGATCAAGTTAAAATAGGATTCCTAATGCCTTTTTGTTTGGTCTCCTAAAGACTTTAACCTTTGACTTTTTTGGACTATTTAAATAATCTAATTATTTTAATTCTTTGTCCTAGTCATCATTTAATTACGTTACCTCATATTTAATAAATATAATTCATAATTCATAATTATTTATTTCTTTTATTTTATTAAATATTTAATTAATTAAATAATCACATTATTTAATTATTCTCTTTTAATTAAATCGCATTACTTTCGTAATACTTATATTGGACCATCCAATTAATCTATCGTGACCCTCGTTACCAACAACCATAAGGGCTAGCAAGAGACCTAATGGACCCATAGTTTTGAGTTCCAATAATACTTAGTAATATTAATTAAACTCTTGAATTAATATTTCTCGATTATTAACCTCGGAGTTAATCCACTAAAAACCTAAGGCTGCACTCTCAGAACTGTAGACGTGTTTATACAATCTGAAGTCTCAGCGTCCATTGATATAACTATATACATATAGTGTGATCATCCACAAGTAGTTCATAACTAGAGTCAGGTCATAATGTATGTTATATCCCTCTAGAAATATCTATTCCTTTAAGTACCATTGATTCTTTAATGAACAATTAAATCTTGCCTTCCTCACAGAAGTAGAAGAGATCTTATAATTGTTCAAGCCCCGAATCAACCCTTAAGGGAACTACTCATCTACTTTAATCAAGAAGGGGTGGATTCCACTGTTATGTTCAAACCTTCCCAGCCACAAGCTAAACCGTAACTCCAAGATACAGAGGTATTGGTTGAGATTCACATCAACCTCACTCATGGTAAATCAAAAGTCACGATCCAACCTGAAGGAGTTGATAAGACACTCAGGATCATGATCACCTATAAATAGCCATCGTTTATCGATATATATATATATATATATATATATAAATTTCATCTACTAACTGATCTTGGTGAGAGATTTATATAAATCATGGTCCAGTCTTATATGATCTCATTATATAAGGTGCCTCCATTCTCATGTCAACTACACGAGCAATCTAGGATAAGACTACCTTACTTTACAGAATAGACCACAGCAGTAGATTATAAACTGGAATGATAAACTAAACAATTCTTATTAAGTATTTAACCGTTTACATTTACAAGCTTTAGGGCATAAATCCCAACATAACATCTGTGGAAGATCGGGAAGGAGAGATTAACCTCCCTTTCGTCGTGCGACAAAGGTCGTCGCATCTGGGGAGACGAAGAGCCTCCCATTGCTACGAAATGAAGGCTCTTCCCTTTTCCTTCGTCGCACCAGGTCGAACCAGGGGAGGCACTTCGCTTCCCCTGGTTCGCTGATCTCCATGGATCTTCCATCAATGGAGGTTGCTAGATTTTTTTATTTTTTTTAATCACCACCGATCCATTTGAGATGTACGGATAGACAGTGAAGATCTTAAGTGTATTATTTTTTATTTTTTTGAAACAAATCTCTACCGTTCATTTCAAATGAGATGGACAATGAAGACCTTAAATGTTTTTCTTTTTTAAAATATTTTAAAATAAATTAAAATGACTAAAATGCTCTTGGATTAGTTGACTTTGATCAATATTGACCAACATTTTATAACAGTTAACTAACGGCATAGGAATTCATTGTTAGTTTTTCAATAAGTTGATTCCACCTGTAAAAAGGCAAACCCCAAGTAGGTTGGCTGTAATTTGTCCCAATTTAAATGGCCAATGACCATTCTACCCTTTTAATTAGGGTCAACTGTTAGCACCTGATGGTCAACGGTAACGGCAAGAGAGTTCGCTGTTAATTTTTCATAAAGTTGTTTCTTTTTGTAAAAAGGCAAATCCTAGGTAGGTTATCTATAATTTGTCCTATATATTATATGGATGATGTTTATTATTTTTTAATAATACATATACCTTTCTTAAGATTAATAAAATATATTTTTATTATAATTAAAAAAAACATAAAAATACACTAACTAATTTTAAATTAATAAAAGTTGATTTTTATTAATTAAAAAAATATGAGAATATATACGTTCTTATATTTTAATTAATAAAAATCAATTTAAATTAATTTAACTTAAATTCATATTATAACATTGTTATTTAATATAGTTTTTTAGAAAAAAATGTTTTATAGAGGGATTAACCATGGTTAATCATTAGAGAAGGGTAATTTAGTCATCTTCACTTGTTTTTAATATTTTAAATCAAATATAATAATGAAAAAAAGTTGAGATTGGTGCAGGTGGGCCTCCCTGGCTCCCTTACCACGAACTGGGGAGGTAGGGGAGGTCATACTTATCTCTTCAAGTTTATTCTTTGTGGTAGCAACACATTTGGCAAGATGAGCATTTGTAGTCTGTAACAATCATTGAATAAAATTCCACAAATTAACCTTCAATAGCCACAAAGCTAAAACTTCAAACAAAACAGAAATCATTTAGTGCCAAACAAACAAACGATAATAGTGTACAATTAAAATGCATCCAAGTATATTGAAGTTGTTGGGAAAATTAACTTCCCCAAAACCTCCCTAGAAATATGCTAAATATCATAAATTACAGAGAAATGAAATAGAAAATAATAACAATCACCACAACACAATAATTTACGTAGAAAACCCCAAAACCAGGAGAAAAACCACGGCCCTCAGAAAGAAATTCACTATGTGATAAATTATTACAATCACACAGACTATTCTCTCAAGACTACCACACCAATACACTCACACTCTCTCAAAGCATAAAATAATTCACACCTCTCTACACTCTAAAATAAGAGAAACAATAAAGGAATTTAATCAGAATTAAATACAATGCTTTAAGTGTATTTAATTGGTGCAATTAGAAACTAAGGACTTGGTCTCCTTATATAGCCTTGAGAAGCCTTGACATTTTGCTATTTTTCCAATGTGGGATTCATATCCCTTTTCTTCTCTTTTGCTTTCTTTATTTTGCCAATTTTCAACAAATCTCCACCTTGGCAAAATACAGGAAACCTCCGCCCTTCCGCTGCAACTTTCAAGCAACCATTGTCTATACCGACAATTATAATTCTCAACCCAGAGAACTATCATACTCCACCATAAAAGTATACCACTTAGAATTAATCACCAATTCTAAGATTTCTACCTCGGCACATGTCGAACAAACTTGCTGAAATTTATGGTGCAACTCCCATGTTGGCTTTCCCGGAAGTTCTTCAGCCATCGACATAATTCTACCACACACCTTGCATCAATGCCGCCAACCAATGCCCGTGTGCAAACTTATGGACCCACTAGTAGTGACACATCCTTTTTTATAGCACCTAGTGATATGCTATAAGGATGTACATATCCTTCTCAAAGGATAAATTCAATGTCTTCACAAGACACACTATTAGCTTGATTGTTGGAGCTACCTGCTGAACCTGCTCCACCGTTTTGACAATTTTTCTTAACGTGCCCAGATTGCCCACACGCCCAGCAAAATATTTTCTTCCTGGAGTTATTCTTCTTCCAATTGCTCCCATTGCTAGCTACCAATGTTGTGTCTTCTAATGAAGTACGACCTTCACCCTTCAGCCTTCTCTCCTCAGAAAGGAGTTTACCGGTAACTTCTGTAAAATTCAGAGTCTCCTTCCCATATACCAAAATTGGTTTCATATATTCATAGAAAGATGGAAGAGACAATATAAGCCTTAATGCTTTATCTTCGTCTTCAATTTCAACTCCAATAGACTCTAGTTCAGAAACAATACCATTGAGAACACTCAGATGATCTGAGATTTTTGCACCTTCCTCCATACGCAGAGTATGAAACTGTTCCTTCAGGTACAACCGATTTGAGATGCCTTTTGCCTGATACAACCCTTCAAGTTTTTCCTAGAGTTCCTTGGCTAAATGTATTCCATGCATATTTGCAAGAACATTCTTGGCCAAACACAGACGAATCACACTTGCAGCTCTCAAATCCATTTCTTCCCAATCTTCATTGCTCATACTAGACTCACCTTTGCTGGATTCACCTTTGCCGGAATCTTTTAAAATAGAGCCTGATTTCTCCTTTAATATCTTGTGCCCAGATTGTATTAACACATCCTTGACTTGCACTTGCCACAAGCCAAAATTAATCTTTCCATCAAATTTCTCTACATCAAACTTCAAAGAAGAAAATTTAGACATTCTAACCGTATACTGAAATAGTGCCCGTAGTTCGTGAACAGCACTCCAGGTAAGTTCCCAGGAAAGAGAGGTGGGTCACAATGGACACACTTAAATACCAAGTCTTTCCTAGCCAGAACCTTCCTTAGACAAGCACTTCCACAATACTACCACACTTAACTCCAGCAACCAAGAACAATTCTTTTCTGATGTGGAAGATTAGACAATGCTGCAACCACAGAGCATACTAAGAATTTTCTAAAACCTCTGACACCTTAGCAACCAACCTAGACTCTGATACCACTTGTTGGGAACATTAACTTCCCCAAAACCTCCTTAGAAAAATGCTAAATATCAGAAATTACAGAAAAATGAAATAGAAAATAATAACAATCACCACAACACAATAATTTATGTGGAAAACCCCAAAACCAGGAGAAAAACCACGGCCCTCAGAAAGAAATTCACTATGTGATAAATTATTACAATCACACAGACTATTCTTTCAAGACTACCACACCAATACACTCACACTCTCTCAAAGCATAAAATAATTCACACCTCTCTACACTCTAAAATAAGAGAAACAAGAAAGGAATTTAATTAGAATTAAATACAATGTTTTAAGTGTATTTAATTGGTGCAAGTAGAAACTAAGGACTTGGTCTCCTTATATAGCCTTGAGAAACCTTGACATTTTGCTATTTTTCCAATGTGGGATTCATATCCCTTTTCTTCTCTTTTGCTTTCTTTATTTTGCCAATTTTCAACAGAAGTACCTCCAATTTAGCCAATTGTGCAAAGGCTTCCATTCTAGTTTGGATCCCATATTGGCTAGTTTGCGAATCGTCCCCCGTTCGTGGCAGGAGAGGTTCATCCATGGAGATCTCAATGGATAGAGATTGGTGCATATCCAATATGGGATTGAGTCTGCACTTTTCTTTTTTTTTCCTTTTTTTTTTTGAAATCTAAGTCTTAAATGTCCAAACATATTTTTTTAAGTCTAAATTTTAAATTTTTTAGATCCATCTTTAAGATGGACAGTTGTTCTTTAGATATTTTCTTTTTTTTTTCTTTTCCTATTTATTTATTTTTTTAAAAAAAAAAGTTATGCCATGTTAATAATTTAAGGAAAAATTGCACAAACGCCCCCGAATTTAGGTAATATTGTACACAGCGATAACTTTTATCATAATTGTACCAATATCCTCTGAAAACCGTTGATTAACGGGTGGACTAACTATTGACTAACTGATTCAAGAGAAAAATATATTTTACATAACCTTTTATTTTGTTTGAAGGGACTTTTTACACAAACCTCCCATCGTGAAAACCACTTTCTGACATGTTCATTGGTTTCCCTGGACCTGAAATCTCAGTCTGACGTTCATCAGAAAAAAAACTGTGGTCTCCCTCGCCTGATATGCCTGTTGTTCCACATTCTTCCTCTAACATCCTCCATTCTATTTCGAGATTGGAAGGTGGGAGTAGGGCTTGATGCTTGAAGCCAAGAACCAAACTTATGACAACGATTATCCACAGCGGGATCAGAACCAAGGCCATTACCGAAGGGACTATAAAACCCGATTCGTACTTTCAATAGAATATATATATTCGGTATATAGTGTAAAAAATAAATCGTAATTTTAATCGATTTAACCCCTATTAGAAATATTATTTTCATGGTGCATTTGGATGATAACGTGTCCAATTGAATATTGGTGAAGTCAGTTTGGTAATTGGATAAGTGTGGAATATTTTTGAAATTTAATTTCATGGGAATGACATGAGTATTATATGGAAAATTTTCCCTAAAGAAGTATAATCCATGTGAAATAAAATGAACCAATCATGAAATACCAAGTCAAGAATTGGTGGATGGTATAATTAATGAGATGAAATGTGATTGATGGATTAGTTTGTAAATTAATAAATTATTGGTCAATTACATGTGATTAATTGTCAAATTGTTACTATTTCATGATTTTAAAAGGTTAAGGGGGCAAGTTGCAATTATTAGTGAATATATATATATATATATATATATATATATATATATATATATATATATATATATATATATATGATAGTGGAGACTCCACTCACCAAAAATACAAGTCAACCAACCAGAAAACAAGCAGAATCGGCTAGAACGAAAGAAGAAAAAGAAGAAGAAGAGAGAAAGAAGAAGAAGAGCAGTTCGGCCGAAGAAGAAGAGAGAAAGGAGAAGAAGAAGCAGTCGGCTGAAGAAGGAAAGAAGAAGAAAAGAAAAGAAAGAAAAAGGAAAGAGGGAGAAGAAGCCGAGAGAAAGAAAGAAGAAAGAAAAAAAAAAGGAAAAGGAAAAGAAAGAAGAAGAATCTCGGCCAAGCAAAGGGAGAAGAGGAGAAAGAAGAAAAAAAAAGAATTTGATTCTCAGTTGATGAAATTCAAAATTAGGTTAGTGTGATAATACTCTTTGTGTTTTAGAACTAGTAAATAGTATTCGAACAAATTGAGACTGTAATTGTGCTACAAAAGTGTAGTTAGCACATAAATTGTTATAGGTCTTCACTAATGAAGAAAGTTTATGGCTGAAATTAGATTTGGGACAACATATAATTTATGGGTAATTAATTGATTTAGGGGTTGATGTTGTTCTTGTTTCTAAATTGAATAAAAGATTTTGTTTGATTGATTTTACGGACTCAAATATGGAGAATTATGGTTATTGGGGCTGTTATGAACTTAGATTAAACATGTATAAGTGCTGAAAATATTTTAGAGTTAATTCGGTTTGATTTTTGAGTAGGGTATCCTGAGTTTGAGTTAAAAATGAATATATGCGGACACAGAACTTTATGATGAATGTCAAATTGGAAATTAATATGGTTATGGGGCTGTCCATAATTGCCACATATCTTGGTATTTGAGATTTTATATTGAACCGGTTTTAAAGTAGGAGTCTAATTGTGTAGGTGGAGGTAAATCAAGTATGGGAGGAGAAGAAAAATAGTAAAAAGGAGCTTTGCTAGCGAGGAGCACGGAACTGTGAGTGTAAAACTAGTTTTATGCAAAGTAAATTTTATTTTAAGAATATGTTTTATGTGAGTGCAAAATTATGTTTTTTTTTTTATTGATATGTATTTTAGTATGTTTTCAATTGATTGAATTACATACCTTTATTTAATTATATGTGTTTTATAATTTAAATAGAAATTGACGCATTAATCATATTTTAATAGAGATATTTTTATATTTCAGAAATTTTGAATTTGTATTCACAACAGAAAATGTTTATGCATGAGATTTAGTTAAAGAAATATGTTTTGCCTATATTTTAAGCTTTTAGAAAAAAAAATTAAAATTAAATATTTTTCAGGCCAATAAAATACCCATCTATTATCAATTATCAGATTATTAGCTTATCAGATTATCAGCTTATTAGATTATCAGATTTATCAGTAGTAAGACCCGGCTGGTACACCCCATTTCTATAGGGCAAGTTAAGGGAGGGACAAATCACTAACTTCAGAGGGGTTGTGTCTGTCAAGTCTGTCAGTCGCCTACACACTTATGGGGTGTTATCTCACTATATGTAGGTGACGCAAAATTCTGTCACATAGCTAATGAGATGTCTCTTATCATATTTTATCAGAGTCACACAGAGCGGCATCAGATTAGTCGCCTGGTGACACAGTCCATATGGTGCGGCGCCAGTTGAGTCTCCCTATGGAATTAACAGATATGGGTTTCCAATTGGTATTATCAGAAAAGTATTTCAGTTTTTAGAATATTATTTCTGCTTTTCAGTTTTCAAAAAAGTACATTATCTCAACATTTCAGTTTTTAGAAAAATACAGTATCTCAGTATTTCAGTTTTCAGAAAAACATATTATCTCAGCTTTTCAATTATCAGAAAAGTATATTATTTCAGCTTTTCAGTTTTCAAAAAAGTATATTATCTCAGCTTTTCAGTTTTCAGAAAAGTACATTATCTCAGCATTTCAGTTTTCAGAAAACTATATTATCTCAGTATTTCAGTTTTCAGAAAAATGTATTATCTCAGTATTTCAGTTTTCAGAAAAGTGACCAAGTCAAAATTTATAATAGAATTTTAATTATTTCAGTGTTAAATTAAAAGTAATTATTTTAAGCTTGGCCATCAGATTTTATAGTTTATAAATTCTTAGCTTGTTTTTAAAAAGTATATTAATTCAGTTTATTAGTTTTCAGCAATAGCAAAAAGTTTGAAAAGTTTCAGTTAAATTCAAGTTAATCTTAAAGGTTTCTCAGTAAATTAGAAACGCACTCACTGAGCTCCTTTAGCTTACTATTCTTTTTGTATTTTATGTTTTAAAACCCCATCCAGGTGCATGTACGAGTGGTGCTCACGCAGCTAGGTCTCCTACAGCAGATTAGGTGGGCCCAAGGATGACGAATGCATTTATTTTGGTTTTTGTATTATCAGTTATTCATTACTTTGGTCATGTAAATATAATATACAAGTTTTGTGTAAACATGTTTTTGGTATTTAAGTAATAGCATGATTTTTGGTGTAAACATGTGCATATGAGTACATGTTTCATCCAAAAATCAATTTCATGATTTTAAGTAAATGTTTTAGTGAATTCAAATATTTATAATTTTCTATTTTGATATTTACACTGTTTGGATTGTGGTTGATTTGAGACGGACCTGAGGTCCTGTGGTAGTTGAGATTTGAACTATTATAGAAGTGTACAGGTTCTTATGCAGGTCTCCTGATTTTGGTAAATTTTAGAAAAACAGGAGAGATTGCCAAAATTTTTATTAAAAAAAAAATCTTCAACCTTTTTCCGCCAGAATGATAAAGAATTAGAAATTACAAAAATGGTTCGCTTCATGGAATCTTCTAGTTTCGTCAGTTAAATTCTGCGAGATTTCTATTAGAGTGTCCGGCGGGGCTGCTAGAGTCTACAGTAAAGGATTCTGGGATGGGTCCCGTCAGGGACATTCCCAAAACATGTGCCCCAACATTCCACATTTGAAATAAAAACTTGCAGCCTTTCATAACAACTATCATAATTGTCTCCTAACTCGAATCGGACAAAACAACACAAATACAATGCTTTAAGGGTTTGTCAATCGCGATCTCAACTCGAATTTGTAAGTACTTACCCATGCAGTCACCTGATGTCTCTACATCAACTTCCTTCACCTCACCAATCTTGTAAACATAGGTTTTAGATTGGCTTTTTCTTCCATCAAAACGTTCGCTTGTAATGTAGTTGCATAGTTAATCCGTTTGTGTATTCGCTCTTCAAGTGAAGCAACTTTGTAAGTCTCACTGTCATCTTCAAGGGATCACACTACATGGAAAGATTATATCTTGACTTGTGATTCTAAAGAGATTTAGGTGCACACACATACACTACATATACATGTGTCACTGCATTATGTTTCAATTGGTCTTATGCAAACTTCGTTCACAAATCTTGTGATTGCATATTGTCTTGCGTAAATCGTTTTCTAGTTGAAAACATCCATACTCGACCCTTAAGCTCTTTGTATCTGTTAGTAGTGAAATAGCCACTGAGAATCTAAGTTGGTTCTCACTCGTGACCTTATGCGCGACCTCGTGCTCGCGGTGGCTGGTCGCAGTTTCAGCTAATAGCCACTAGTTATCTCTCATAACCGCATGACTCGATATTATGATTGCGATGTTAGGTCGAAGTTTCAACCAATAGCCACTAGTTGTCTCTCGATACCATATGATGTGATCCCCTGATTGCACGTTGCTTCACAGGCTTAGACCAGAATATATTGGCCTTGTTTCGTGATGTGTGACACGACCTTATGTCGCAGTTTGCAATCGCGAGTCCATTCCAATGATTAGATGGTTTAGGCTTTCTTTAAAGATAGCGTCATGTTTGGTGCATGGGACTAGGAGTATGATGATATTAGTTTTAGTAAATCTAGTCCTAGTCCTGAATTTGGTGTAGGTAAGGGGATTGGCTTATTTAGTCTCACCTTTAAAAATAGTCTTATTGCAAAGAGATTATATAATCTCACCCATCACCATGGTATTAAATAATCTCACACTCTTGGGATTAATGTTTTTAATATAATATTATTAAATAAATTTAAATAGCTTATATAAATAAAATATATTTTATATTTAAATAATAATTTATATAAATTAGATATATTTTATTTAAAAATGGTATAATAAATAATTTATTAATGGGCAAATTGCAATGAAATATCCTGAAATTTAACCTGTAATACACCCTCCCGATATTATATACTGTATGTATAAGTGTTGTAATATATTTTTTCAAAATTTATTGTACAGTACACAAGTAAATAGATAAGCTTTTATTAGGAGTAAATCAAATGTTAAAAGTATTAAGGGTGCTATAATAAAATCTATTGGATGTATCCGGAGATTTTTGAAAACGGGTATCAGAGACTTGAAAAGTATTTGGAATGGTTTCAGATGATTAGTAAGGCATCATAAAGTGTATACAAAATTAATTATAAGTTTCGAAATTTCTAGTAAGGATTTTCCATAAATTGGAAGTTAAAATATATTTTTATGATATGAGATTGTAATTTAATTGGTGTTTAAATATGGTGGAAAAGAATGGATGGATTAGTTTGATAATTAATAGGTGATTGGTAAATCACATATGATTAATTGTAAATTTGTTGTCATTTTATCATTTGTAAAGGTCAAAGGTGCAAGTTGCAAATATTAGAATATATACATATATATATATATATATATATATATATATATAAAATGTTTGAGTGGAAAATTCCACTCACCAACACACAAATCAGAAAACAAAAATAGAAGAGAAGAAGAGAGAAGATTTGAGAAACAGAGGAAGAAAAGAACGAGAGGAGAGGTGGCCGGTCAAGGAAGCGGCGAAGAAGAAAAGAAGAAGAAGCAAGCCGGCCAAGAGAGGAAGAAGAGAGAGCAACAGCCAGCCAAGAAGAGAGAAGGAAACAGAACAGCAACCGGCTAAGAAAGAAAAGAAGAGAGAAGAAAAGGAAGAAAAGGAAGAAAAAAGAAAAGAAGAGAGAAGAATGAGACAGTTCAGCAGAAGAAGAAGAGAGAAAGGAGAAGAAGAAGAAGAAGAAGAAGGAGCAGCCGAGAGAGAAGAAAAAGAAAAAGAAGAGAAGGAGAATTCGGTCAACCAAGAAGAAGAAGAAGGAGGAGGAGAGAAAGAAGAGATCAAGCTAGAATCAACAGTAAGTTTGTATGCTTAAATTCATGAAATTACTTTAGGTCTTTGAATGTGGATGCTTGGGTGATGATTTTGGTATTTAGAAATTTAAGAAAGTATGTTGGATTGTGATGTATGAGATTCAATTTAAGAGAAATTGAATAATTCAATGTATATATAATTATAGTGATATGATTTTTAGTGGATAAAATGAAATTGACTGTATTAGAATAAAAGAAATTAAAGAATAAAGTGTTAAATGTGTTAATTAAGTTTTTGAATAAGTTGATGGTATTTATATTAATGATTTATTTGGAAATATATTACTTTAGGGAGAAATCTCCATAGTATGGGAGAAAATGAAATTATGCGAAAAGGCAAGAAATATGATGAAACGAAAGAATCAGAATGCCTATAGCCCAGAGAAATAGGTGAGTGTTTAATTTACAGTATTTTTAGATAAGTGTGTTTTACGAAGTCTTGAGTTTATTTGAGTAAGTGTTGAATTAGTTTTGAGCAAAGCAAGTTTTATTTTATTAGCATTATGTACGTGAGTATTCAAATTAGTTTCCGAAAAGTGAGTTTCATTTAGCAATATGTTTTATGTAAAGTTTAGTAACTTCTTATATTTATTCAAGTGAGTGTTAAACCTTTTATAAAAATATATTTTATTTTAGTTATGTGTGTTATGAGAAATTTCATAGTAAGTTTTGATTTTATTTAATAAAGTTATATTTTAGTAATATGTTTTATGTTAAGTTAGCGAGTTAATATTTTTATTCAAGTTGGAACAAAACCAGATTTTTAGCTAAATTGTATTTAGTATATTTCCTGTCAAGTTTGATTTGGCATTTTAAGATTTTGCATATATTTGTTAATTATATGAGTTTATAATTTAAGCAAAATTGATGCCTTAATTTTTATATCTCAGAAGTTTTAAGTTTATTTTCGCTTAAGAAAATACTTATACATGATATTTAATTTAAGAAATATGCTTTATGGATATTTTATGTTTTTTTTATAAAAGAGAATATTACAAATAGACTTTATGATTTTATGAATGTTTTAGACAAAAAAAAAATATTTTCAGGCCAATATGATACCCATTTATTATCATATTATCAGCATCTTATCAGAATTATCAGATCAGCTATCAATTATCATATTATCAACAGTAGACTCGGCCGGTACACCCCATTTGTGTAGGGCAAGTTAAGGGGGGAACAGTCCGCTAACTCTAGGGGGGTTAAGTCTGTCGAGTCTGTCAATTGCCCACACACTGGGGTGTTGTCTCATTATATGTAGGCGATGCAGAATTCCGCCACATAACCAGTGAGATGTCTTTTATCAGATTATCAGAGTCACCAGTGCGGCGCTAGATTAGTCGCCTGGTGACACCCTCCATATGGTACGACGCCAGCTGAGTCGTCCTATGGATTATCAGTTATCAGATATAGGTTTTCCAATTAGCATTATCAGAAAAGTTTTATCATGAGTTTAGTTTTTGTGAAAGAGATTTTAGTATAGTTTTTCATGAGTTTTATTTCAGTTCAGTTTTTAAAGAAACAGACAAAGTATTATTATAATATTAATTGTTTTAGTACAATTTTTAGAAAATAGTAGCATATTCATTATTTTGGAATTTCAGTATGTCACTTCCAGTAAGCAAAATTTTGTACAGTTTTCAGTAAACATAAAGGTTTTATTAGTTTTCTTTCAGTATTTTCAGAAAAACAATTATTATTCTTCTCAGTAAGATTTTTGGGAGGTTAAATCAGAAATATTAGAAAATAATAATACTCACTGAGCTCGTTTAGCTTATTATATTTTTATATTTTATAAACCAACCTCCCAGGTACATGTGCAGACAGTGCAGAGATGCTCAGGACCGGTAGGACCAGTCAAGCAGTGCTGTGACAGTTTAGAATTATGTACAATGTTTTAATTGTAATAATCATGTAAAGTTTATATTTTGATATTATTCTTAGAGCATGAGAATTTTATTTAAAGATTGGATAACTTTCTATTTTGATATACAAAACTGTTTGAGTTGTGAATTGTTGAGATGGACCGGAGGTCCACGGTAGTTGAGATTTGGAATTTTATAGAAGTGTTCAAGTTTTTATGCAGGTCTCAAAGCTTTGGTAATCTCAAAAAACAAAGGAGACTGCCAAAATTTTAAAAATAAAAAAAAAATTTACTCGGATTTTCAGAATAAAGAAACGCTTAGTTTCACGGAAGCCTTTCAGCGAGGCAAGCCTCGACTGGGAAGCTACCGTGGAGTGCCGGCAGGCTACCTAATAGGAGATAGTAAGTTAGAGGTCTATATTGAAATGAAACCGAACTTTTACTTAAACTACAACTTAATACCTCAGATAATAATCAATGGTCCCTAACTTATTTGAAAATATCATTTTTTTGACCTGTTTTTACTTTTTTAACTCATATGATTCCTAACGTTTCCAAAATATATCAATTTTGTCCCTATGACCAAAATTTAGACCGTCAAATATGATATAAAGTATAAATTGACCATTTTATCCTTTTTATTAAATTATTAAATTTGAAAGATGATTTTACCCTCCAAATTTTTATATTTTATCAATTTTACATATTTGGATAATCCAATAAAAAATTGATATATGCCTATAAAAACTTAAAAAAAAATTTAAAAAAAAACTTATAAAGGATTAAATAAAAAAATTAACATCATTTATTAAAAATAAAAATAAAATTTAAAATTGAATACTTATAAAACTCAAAATTTAATTAAAAAAACTAAAATGTTAAAATATTATATATATATATATACATATTGTAGAGTACATTATATAGTATATATACAATATATATTATAAAAATGAAATATAATAATAAAATTATAATTTATATATGTATATATTTATTATTTTTATTATATTATAAAAATAAAAATATAATAATAAAACTACAATATATATATATATATATTAAACAAATAACATTGAACCTAAATGAAATTTATTGAATTACACTAGAAATCAAAGTTTGCAGAAACTCACACTGAATTCCTTTAATGTTAAATTTGATCATTAAAAAGTACGCTCGAGCCTCTCTTGGTTCGCGATCTATGGTGGATTTGTGGTAGATTTATCATGGATCACTTCGCTTCTTCTTTTACTTTCCTTTTTTTTAACAATCAATTCAACTTTTTAACGGTCAAACTTAATACTAAGGGAGTTCAATATGAGGTTTGGTAAATTTTGATTGCGAGTATAATTCAACAAATCTCAATTAGATTCAGTGTTATTTGTTCTAAATTTATTATATATATGTATGCATTAAATTACTAAATTTTAAGTTTTATAAGTAATAAACCTTGAATTTTATTTTATTTTTAATAAATGATATTACTTTTAATATTTTTTTAAAAAAAACTTACAATATTTTTACATTTATTTTTAGTTTCTAATGAATTTTATCATATTATTTTATTATCTAATCATTTTTAAGTGATTTTTTTATTGAACTATCCAAAATATAAAAGTTGTTAAAAAGTTAAAGAGTAAAGCGTCATTCTAATTTAATAAAAAAGTAAAAATAGTCATTTTATACTTTATGTCAGGTTTGACAGTCAAAATTTTGGTCATGGAGACTAAATTGATGTATTTTAAAAAAGTTAGGCATTATGTGAGTTAAAAAAGTGAAAACATGACAAAAAGTATTTTTAAATATATTAAGGACCAAATTGATAATTATCTGAGATATTCAGTTGTAGTTTAAATAAAAGTACGATTTCATTGCAATATGACTAAAGTAATACATGTAGGATATTTCATTGCAAACAACTTAATACATGATTTATTAAGAATAAAAAGTAGGACAAATTGCAATGGAATACCCTGATATTTGGTCATATTGCATTAAAACTGAACTTTTACTTGAACTACAACCTAGTACCTCGAATAATTATTATTTTAGTCCCTAACTTATTTACAAATATCACTTTTTAACCTATTTTTACTTTTTTGACTCATATGATCCCTAACTTTTTCAAAATAAATTAATTTAGTCTCTATGACCAAAATTCAAAATTGGATATTTATAAAACTCAAAATTTAGTTAAAAAAATTAAAATGTTAAAATATTATATATACATGTTTTAAAGTATATTAATATTATATATATATATTAAATTACTAAATTTTAAGTTTTATAAGTATCAATCTTGAATTTTATTTTATTTTAATAAATAATATTGCTTTAAAATTTTTTTATATTTTTTTATTTTTAATGAATTTGATCATACTTATTTTATTATTTAATCATTTTTAAGTGCTTTTAAAAAAAATAAATTTTTATAACATATATCAATTTCTTATTGGACTATCCAAATAGGTAAAGTTATTAAAACGTTAATAGTAAAAGCGTCATTCTAATTTAATAATTTAATAAAAAAAAGTGTAAATGGTCAATGTATACTTTATGTTAGGTGTGACCATTAAAATTTTAGTTATAGAGATTAAATTGATATATTTTAAAAAATTTAGTGACCATAGTGAGTTAAAAAAGTAAAAATGGATAGGGACCAGATTAATAATTATCCAAGGTACTTTATTACAGTTTAAGTAAAAGTAAGATTTTATTACAATTTACCCTAAAAATGTGCAACTATTAAAATATTATTAATTATATGATTGCATCTTTAAAAAATAATTTAAATAATTTATTCTTTTCAAAAAAATAATTTTTTAACTACACTTAGTTTAAATAATTTTATTTCCTATTTGATTTAAAAATGATTTTACTTTATTTAAAATTAATGATAAATAGTTTAATTATTTTTTAAAAAAATAATTTATATATTTTTTATTCGTAAAATAATTTTTTAACCAAATTTAATCTAAATAACTTTATTTTTATTTAATTTAATTTTTATAAAAATTTATTTTAATGTGAAAATTAATTTAATTTAATCTGATTTTATTCAATCTCATATTATACCAAACAAAAGACAGTACTATTTTTAGTTCATTCCATGCTGAACCAAACACATCATAGTACTAATTTAGTTCAATTCAATCCAATCAATCATATCTTATCTAATACTATGAAAATAGTTCAATCTAATCTTGCGCACCTAACGCACAGAGTGAATAAAAAGAATTGTGAAATTGGCAAAATTAACTTTAAAATTAAGACTACTTTTAATATTACCCAATAATTAGTAGGATTTTATTTGTTTACCCACAACTAACTTATGTGGACGAAACACCCTTAATTATGGCTAAGTCTTGCTCAGATCCGATGACCTAGCCAAATTTTGGCTTGGTCCTTCATTGGTAAATCATAGCCAAAATTTAGCCAAGTCGTGGTAAAATCCTAGCCTAGTGTTCGCATACCTTGGCAGCTACCAAGCCATGGCTTGGCCAAATAATGGCAAGGTTTTGGTCAAGTTGTCAGGCAAATGTTGTTATTTACAATTTTAATTTGAAGTAAATTTACTAAAACTAACAAATCTATAGTAACAATACCCATATAAAATTAATCACAATAATTTTCATATTTGCATATTATAAAACCTTTTTTTTAATCTTAAAATCCTAATTTCTTTAGCTTCTTAGGACGCGTTCAGTGTTATTTTACCAACGTGTTTTTTGGTTTTACAAATTGAAAAACAAGATAAATAGTTGTTTCACCAACGTGTTCTTTAGTTTTCCAAATTGAAAAATAAGAAAAATATGTTGTTTCACTAATGTGTACTTTCATTTACAAATTGAAAATTAAGGAAAATGTGTCTAAATGTTTTGCATGAAACATCAGGGAAAAACATGAAAAATGCTTATCTTGTGTAATTGATGGAAAAAGTGATATGTAGGGTTAATATAAATTTGTATTAATTTTTAGGGTAAATTATAATAAAATATTCTAATATTTAGTTATATTATAACGAAACCATACTTTTACTTCAACTACAACTTATTACCTTGAATAAATAATAATTTAGTCCCTAATTTATTTAAAAATATATTTTTTTACCTGCTTTTACTTTTTTAGTTCACATGATTCTTAAATTTTTTAAAATACATCAATTTAGTTCATATGACCAAAATTTTGACAGTCAAACCTGACAGAAAATATAAATTGACTATTTCATCATTTGTATTAAATTAAAATGATATTTTTACCCTTTAGATTTTTAAGAACTTTACCTATTTTGATAGTACAATAAGAAATTGACATATATCATAAAATTTAATTTTTTTAAAAAAAACACTTAGAAATGATTAAATAATAAAATAAATATGATAAAATTTATTAAATATTATAAAAATTAAAAAAATCTTTAAAGTAATATCATTTATAAAAAATAAAATAAAATTCAAGATTGAATACTTATAAAACTCAAAATTTAGTAATTTAATACATACATAAATATAATAAATTTATATATATTGCAGTTTTATTATTATATTATATTTTTATAATATAATAATAAATGTATATATATTGTAATTTTATTATTATATTTCATTTTTAGTATATATGTATAATGTATATATGCTAATAATATACTCTAAAACATGTATATATAATATTTTAATATTTTAGTTTTTTTAATTAATATTTTAACTTTTATAAGTATTCAATCTTAAATTTCAATTTATTTTTAATAAATGATGTTACTTTTAAATTTTTTTAAAAATTTTTATAATTATTTTTAATTGTTAATGCATTTTATCATATTATTTTTTATTTAATCCTTTTTAAGTGTTTTGTAAAAAAAAAAAAAAATTTGTAACCCATATCAATTTTTTATTGGATTATCCAAATAGGTAAAATTGTTAAAATATAAAAATTGGACGGTAAAAACATCATTCTAATTTAATAATTTAATAACAAAGGTAAAATGATTAATTTATACTTTATGTCAGGTTTGACCGTCAAAATTTTATCTATAGTGATTAAATTGATATATTTTGAAAACTTTAGGGTCCATGTGAACTAAAAAAATAAAAACAGGTTAAAAATAATCTTTCTAAATAAATTAGGAACCAAGTTAATAATTATCCAAGGTATTAAATTGTAACTTAAGTAAAAGTATGATTTCATTGCAATATGGCCGAATATCAGGTTATCCATTGTAATTTTCCCTTATTTTTATTACAATATTCAAAATTTTAAAAATTGTATAAGTATTTAATCTTAAATTTTATTTTATTTTTAATAAATGATATTACTTTTAAGATGTTTTAATTTTTATATTTATTAAGTGTATTTAAAAAAAATTTAAATTTCTATAACATATGTCAATTTCTTATTAAACTATCCAAATACGTAAAGTTATTAAAAAATTAAGTATAAAAGCATCATTCTAATTTAATAATTCTGTAATACACCCTCCCGATATTATGTACTGTACACGTATAGATATTATAATATATTTTTCTGAAATTGATTGTACGGTAGTATAATGGAATTTATTAAATAGATCCGGAGATTTTCGAAAAAGGGTATCAGAGACTTGGAAAATAGCTGGAATAGTTTCAGATGATTAATAAGATTCCATAAAGTATATAAGAAATTTAAATTATAAGTTTTGGTGAATATAGTAAGGATTTCCATAAACTGGAATATGAAGAATATTTATTGGAAGTTAAAATATATTTTTACGATATGAGGTTGTGATTTAATTAATTGATGGAAAAATAAGTTTGAAATGGATTTTTGTGGAAAAACGTTAAGGGATTGTTATGGATTAAATTGACAATTAAAGTGTTATTGGACAAGTATATATAATTAGTTTTCAATTTGTGGTTACATTATGATTTTAAAATGAAAAGGGGCAAATTGTAATTATAGATAAGTAATATAAAATAAAATAAAATATATAAACAAATGAATCAGAAAACATTAGAAGAGAAAAACAGAAAATGAAACAGGGGAAGGGAGAGGCGGTGGAGAGAAGAAAGAAATGAAAAAGAAGAAGAAGAGGGCCGGCCGAAGGAGAAGACAGCGAAGGAGAAGAAGAAGAGCAGCGGTGAAGGAGAAGAAGAAGAAGGGAGGAAGCAGTCTGTTCGAAGAGAAGAGAGCTGACAGCAGGGGAAGAAAAAAGAAAGAAGGAGAAGAGAGAGAGAGAGAGAGAGAGAGAGCTGTCAGCAGCCGAAGAGAAGAAGAAAGGAGAGAAAAGAAGGAAAAGAGAAGAAAGAAAAAAGAACAGATCGGACAGCAGCTGGAAAAAGAAGAAGCTACAGAAAAATAAAGAAGAAAACAGAGCAGAAGAAGAAGAAAAAGAAAAAGAGAAAGAAATGGAAGAAGGGATTCGGTCCAGAAGAAGATTGGGTAAGCTTGGTAAGTTGATTTAATTTTGAGTTTTGATGAAGTTGATTTGGTTTGAATATTGATGAAATTGAATTGATTCTAAAGATTAATTTAGTTTGAGTTGTGTTTGAAATGTTATTGTTGAATATAAAGTGAAATTGATTGATGGGTTTTGTTAATTTGAGTATTTGATTTGAGTTTTTGTGGTGTTTGGTTGGAAATTAGTTGGAATTGAATTGAATAAAATAAAAATTAAAAAAATTAGAAAGTTAGAGATTTGGGGATTTGATGATTTTGAGTTTAAATGAGTTGATTGAGATGTTATTTGTGTAATTTGAGTATTTTTGAATTAATTGATGGTTTGAATTTAGAATCGTTAAAGAAAGCAAAATGATTCTCAAATTAGTGACTTATATTATGAGTTTTGTTACAATGTTGTGTTTGGAGTGAAATTGAATCACTAATTTTGGGAATTTTTGAATAGAAATTGAAATTAAAGCTATAATTAGTTTAATTGAGTTTAATGAAGTTAAATTTGATGTTGTTAAGTGAAAGAAGTTTATTTATGTGAAATTAATAAAGATTAGAATGAGCATTTGTGTAGAAATCGAATATTACTAGTGTAGAGATTTCAATTGATGAGCAATTAAGTATTAGAAATTGTATTTGTATGAATTGATACAAATTGGTGTTTAGAAATCCAAGAAAATATATTGGATTATACTGTATGATATTCGAATTAAGAGAAATTGAATGATTCAAGGTATATATAATTATAGAGACATGATTGTTAGTGAATTAAATATAATTGATTTTATGAGAATAGAAGAAATTGAAGAATAAAGTATTAAATGTGTTAATTGAGTTTTGTATAAGTTGATGGTGTTTATATTAATGATTTAATTGGAAATATATTACTTTAGGGAGAAATCTCAGTAGTATGGGAGAAAAAGAAACGTTGTGGAAATGCAAGAAATGTAATGAGACGAAGGAACCAGAGCACCAAGTCTAGAGAAAACCAGAAATCTGTGAGTGTAAATTTATTTTAAAGCAAAACATATTTTATTTTAACAATATGTTTTATCTAAAGTTCAACAAGTTAATATTTTTATTTAAGTTAGTGCAAAATCAAATTTTTAGTTGAATTATATTTAGTTTATTTTCTTTAAGTTTGATTTAGTATGTTGTGATTTCGTATATAATTGTTGATTTAAATGTGTTTAGTTAAAGTAATTATATATCTCAGAAATTTAAATTTTATATTCATTAAATAAATATGTTATATATATATATATATATATATATATATATATATTCCATGGTTTTTGATTAAAAGTTAGTTTTTGAAATAAGAAAACAGTTTTCAAACCCATGGATTACCCTATGGATTATCAGATTATCAGATCAGTTATCAGCAGTTAGACCCGGTCGGTACATCTCAATTGTGTGTGGCAAGTTAAGGGGGGACAATCCGCTAACTCCAGGGGGGTTGAGTTTGTCGAGTCTGTTAGTCGCCCACACATTGGGGTGTTGTCTCGCTATATATTGCGACGCAGCATTCCGCGCATAGACAGTGAGATATCTTTTATCAGATGTCACGTTGAGCGCATCAGTTAGTCGCCTCGTGACTTATATCAGATGTCACAGTGGACAGCGCAGTTAGTCGTACTGTGACCCACTCATATGGTACGGCGCAGTTAGTCGACCTATGAGTTCAGTTCAGCTTAGGGGTCCATTGGGAGTTTTCAGACACAGAAGCCAAGCCAGAGATATTTTTCAGATTTTCAGTACAGAATATTTAATTAAGAGCTTTTATACGTTAGGCTTAGCTAGATTTCCAGAAAAACAAATTTCAGTATAGTATTCAGAACACAGACATAATGAGTTTTCAGAAAAGTATTTTATCAGAAAAACAATTTATCAGAAAAGTATTTTATCAGAAGAGTATTATTATAGAACTATATTATTAGAAAAAAAAATTCAGATAAGTTTTATCAGAAAAGTATTTTCAGTAAAGTATATATTATTTCAGCCTTTTAGTTATCAGAATAGTATATTATTTCTCAGCTGTTCAGTTTTCAGAAAAGAATAAAAACATATTCCATTAGTATAACTTTTTAGTTTTCAGCATAAGAAACGCGTATATATATATATATATATATATATATATATATATATATATATATATATATGTTATCAGCTTTTCAGTATTCAGAAAAATAAAAGTTATTATATATTCTCAGCTTAATTTTTAGTAAAGTGAAAGTATATGTATGTATTCTTAGCTTTCAGTTTTCAGAGATTAAATTTTATAATAGTTTTTATAAAATGGATTTCAGTATAGCTTTCAATATAGTTTTTATGAATTAGATTTCAGTTCAATTTTTAAAGAGACAGAAAGACTTTTATTACTATGTAAATTGTTTAGTACAGTTTTCAGAATTAGTAAAAGAATTATTATATTGAATTCCAGCATATTAAGTTCAGAAAATAGATTACAGTTATCTTCTCAAATTTATTTATTAGAAACAGATTTATATTCTTTTCAAATTTCAGGGAGATTAATAGAAAAAGAATTAAAGTTTATTTAGAAATTAATAACACTCACTGAACTCCTTTAGCTCATATTAGTTTTACGTTTTTAAATCAACCTCTTAGGTACTGATGCAGACATTTCAAGGACGTCGAAGACCAGCAGGACCAGTCAGAGGATGTGGTGACTGTTTTATAAAGATATATAATGTTTCAGTTGTTAAGTTTGTATTTTAATATTGTTTTAAGTGTATAAGTATTTTATTTAAAGATTTGATTTATTCATATTTGATAACTATTGATTTTGATATTTAAACTGTTTGAGATGTGATTTGATGAGATGGACCGAAGGTCCATAGTAGTTGAGATTTGGGATTTTATAGAAGTATTAAAGTTTTTATGTAGGTCTCTAAAATTTGGTAATCTCAGAAAAACAGAGGAGACTTTGCCGAAATTTTTATAAAATAGTTTTATATAAAAAAAAAATTTTTCCTACTCAGATTTTCAGTTAAAATAAACGGTTTATCTTCACGGAAGCCTTTCAGTGAGGTAAGCCTCGACTGGAAAGCTACCGTGGAGTGCCGGCAGGCTACCTAATGGGAGATAATAGGTTAGGGGCCTGTCAAATTTAATAAAAAAAAAGGTAAAATGATCAATTTAACTTTATGTCAGATTTGACCGTCAAAATTTTAAAAAATATGCCAAAAAGTAATATTTTTAAATAAGTTATGACCAAATTAATAATTATCTAAGGTACTATATTATAGTTAAAGGAAAAGTGCAGTTTCATTGTAATATTGTCAAATGTCAGGACATTTCATTGCAATTTATTCTATATTTTAAAAAATTTCTAATAGATATCTTTTTTTTTATATCATTCTAATAGATTTGTATAATATATTAACTTTTTAAATTATTATTGACCTCGTTTTTCATCCTATACCTTTTATATTTTATTATAATATTATTACTTTTTTTTTTAAGAAAATAGTTTTCAACGATTACTAACAGATGGGTTATCAAATCTTAAAAATACAAAAACTAATTTTTTTATTTTCAAATGAAAATGGATAAAACATAAAGTATTACCGAACGAACCCTTATATTCCGTTTTACTTCCATCCTTCTATATATAGGCAAGCAAGTTTGCTATGATTTTATATACAGGTTTAATTTGTTATATATAATCATGAAATTCACTCACTAGTGTGTGTATTTTTTCTTAGTTCTTTTAGTTGAAATTTATTAGTTGTAAAATGTGAAGAATAATCTTGTAACCCCTTTAAAAAAAAAGTGCTTTTGTTACTACGGACCTCAAATACCCGTAATGGTTAACAGATTATCCACTACGGGCATTTTTGGGCCCGTAGTGGATGGGTTTATCCACTACAGGCCCATGCTGCCCGTAGTAGTAAAAAATTTATCCACTACGGTCGCACTCTTGGCCCATAATGGAAGATGTTTTTTACTACGGACTTCAAATGCCCGTAGTGGTTAACAGATTATCTACTACGGGCCTTTAAAAGCCCGTAGTAGATATAATTATTAAAAATGGGTCACCTTTATCCGTAGTAGATAAACTTTTTTTTTTGTAGTGAGTAAAGAGAGAGAATAGTGTACGTAAAAATGTATTTATTTAAAAAATATTACAAGAAAAAAAAATTAAAAAACTAAAAGAAGAGACGCTGTTGGTATTAACTAACTAGGGTCTAATTACAAATTAAAATGATTTTAGAATGTTTAATATGGTACACTTACTGATGAAGAGGTGCATATACGAAATTAAAAGGAATACAAATATTTTCAATCCGAATAAAATGTGAATGAATAATACAAAATTTTATGACTCTACTTCTGCTATTAGGTAGTGTAATTCATTGCAACGAAAAGGGGCTAATTATACTTATATTTCCTCTATTTTGTATTTTTTACCCATGCTGATATTTTTTCCTTTTATTTGCACAAATATTTTCTGAAAATCGTTAACTAACCATAAAGTTAACGGTTTGATACTGTAGTAAGGGCAAATTCGTATTCTCATTAAATTAATTAAAATAATTAAAAAGTAATTAAAAAAATTGGGAAAAAAAGAAGAAAAAAAATCTAGAAAAAAAAAAGGGAAGAAGGAGAAGAAGAAGAACAAAAAAAACAGAAGAACAAAAAGAAAAAAAGAATAAAAACAAATCTGGAAAAAAAACAATTTGAAAAAAAAAGAAGAAAATAAATTTTCCACAAAAAAAAAAAAGAAAAAGAAGAAGAAGGGAAAAAAATTTGAAATATTTTCTCTTTTTTGTGAAGGTGGAGATCTCTGCTTCAATATTTTTTTAATTCGAAGGTTCAACATTCAAATTTTTTTTTTTTAATTTAAAGGTGGAGATTCCACCAGCCATCTCATAAAATAGACAATGAAGATTCCATCTCGGATATTCACTTTTAATATTTTTTTTTAGTTTTAAGGTTTTTTTTAATATTTTTTATTAAAAGTAAAATAATCTTTTTATCAAAACTGTTAACTTTATAGTTAATTAATGGTTTGATCAACGATTTTTAAAAAAATTTTATGTAATAAAAGAAAAAAATATCAATATACATAAAAATATATATATATATATATAAAATAAAAATGATATGAATATAATTAGCCAAACGAAAAGTATTTATTTGACATCATCATGATCACGAAACATGCGAGAAGAAAAATTGAGTGAAAATGATAACTCCTAAGTACACGCATCCCAACAAGTCAATGAGTTAGTAAAATTGAACTCTTGTCTTGTCAAATTGTGATGCATGCACCTTTGAAGCTTTTTAATTAGATATAACAAAGCTTCCAGAATTACATCATCATCATCATCATTATCATGAGATAGGACAGGTGACATGAAAAAAAACGTTGATGTACTACGTATTAATTTATTACCAAAACTAACAATTTGAAAATTTCAAAACACTTACATAATAGACGAAACTAGAAATTATCAGCCATCCACATGATAGACGAAACTAAAAATTCAAATTTACCCCCTCAAACATAATTTAGACAAGGTGATGTTTCACATCCAACACAAATAAATAGTTTAGTGTCTTCCCAATAGCGGTTATTAGTTCTATTAGTGAAGACCGTATACAGCCTGGAATCAGTTAAGTTTCTGCATATCTTAGCTATAATCTGATGTACCATGATCACATTGATCATGATCATCTAAGATGTACACTGAAAAGAATAGAGGAATGCAATAGTTGATTATATCTAGACTTCAAATTAGTTGAAAATAGAGAGAAAAGCTGTTAGAGTTTGTTAGGATCTGTTACCTATCACCCTATTGGAGATAGACATGTCAGCAATATTCTGGTATAATTTAGAATACAGATTGCATGCTGCATTGATTTATAAATAGCTCAATTGAGCTTCCTTGTAATGTTATGTATTCAGATTTTCTTTGATGAAATATACAGAGGTTTTGAGCTTTTCCCTCAGCCGTTTTCTATTGAGTTTTGCTTTATTGTTTTCTCGATTAGAAAGTCTCAAACTCTATTAAATTCAATTATACTTTTATTTGCATGAAAAGTTACAAGTTAAAGTGTACACTTTATTGCTTCACGAATATATACATCCATGCATGGAGTCTATTAAAGTGTTTTCCACTAGCAGTTGTGTAACGTTTGCTGGTATTTTCCATTTTTAATTTTATTACAACTTATATTATACAAGTCTATAGCAAGAAAATAAAATTTAAGTATTCTAACTTTGAATTGAATTTCTCAAGTCATTAATTGATGACTTCAAGTTATTGAACCCCAAGCAATCTCTATTACCAGTTGTTGGAAAAAATATTAACGCGGAAGAGCTATCTAATATCCACTACAGGAACAAATCATATATAAACAGAAAAATAAAATGAAATAAGTACAAATTCAATCACACAAATACAAAATTTACGTGGAAACCCAAAACACGGAAAAACCACGGCCGGAAGAACTACAAGAGAAAAATATCACTCAATATTCTTTCTCTAACCTCAACTCTCAATTACAAACAATACTCACAGCTCTCTTAGTGTCTTCCAGATATCCCCTGCCTCCCCTGAATACCCCGGGTCTCCCACAGATATCCCTCGAGTCATATAACCAAGCTCTCTCTCTGATGTTATTTTTTAGGTGTCTCTTCTTGTTTTCAACAAAGAATAACCCTCCTATTTATAGTTTTAGTATTCTTAATCCCAAAGTAATCATAATCATACTAAGAATAGGAAGTTTTTAAACAAGACATTTACTAAACCAACCAGATTCTCAGAAACCTACTAGGAATAGGAAGTTCCAAAACAAATTACTTTCTAAAACAACTAGATCTCATAAATCTAAGAAATCTCAAACAAGACACTTCATAAACATAGTCCAATTGCCGTCGCACGACCCACGAAGCCACCTATAAGTCGTGCGACGCAGGTCGCACCACTCATTGCCACAAAATCGAGCTGTTTCAGGCCTACGAAACCGAATCCTTTTGACGGCACGTGAGAGTGCTTTCAACCTCCTTTTTCGGCACCGTTTATGCAATTGTCTTCGTCTTGATCTCTTTTTTCCACCGATTTTTAAATCACTTCAAGCGAACATCATTTGTTATACTTTCGCATCAGTTGATTACGGATGTGTATTTTACGGATGTGTTGAAATTAAATTACCTCTCTTTAAGTATTATAAGACTGAAAAATTGAAACTAATGGTTACAAAATTTTCCATTGATTTGATAAATGAGGATTTATCTTTTTAAACGGGGTGAATTGCACTCAAGTACCCTAACTTTTATCATAATTGCACGCTTAATGCCAGTTTTGCCATAATTGCACTCTAGTACCCGGTAATCCGTTGACCACCGTTAGGGTAACGGTTGACAAAACGGATTCAGGTAAAATGACCAAACTGCCCCTGCAAAGGAAAAAAAAAATTTAATTTTTTTTTTGAAGAACACGAACCCAGGTGCTGGGTTCGTGCTCGAACCCAGATTTCTGGGTTCGAGCACGAACCCAGAAATCTGGGTTCGTGTTCGAACCCATTTCTGGGTTCGAACACGAACCCAGCAACCTGGGTTCGTGCTCGAACCCAGAACTGGGTTCGTGTTCGAACCCAGAAATCTGGGTTCGAGCACGAACCCAGCACCTGGGTTCGTGTTCGAAGAGCACGAACCCAGATCTGGGTTCGTGTTCGAAGAATACGAACCCAACTGGGTTCGTGTTCTTCAAAAAAAAAATTAAATTTTTTTTTTTTTATTTCAAATTTATTTTTTTTAAAAAAAAATATTTTTAAAATTAATTAAAATATGACGTGGCATGTTCTTATTGGTTGGATGATTTTTAAATTTTTTTAAAAATAAATTTAAATGTAAAAGACCAATTTGCCCCTGAACCCAGTTAGTCAACCGTTACCCTAACGGTGGTCAACGGATTACCGGGTACTAGAGTGCAATTATGGCAAAACTGGCATTAAGCGTGCAATTATGATAAAAGTCAGGGTACTTGAGTGCAATTCACCCTTTTAAACGTTTGATATATGATATTATAAAAAACAATCCCGAGTTTAGACCTAGCTAATTACACGCGTATAAATCTTTTGTTAAAATTGACACAAACATTCCCAACGATTAAAGGATAAAAATGATCTTTTCTTCTTAAATTATATTATTAATTATTTAAAATTAATTAAATTTAAAATAAAAAAACATATAGGGAAGATCTAATCTCCTCTTAAATGGATCTAAGCTCCGTAAATGGAGTTCAAATGAAGGAGCATGAGCACCTTTCTCCTTCGATGAAGGAGAGATTTGCTCATTCATCGAAGGAGCATGCGCCTTCCATATGTTCATCCATGGCAGGTTATAGTGGAGCAGATTAACCATTTGATCAGATGAATCTCATCCATCTAATGAGATGGATTCATCTGATCTAATTAGATGGGACCCATCTAATTCATTTGATCTGATTAGATGATGAAGATATAATATAATATTTTTATTTTTATATAATTATATTTTAAATAATTATTAATGAGGTATTTGTATTAATTTCTATAAAAAGATATATATACGAACAATTTTAACTAAATTTAGGTGTTTGTGTAATTGTCCTATACCTAATTCAAGTTGACTAGTCCTACCAACGTGGAACTTTGTATTCCACAGAGCAGAAAATCGTGTAAAACGATGACCTACTGATTTTGAAAGGAATTGAAAACCATGGTTCCGTCATTAATACGGCCCATCGTCTACCCTCAAAAACTTTATATACACAGTACATTGAAGGGATGTTTGTTGGTTGGGATTGCAAAATAATTGGATAAAAATACAGTTCATTCTCTTTTTTGATAATATCAAACAATAAAGATTATATTTAGTCCTATTAAAATTTTATCCTACTTAAAACAAACCCCTCCAACTTAAAATGACTAATTTATCCACCCTCTGTCTCTCTCTCACAACAGAATATATTTTTTTTTCTAACTTTTTCATTTGCTCATCTCTCTCTATATTTTCTCTCTCTTTATTTTATTTTTTAATATTTCTCCTATTTTATTAAACTATATATAAAATTAAATTATTTAATATATTTTAAAAGTTAATTAATATATTTTATTAAAACATTTTAAAATTAAATTGTTTTTAATATCAACTCAAAGTAACATTATTTTTTATAATATTAATTCTTTTAAAATATTTAAATATTTTATTTTATTTCAAAGTTAAATAATATCATATTATATTTAATAATTTAAAATAATTTGATTTAATTTGTAATAAAATTTAATTTAGTATATTTTAAAAATATAAATAATTTATTGTTTTTAAAATTGATTTTAAATAATTTATTTAATATTATTCTAGGCAATCTCACTCTATTAAACATAAAATACAATTATTTATAATCCAATCTCATACAATACCAAAGGACATCATTACTTTTACTTCAATCCTATATTGCACCAAACACTTCACAGTTGACAATACTAATTAATCCAGTTCAGTCGAATCTAATCCAATTCAAAATAGTCCAATTTAATCTCGTGCACCAAACGCACCCTGATAGTTGATACTTAGTTTAAGTAGAAAATTTTAGGTGGAACAGTTCCATTTCATATTATTTACACAACAACATCACATGTTATTTTTTTTAGTATATCTAATGCAATATGACATCATTTTATATTATTTATATTGGAATACAATGTATTTTATTTTCACAATATAATTAATGTAATATGCTTAATATACTATTAATCCGATATGAATTTTTCTCCTATTTTAATTAGAAAAAAAAAAATAAAGAAAAGAAAAAGGATATTTTCAATAACCCAATTAAGATCAGCATACACATGATTGATCTTATATATTTATTCAAAAATTTATATAGATGTTTATTTTTAGTGAGAAAGATGATCTTTTCAAGAACCCAACTAATAATCAAGCATATATACATATATATATACAATTGATTGATCTTATAGAATCAGTCAAAACTTAATATACAGACAATAAATCGATGCTCATGTTTTTGTATGAAAAAGAATATTTTCAAGCGTACATTTGATTAGCAAGACTAGGTTTTACTTTGGGAGCCTGACGAATGGACGATATTTAATTTAGTTGATAGATGTTTGCTGCCAACGGAAAATCTTCTTTATTATTTACAGGGCCATGTCCATGCATGCACATGACAGCATTTACTATTTAGTATGTCATTATCATCTATTTTACCCACTAACGTTGTCCAAAATCAATGAACATGTGAGACGTGAACTGTTGACCCATGCATAATATTTTCTGGTTTTGGCCTTATGAGTTCTGCCTATAAATATAAACATGTAAATGCCAGCAAATTCCGCATATTTCTTATAAACTAGCTTTGCATCTATTTGTTGCATTCACATTCTCTCAACATTTCTCTAATACTCTTTTCGAATTACACAAATATTGTAACTAAACAGCAATTTCTCTAGTATTCTCAAATGGAGTCTAAAGTCAGTAATATAATACCAGAAAGGCAATCTGCTCATTACAAACCTAACATTTGGAATTATGATTTCCTACAGTCCCTTACTAGCAAATATCATCAGGTGTGAAATCTTTTTCAATGTATGTTTACATGATCATTTTCTATAAAAGTGCTTTTTTTCCTCCAAACTTTTTGTATTAAGTTCATTATTTCTCTCGTGTTTTAATTGCTTCTAATAAGATTTTCATGACACGTAACGTATCACTTTCTAATCAGAATGCATGACTTAATTAAAATTATCACACAAATTGTCTGGTATATTATGTGATGATTTAGCAGGAAGAGGAGTATAAAAGCCGGGCTGCAAAGTTGAAAGAAGATGTGATAAAGTGCTTGTTTGTTGATGAAACCGTGGAAGTTTTAGCGAAGCTGGAGCTGATTGACAGCATCAGGAAACTAGGCTTGTCTAACCTCTTTGAGGAGGAAATCCGGGGAGCTTTAGACACCATAGCATCTATGAAGAATGAAAACCCTGCTTGTGTAGAAGAAGACCTGTATGCTACTGCGTTATGCTTTAGACTTCTCCGGCAGCACGGCTATGAAATTTCGCAAGGTACGAAAATTCACAGTAGTCCTCTGGATCTTGAATTCTAGCTGCACCCAGGAGACCTATATTTCTCTTCTTCTTTTTATTTGCATAGAATTAAATGTTTAAATACTATTAACCCATTAAGACGTCCTACTATCGTATTATTCTGGAGGAATATAATCATTCTCCCTTTATAGTTTAAAATATTCTTTATTTTTTATCCTCTTATTTTATTTTTGTCTCTTTTACCCCCTTAAATTTATAAAAAAATACTCAAAATCTTTACTCTTGTTAAATTTATGTTTGATTTTTAAGTTTCATCATTAAATTTTGAAAAGTATAAACATAATTGTAACATAATAAATACTTAAAATATTTTTAAATTAAATAAAATTTCATTTAAGATAAAAATAAAAAATATTTTTCTCTATCCTCTATCTCTTCATCTTATTCTCTCTCTTTCCTCTTTCCTCTCTCTCTCTCCTCATCTTCTTCTTCTACTATATATCACATCTTTTCTCTCTTTCTCTTCCACACCAAATTTTTTTCTTTCTTTATTTTTTATTGTTTGTGGCATGATGTGAGATATTTTTTAAAAAAATTTATTAGTTGAATTTGGTGGAGACTAATTTCCATTATCCATCTTTTGGAGATGGACAATGGGATCTCCATCAGATCTAGAAATATTTTTTTAAAAAAATTTATTTTTAGTGTTATTTAATTTTTATTATGTATTTTTAATTTTTAATAACTTTTTATTAAATTTACTAAATCCATCTTTTTATTAAATTATTTATATATATTTTTAATTTTTTTATATATGAAAATATTTAAGTATTATTTTATTTAAAAATTTGAGAGTAAAATAGTCTTTTCTACTAAAAAAATATTAATAAATCTTAACAAAAGTAGTAAAAAAGAGAAAAATAAAATCAAATGCTGAAAAATATAAAATACTCCAAACTACAGGGTCGATTGATTATATCCTTCACTCTCTATTATATATCTAACTTTGTAATATATACGCATGTATTGTGTTCAGATATCTTTAGAAGCTTCGCGGATGAAAAGAGTAGATTCTCAACAAGCAAATGTACAGAAATTAAAGGAGTGATTGAACTTTATGAGGCGTCACATCTAGGTTTAGAAGGTGAAAATTTATTGGCTGAGGCTGGGATTTTCTCAACTAAAACTCTAAAGTGTATCCCTTCTACTTTAGACGGTGACCTTACAAAAACCGTGTCACACGCTTTGGAACTTCCTGCGCATTGGCGAGTACAATGGTTCGATGTGAGATGGCATATAAACATGCACAACGACGACACAGAGTTGAACAAAATTTTATTGGAATTAGCAAAACTCAACTTCAATATGGTTCAATCCACTCTCCAAAATGAGCTAAGGGAGATTGCTAGGTAATCAATAATATAAACGTCTACAATCTTAAATCAAAATAAAAAATTTAGAGCAAAAAAACAAAAAGTATGCTTAATAATTTTCCATTTAATTTGTGACATTATTAGGTGGTGGAGAAACCTGGGTTTAATTGAAAATTTAAACTTCACGAGGAATCGATTGGTCGAAAGCTTCATGTGTGCTGTGGGACTTGTATATCAGCCTAAGCTCAGCAGCTTTAGAAAATGGCTTACAAAAGTCACTGTTTTCATATTGGTTATTGATGATATTTATGATAACTATGGTTCGTTGGAAGAATTACAAGACTTCACCAATGCTGTTGATAGGTTAGTGTTTAATGTATATGATCAACACTAATTATTTCAAATTATTTTTATTTTTTTTAATAATATCTAACTCGTTTTTGCTTTTAAACTCATCAGGTGGGATTATAAGGAAATTGATCATCTCCCAAAGAGCATGAAGTTGTGTTTTCAAGCACTTTACGACACTACTCATCAAATGGCTTATGAAATTCAAAAGAGAAGGGTTGGAACTCAGTATTACCTAATTTGAAGACAGTTGTACGTATAATTTTCTATAATTAGAACATCTCATTAATTCTTAGATTTCTTAGTCAAAGAAAAATTGACTAATTTCTAGCCTATATATATATATATATATATATATATATATATATATATATATATATATATAATATTTAGTGGGCAGATTTTTGTAAAGCTTTATTTGTGGAAGCAAAGTGGTACAACCAGGGATATACCCCGACCCTACAAGAGTATCTGAGTAATGCATGGATTTCATCATCTGGTACGGTGCTTGCTGTCCATTCATTTTTCTCAATATTGAATGAGGCAACAGAGGAGATGGCAGATTTTTTGGACAAACATCAGGACCTTGTGTACAATTCATCTCTAATAATTCGTCTGTGCAATGATCTAGCAACTTCAGCGGTAACTAACTACTGTAAATTTTCATATCTCTTCAATATGTTTATAGTGATAATTTATCAATTTGTTTTTGTTTGATGGCATAATCTTGCATGTACCGCAATAGGCGGAACTCGAGAGAGGAGATGTTGCTTCATCAATTCTGTGTTATATGCAAGAAGCGAATGTTTCAGAGGAGATAGCCCGGAACAATATTAAAGGTATAATAAGTGAAACTTGGACAAAAATTAATGGACAATGCTTCAATCGATCACCATTGCTGCAACCATTTGTCGATATCACTACAAACTTTGCTCGTGTGGTGCATAGCCTTTATCAATATGGAGATGGGTTCGGAGTTCAAGACCGTGATATCAAGAAAAGGATCCTGTCTTTACTAGTTGAACCTATGTCAATGTGATCAAGTTCAAGTTACGTGTCCGGGATGTTATTATATTTGGGCTAATAAATAATGTAACCTTCTACCCATGTTAATGTTTTAGACAATAATGGAAGCTTCCTCCCAAGATCTTAATTCATAAATGAAGTTCATAGATTCTGATCTAAGCAAAGTTTGGTTTTGAATTGTGTAATAAATTTCAGCTCTCTAACCTAAATCACTCAGATTAATTTTTAGACTTTTGGAATTTAAGCCATATGGTTCCACGACAGTCATGTCGTTTGTATAAATGTTACATTCTATTACTTCTCAAACAATTAACACAACGTTAGAGTGAAAAAAACAACAGGAGGATATTCAGAGCCAACTCAACGAAATTAGTGCCTTAAACGAAAACCTTAGATGAAGGCTTATTTTATAAAATTATTATTCTGGGTTCGTCTGGGTTCGTTTGACGAAACTAGTTGGTTCGAACCAGGTGAATCTTTGGTGGATCATCCACCATGGATCTCTACCTTTTTCTCTTCCACTTTTTTTTTAAAAAAAAATAAAAATAATAAATTTTAGATCCCCACCGTCCATTCTAAGTTGGACGATGGAGATCTGAAGTTTAATTTTTTAAAATAATTTTATTTTTTCTTAATAAAAAAAAAATCTTCACCGTCCATCACAGGTGAAATGTGATATAGACGGTGGAAATCTAAACTTATTTTTTTATTTAATAAATTTAAATATGATTTTAGGGGTATTTTAATTTTTTAATGGTCAAACTTGATCAACCATTAAATTTGACGGAATTTGACTAACGGCAGGGGGTAGTCTTTTTCAATAAATTCAAAAGTTGATTCCACTTATAGACGAGTAAACCTGGGAGTCTGAGTGTTATTTGCTCTATTATAAAATTATTATTTTGATAGTAAAAATATTTAACTTCAAATTTGTATTTCTTGCCTTTGGGATGAAAAATATTGATTAAAATTTTGTATTATAGTTTTTCAACCATATTATTATATTATTTTTAATTTTGAAAAACTTCTTTATGCTCAATCACTATAAAAAAAATATTATATTTCCGTATTTTTTTTTACCGCGGATGTTACGGTAAAACACTTTACTATGACAGTATTTGCAACACCTTTGTCACAAATTACAACATATTTCTTCCGTGACAAAATGTCATTTTTTTTTAGTAGTGAGCATTACAAACATTGTCAATAATATTTGATAAGCAATATACGTGTTTGGAAAAGAACCTCTTTTTTAATATAACTACATACTTGAAGTGGAGTATTCATTTTACTTTACAGAACTTCTTTCAAAAAAATTTTTTTATTTCGGGATCTGCTGAGATCAATTACTAAAACGTGTGGCCCGCATATCTACCGATACAATAGAAGACATCTACTCTCATAATAAGGGGAGAAAACTATACACACATACTAGTAAATATATATGATGAAAATTGAACTCTCATCACTGAGGTGGGAGCAAGATGCACTAATCACTTGAACTATGAGTGGATGTGCAATTTCTTTCAAAACTTTTAATTATAAAAAAAAAATTATCTAAACCGTCAATATTAATCGCAAAGAACCTTAAATAAGTTGGACATATTATTTTGTAAGATTTTTCATCGTGAAGAAGAAAATAATGAATATAAATATTGTACTAGATTAAGAAATGAAATAGCTAGATATTAGGAGTCCTTTGAGGTTTGTGTACACAAAAAATTAATACATATTAAAAACATTATTTGTGTCCGTGACTTTTGGAAGCCTTGTACATACCATGGTTAGATATTATGAGATCTTCAACGTTTAATATTATATAAAATAAGAAATTACACACCACCTATACGATACGAGGTTTACCTTTTTACTTGTATATATAATTTTATAGTTGACTAACATAAAGTTCTCTTATCATTAGTCAACTCTAATTAGATTTAACAGTTAAAATGGCATTTTGATCTTTTTATTCGTTTTAATATTTTAAAAAAATATTTATTTTAAAAAATATATTTTAAAAAATTTTAAATTAAAAATATAATTATTAATATTAAAAAAATAAAAATAAAAAAGATGAAGACGAACCAACTGGTTCGCCTTCTTCGATGGAGATGGAGAGGATCGATAGGAGACGAGCTCGTCTCCATGGAAATGGAGACCTAGTCTCCATTCGGAGATAGAGTCATCTTTATTTCCATGGAGATCAGATCTTCATCCATAGAGATCTAATCTCTATGGGGGGTGGAGATCCCATCCCTTTTTTTCAAAAAAAAAAATTAACTTTTTTTTTCGTATTTTGATTTTTTTTTTTTTTATCTCCAGACGGTGGATTTGGATGTCCACCTAATTTTTTAAATATATATATATATATATATATTTAAATTTTTACTTATTTTGATTTTTTTTTTTAAAAAAAAAATTGATCTCCATCGTCCATCCAATGAGATGGAAGATGGATCTGAGATCTCTACATTTTTTTAAAAAAAAATATTTTTTATTTTTTTATTTTTTCTTATTTTGATTTTTTAAAAATATTTTTTATCTCACTGTCCATCCATGGGAATTGGATGATAGAGATCCATTTACTTTTGTTTTAATCATTTATTTTTTCTATATTTTAAAAAAATATTATTAATATTTTGTCATTTTCCTTAAATAAAATTAACATTTATTTAATACTGTTGAAGGATATTTTTGACTTTACATATAATTTTAGAAGTCAATATTTTTTTTTTTTTTTTTTTTTTGATTTCAACAAAACTCCTATTGCAGGAAACCAACAAGAAAATTAGGTTCAGGATTGAACCAACAAAAATCCTCCTTAGAGGAAAAGGCGAGGGAAGCAAGAGAATGTGCCATTCCATTCCTTGAACGAGGAATGGCATGACAGTTGGAAACTCCTACAACCCTAAACAGAGCCTTGATATCAGAAACAATAGGGTCCATAAAAGAACTAGGACACGAATTAAAAATCCTAGCCACAGCATTAGCAGCATCTAACTCAACCCACTCAATAATCAGGTTCAGCTCCATAGCCAGCAGTAACCCCTCTCGCAACGCCAGCAGCTCACCAAGCTCAGCAGGAAAGAACCCCAAGAGGGGCTTAGCAGAATCTGCAACAACCTTGCCCTGAGAATCACGTACCACAGCACCCGAGCCCATCACGGACAAGCCAGGCTTCACTGCTGCATCGGTGTTCAACTTCAGGGAGCCTGCAGGAGGAGGCGACCACGAAGCAGAACAAGGCAGCCTGGGAGGCTGGGAGGGAGAGCCAAAGACCTTCTGGGTGCTCTGAAATTCACGAAGCAAAGAAAGAGACCAGGAAACCAAATCAGCACTAACCCTGGGGGATTTAGAATGAAACACGGCATTCCGCTCAGACCAAACCCCCCACAGGATCATACAGAACTCCTCGAACTCTGCTCTCTTGGCCCTAACAAAAACCCACAAAATCAAATCAAAACAAGAAATATGGCGCTGCAAATTGAGGACATCCCAGAAAACAGTGGACTCCCAAATAGGGTGCACGGAGCTGCACCAAAAGAGGGCATGGGCTGAGCTCTCGGGAGCATCGCCACATCTAGAACAACACGGGTCAACCACAATCTTCCTAGAACAAAGATTACAAAGGGACGGAATGGCATTGTGACAAACTCTCCAAATGAAGATTTTGATTTTAGGGGGAATGTTGAGATTCCAAAGTGCAAGCCACCATTTCGAATCCGAACTCGAGGAGGAACCAGAAAGGGAGAGTTTTTCCTGCGCTGCAACCCTATATCCGCTCTTCACAGAATACTCCCCAGTCTTATCGAAATGCCAGATTAAGGAATCAGCACAATCACCTAAACTCAGAGGAATTTCCAAAATAGAATCCCTATCCGCTGTCACAAAGACCTGATCAAGCTTAGCCAAATCCCAAGAATGGGAAGAAGGGGAAATAAGAGATGCGACCATAAAATCCTCCACTGGAGCAATCGAGAAGGGTCTGAAAGTGGACGCTCTAGGTATCCAAGGGTCCTGAAAAGCCCTGATAACCTTACCATTACCAACCCTCCAACGGAGACCCTTAAAAAGAAGACTCCTACCCCAAACCAAACTCCTCCAGAGATGAGAGCTCCCCTGCTTCAGTGAGACCGATAAGAAATCCTCTTGCCTGAAGTACTTTGCCTTAAGAACTCTAGACACCAACGAATCTTTATTCATAGCAATTCTCCAAGCCTGCTTGCCAAGAAGAGCTTGGTTAAAAAGAGATAAATCTTTAAACCCAAGCCCCCCACAGATTTTCGGAGAGCACAACTTGTCTCTAGCGACCCAGAAAATTTTCTTATGACCATCAGAGGCACCCCACCAAAAGCCCATAATCATGGAGCACAGCTCATTACACAGAACAGAAGGCAACTGGAAGCTACTCATAGTGAAGGTAGGAATAGCTTGCGCCACTGCTTTGATAAGAACTTCTTTCCCGCCCATCGAGAAGAGATTGCCTTTCCACCCTCTGATCTTCCGCCAGACCCTCTCCTTAATATCACTAAAGGTTTTCCGTTTATTTTTCCCCACCATGGTTGGAAGGCCAAGATATTTATCATGGGCTTGGGCATTAGCTAGACCCAGGCAATTCAAGATACTAGCGCTGCGATCATTTTCCACATTAGGGCTAAAAGTGATGTTAGACTTTTGCAGATTAATCCGCTGGCCAGAGGCTTTCTCATAGATATTAAGGATCTGTTTCAACTTCTCACAATTCTGAACTGAAGCCCTGCAAAAAACGATACTATCATCTGCAAAAAACAAATGACTCACTAGAGGGCTCCCGCGACAACATCTCATACCCAAAGATTGTCCATTAGACTCGTTGCCTTTGATAAGAGTAGATAGAGCTTCTGCACATAGAAGGAATAGATAAGGAGACAAAGGGCACCCCTGCCTTAACCCTCTTTGCGGAGAAACTTCCCCCACAGACTTCCCATTTACCAGGAAGGAAAGCTTGGAGGTCGACACACAGTCCATAACAAGGGCTCTAAAGTGATTAGGAAAACCTAACTTCTCCATAATGAACTCCAGGAAACCCCACTCGACACGGTCGTAAGCCTTACTCATATCCAGTTTAATTGCTGCATACCCTCTTTTACCCTTTTTCTGTTTCTTGATAGAATGAAGAAGCTCAAAAGCAACCATAATGTTATCAAAAATTAACCGCCCTGGTACAAAAGCACTCTGCTCCGATGATATAATGAAGGGCAGAATTCCTTTCAACCTATTTGCCATAACCTTTGAGACAGTCTTATAAATAACACTGCAAAGACTAATGGGTCTGAAATCAGTCATACGCTCCGGGTTTTTAACCTTTGGAATCAGGACAACATTAGTAGTATTGAACTCCTCGATTGAGCATCCACCATTAAGAATTTTAAGGCACACGCTGGAGACATCCTCACCAACCACATTCCAAAATTTCTGAAAGAAGAGAGCATGGAAGCCATCGGGACCAGGGGCCTTATTTGGGCCCATTTCGAAAACTGCAGAACGTACCTCAGCTCGAGTGAAGGCCTCTCCAAGTCTGCCTGCCATTTGGGCATTAACTTTACTTTCAAGAAAAGAGGAGGCAGCAGAGAGATCGGAGAATGATGGCTGGATAGACCTAAACAAGTCTGAGAAATAATCCAAAACCACACTGGACATGCCCTGCTCCGACTCCCTACGGACCCCTCTATTATCCAGCAAAGAGCTAATCTGATTCTTCTTCTTTCTAGCCGTCGCTCTTCTGTGAAAAAATTTAGAGTTCTTATCCCCTGCGAGTAGCCAATCGACCCTCGACCGTTGTTTCCAGTATAATTCCTCCTTAGAAATGAGGCTTTCTAACTCTCGTTCCCTACACTTAATAGCATTCAGAACCTGTTCAGATTGCATCCGATCGTAGAGAAGATTGATCTCACTTCTTTTTCTATCAATGGCTTTCTTCAGAGATCCAAACTTAACTTTACTCCAGTTCTCCAGCCGATCAGCACACAAAACCAGCTTATCTCTTAGACCTCTACCAGAAGTTTCACTATCAAACCCGCCCCAGGCCGTGCATATCACAGAATAGCACTCTTCGTCTTTAAGCCAAAACGGCTCAAATCTGAACTTTCGATCTCCACCACCACTATCACTAGGGCCACCTCGCACAAACTTAGCCGAAATCGGTCTATGATCAGAAAACATAAACCCTAAATGCTCAACTTTAATTCCCGAAAACAAATTAACCCATTGACTTGTAGCAAAAAAAACGATCTAATCTTTCTTGAACATTTCTAGAACCCCCCCTTTTATTGTTCCAGGTAAACAAGGGCCCTGAAAAACCCAAATCAACAAAATCACACAACTCAACAATACTACGAAAATTAAACATACCCGGACCAATTCGTTCATTCCCGCCCAGCTTCTCCTCTATATGAAGAAGTTCGTTGAAGTCTCCGCCACACAACCAAGGAAGTCGGTTGACTGCCTTCAGCCGTCGAAGAAGCTCCCACGAATCGGTTCTATGATTAGGGACAGGACAACCATAGAACCCTGTGAACCTCCATCTGAGATTGTTCTCCATTTTAATCACCACATCAATATGGCCCCTGGAGAAGGACAATACTGAGACATCCCACACATCATTCCACAATAACATCAGACCTCCACTTTTTCCCACACAATCCACATGCAGACCCCCCGAAAAACCCAACTGCACCTTAACTCTCGCCGCCCAGTCACCTTTTAATCTAGTTTCAGAAAGAAAAACTAGATTAGGGGATTGCTTCCGGATAACCTTCCGGAGAGCTAAGAATGCTCGGGGACTCCCCAATCCTCGAACATTCCAACATAAGATACTCATGGCTCCCGGCGGGCCTGCTCAGCAGACTCCGCCGACAAATCAGATTCCAGGAACTTCTGTTTCTTCCCCGACAGATGATCCCCCACAGTTTCCACCACTTTTCGTTTCCCACCCGGATCTATAACAAACACTTCAGAAAAAGATGTTCCAGCTTTAGTACCTGAAAACTTGTGACTCAGAGATCTCTTAACTGGTTTTCGATCCCTCCTGGCATAATGCCTGGCTAGCAGCATTTTCTGGATTGGGCTTGGACAACCTGGGATAAGCCTCTGTAAGGGGCTCCCCCTGATTAATCTTTTCCACTTCTTGGAGTTAGGCTTACCACAAGAAGACCCTACCATAACAACATCACCTTCATCACATAGGTTTGACCCCACTATTTCATCATCCATCCGAGCCAACGCCTCTGAGTGACTATCTTCCGTCGATACTACTGTAAAAACCTCCCTAGATGGGGAAATCACTGGCTGCATAATCTGAGTCGAAATATCATCCTTAGCTATCAATGCTCTATTGGGTTCAGAAACCCCCAAGTCCCTACTAGACTTTCCACCACGCTTGTCAGAAGATGATGGGATAGTGGACAATGATCTGCTGGCACCCTCTGCCCCTATTCCAGCAACATGCTCAATGTCTTCCTGGGCTTTCGGAATAGCTTCTGAAGTGTCCTCCCCTTTTTGCCGAAACTTTGACCGATCCAAAGGTGATGCTCTAAGCCACCCCCCAAATTTTGGATCGACCCCTTCCATAATATTTTTCCTCACCTCGCTGTTATCGCATTCCCTGAAAGAATGTCCGATAAACCCGCACCCATAGCAAAAGTCTGGAAGTCTCTCGTATTTAATAAGGGCCGTAATCATAGTATCAAAATTCGCCAACCTCAGCCTGATACCCCTTTTCAGAGGTTTGGTAATATCAATGCTAACTTTGATTCTCAGAAATTTGCCCCACAAATCTTTCGAATCAATTGGAAAATCAACAATGGTACCAACTTCCTCTGCAATTAATCTCGCCACTTTGCAGTTCATACACGCCAGAGGGATATTGTAAATATGAATCCAGAATTCAGAATATTTGAATTTAAGTTCAGAAATAGCACCAGGCCCCACTGGTTTCTCAAGAACAATGAGATTTTTATCGAAATGCCAGGGACCCCTGGACCAGACCATCGCTTTATCCTCAAGGGATTGGAAATGGAAGACAAACACATTATCTCCTACCATTTCAATATCCATTCGGCCCACAGTACCCCAGATTTGATCAATAGTTCCACGGAAGGCCTCCCGGTTCACCTTTCTACGAGAAAGGATCTTCCCTACCAAACAGTGTTCAACGCTTCTAATGCCATCAGCTTGAACATCTTCTGCTATGTCTAGAACTGGGCCATCTTCCTCTGATAAGGACAGAGCCTCACAGAGCCTCAAAATTTCATCTGTAGCCATAAGGACTAACACCGCCACTACAACACACTGGCCACCACACCCAGATCCACACCTAAATAACACAAATCAACCCTATGATTTCCACAACAACTGAACCCAAGCAAAATAAACACCCAGCCTGCTAAACCACACACTGCCAAATAAACGAATCCAGGCAGAATTCAACCACTCACTCAAGTACAGCCACGCATCACCTAAGAGAGATCCAACACACACAGCCCAAACCAAGTCAACAACAACCACCTAAAACACATCCAACGAAACGCAGCAGCACACACCTGCATACAAGGCCGCAACACCCGAAGACAGTCTCACCAACCACATTGTTTTAACACATCTAGAACCCACCAGCACCGAAACCCATCAACCCCGCTGCCACAGATCCCCGATCTACTACCGAGCAGTCACAGCACAACACCAAACACCTCCAAACACAGCACCTGAACACAGAAAAGAACACGCCCAAACCACCAAAATCAAGAAGACCGAACACAAACACAGCTCCCGTCGAACATAATACAAGATCGGGGAAGCCAAAGCTACAAAGATTCGAGCTACCCAACTCAGCCAAATCGCAGCACCACCCCCGATCCGATCGCACCAACAGCTCAAGACACAAGCTCCGATGGATCGGAGAAGAAAGAACTCCGAGCAGAACAGAACACCACCGTGAAGAATGGAGGAACGGATCTGCCAGGGAAAAGGACCAAAGACCCGAAGCTGCCAATCCAACGTCTAACCAAGAAGATCAGAAGAAGACCATGGACAGCTCGGGGTGATCGGACGAGGAAACTCACTGGGGAGGACAGGCTGCCCTTTGGGAAAAGCTGCTGCTACACTCAGTTCTTTCGAACGAGAGGAGAAGAAAAAGTAATTTTAGAAGTCAATATTAAAACTAACTATAGTTAACTAACGGTGAAGTGGATTTGTATGAGTTGATCATAAAATTGTATATGAAAATAAAATATGTGTAATTCCTTCTATATAAAAATAAAAATATTGAGGTCTTAAATTTTGGAGGATTGAGGTGATCGCCTAATTCATCACCAAAAAAATAAAAAAATAATAATAATTTTAATATTGAAATAAATGGACGAGTGTTTGTTCAAATAACAAAATCAAAGTCATTAATTTTGGTCAATTGTGAGTTGTCACATGGCTTTGCCTTCTACTGTGCACATACCGAGAAGCAACATCACGTAGTCGTTCTCATACCATGATCAGTACCATTGCCATACATGTATACACCTTGAATGCCAGATTAAATCTGAACCCGAATTGCTAAAATTTATATATTTAATTTAAATATAAAAAAATAAATAATATATAATAATAAATTAAAGATTTTAGACCCCGATCCCACTAAATTTTCTCTTTTCGATCCCCCCTAACTAAAGCACAACCATAAATTCAAAACAAACCCACGGAGTTTTGTATATGAATTTAGTTACGTGGTTGGGGAACTAAGCGTGCGTTTTTTGAGATTACTGTAACTTATAAAATAAATAATTAATTAAAAATAAAATTTAGAGAAATAATAAATTTTTAATTTATTTACAACTACCTATAGTTCAAATGGTTAGTGTATTTTCCTTCTATTATGAGCATTTATTAGTATGTGTTGGTAGTTTTATCTCATTATTGTGATAATAAATGTCTTTCGTTGTAGGAATAAATATCTGAACCGTACGTTTAGTGATTGATCTAAATAGATCCCGACAGTTATTAATCTTATAATTATACCCTTCAAATAAAAAGCTTTTAATTTATTTACCAACACATTTTGAATACTATTATTTTATAATCTACAACAGTCACAATTCTCAAACGTGCTTTAAACACGAATATTCTAGGTAAAATTGACTCTTATAGCCTCATGCATATTCATCAGGTAAGCATTACGTACATGGTACAACCAGATACTAGGTCCATAATAGGTGTTTTAAATACACTAACAGCGTGATAGAATTGCAGTCAATCCCACAAATTAGATTATGTCTGTATTGTTATTCTTCTTCTTTTCATAAGTGGAATTTTGACAATAATGCAATTCCAAATATTCCCTTTCAATATCTGAGAATGTGAACACAATCCAAAAGTATGCCCAATGTGTCTCACGACATACAATAATTGATAGGATATATAATTATTCTTCTATATAAGAAAATTAAGCTCTCAGGTTCTTTTCTTCAAAATTTATTGATTGATGGATCGTTTTCTGGTCCAATTAATAGTGTGAAGTTGTTATCAGTTGAAGCGTAACATCAATTTTACCTCACTTTTATTTTTTGTTTTTTGACTCTTAAATCTAAGACTGGAACTGGAGGAAGAAAATGAATAGTATACAGGATCGATTCTTGATATCTTTCTTCTATATTAATATCTCTTATCTCTCAACCAGAACCATATACTTTGAAAAAAAAAAGGACAACAGATGATCAGGACACAAATGTTTTATACTAAATGCTCCCATGTTCTGTGATCCTCATTCATTTTCTTATTTTCTGCAAAGTGAAATGTTTGACATCCAAGAATCTTTCAATAAATAATCTATCGTTGTGAAATCAATATCTTTCTCTTTTGTTTTATTTTTTTTTCTTTTTTTTTGGGTGAAAATTTCGATCGATCTTCTTGCACACAGCTTATTTATCAATGAGATATCTTCCATCATTTTATAGTGTATTTGACATGACTTTTCTACTAGTTAAAAGAATTTTTTTTTTTTTTTTTTTTTTTATGTTACAAATTCTTTTTAGTTGTTTGGTATCAACTTAGAAAGAGCTTTTTTTTAATATTAGAAAAGTTTTTTTAGCTTCTCTAAGATGCTCTTTTAAACTCTTTTAAAAGAATTAATGTCTCAAATACCCTTATTATATTTTATATATTCTAAGATATTTCATTTAAATAAAAATCTATGTTTTGTTTCTTAAACACCTTCATGTAATTTCTCAAACCATCTATCAATTTTAAAATACTTATTTATTTGACAACCCAACAACAATAAACATTTTGTTAAAAGTTCTATTTTGTAAAAACTCTACCTAAAAAAAAATTCTACTTGTAAAAATTCTACTTGAAAAGTTACCCTAAATATGCCGACGAAACAAAATACAAAAATTAGAGTGGGTTAAATTAACTTAATTTTTTTTTTTTTACTTAAACCTAGACTTAAACAAAATTCAACCATATATCAATCCCTCTAAACCCTAGGATCAGAGGAAATAGATAGTTGAATATTAGTGTGAGTCTATATTTAGCTTTTTCAAAAAAAAAAAAAAAATTACTGAGAGAAGGCAGGAAAATACATTGATTCTTCATTGAAATGCATATTGATTCTTCATTGAAAATACATTGATATTACATTACTCATTTATGCTTTTTGTCTTTAATGATTCAAAACCAAAATCTTTAGGGAAAATTTGTAATTTTTTTCTATAATACATATATATAATCCTTAGTTTTAAAAATATTTTATTATAAGAAAAATTGCATTCAGGTACCCCGAGTTCCTGACTTTTTGGTTAGCCAAACAAGAGGTTTAAATGATGAAAAAATTACCCTTAAGTTAACTCGTGTTCACCGTTAAACTTAATGACGATGTTAACGGAGGAGATGATGAAGTTGAATATGGTCCAGGTTTGAGCCACATGTGAGAGAAAAACACAAGTAAATATGCATGAAATCTATGAAATAGGGCCATTGGGCCTTTGCGGCTCAATTTTGTTCATGAACTTACTTTAAAAATTGAAGTTCAGTCAAAGGAGCCATTGCCCATATATTAATGGACTTTGTTTTAGAATTGAAGTCCAGTCGAAGGAGCCATTGCCAATTTTTCATGGACTCATGGTTGCATGTTTTGTATATTTCATGGATTAATTGTGCGTTTATACACAATTGTGAGATAATTATATTTGTATCTAGATTTTGGGCTTTAAGGAGCCTATGAGGCTTCTCCAATTAAGGGTGGGTACAAAAATCGTAACTGAACTAAATTTATTTGGATTTGAACCGAAAAGTATAATTATGTACGGTTCACCCACTTAATTCGGTTCAAATCAGTTTGAACCGAAAACCATGATATAAAAGCTAAAAAAAAAAAAAAAACATAATCTTATATTTCGGAGCTATTTATTATGTTTAATTTATGTGATTTAGTTAAAAATGCAAATCGAAATTTTAGAATATTACTATTTATTAGTTATGATTTATTTTATTTGAATTTAGATTTTTTAGATGAAAATCAACAGCTTAAAGACTACAACCAACAATTATGGTCCAAAATTAGTATTCAAAACTCATTAAATTTAAATACATGTAAAAAATTCATTAGGCCCACAATAGAACCAAAATCGACATGAATTGAACCGAACTAATTTATTTCAGTTCAATTTGGTTTCAATTTTTCAAAATCGAAATTTTTTCGAT